>CM029776.1:23545978-23922422 GCA_017562165.1 Ectropis grisescens
AGCTCCGCAAGCAGATATACTTACATTACGTAACTTGATAAATTCTTTCTATTAGAGTATGTTTTGAGCAATTTATTTGAATAATGCAGTGAAATTTCGAAATATTTGAATGAATGAGCTCATCACATTATTAACTGAACCATATAACATCGTGGAGTAAGGTGATCTATAATTAGACCATATAACTTGTAAATTTTTGTTAATTGTTATAAGCATAAAGCATTTTCACTTTATCTTGATGCAAGACATGAATTTTATTGTTCTTGTTGAACAATTCTTCTTCTTTATTTTTGAAACGTTACACAGTACTCCACAGTATCGACTTTGACCTGGAAATTCTCTTTAAATTATATCCTTGAATAAGTAAACCAAACGCTTTATGTACTCAGTTGGATATAAACTATTGAAATGACGGCCACGGCCAAACTTAACCTTGTCCGAAAAGCTTTGCTTATCTTGATTGCTTTCCCTCATATCTAGAATGTTTCATATGTTTGCGATTGTAATCGCATTGAGTTCATGTAAAAACGTCACGATTCCGTCGGAAGGGTCTTTATGGTCTGTCCCTTTATTGGTGTTTCCCCAGTAGGGTGTTGGGCTCACGTAAAATGCGGGCTACGAAATGGTGAGGGTTCTTACAAATCTATTGGATTCGATTTCTAAGGCCACAATAGGCATGGTGACTAAAAAACGAATTAGTCCGTCAGTTAGATTGTTTATCTATACTTCTATACTAATATTATAAAGCTGAAGAGTTTGTTTGTTTGAACACTAAGATCTCGGGAAGTACTGGTCCGAATTGAAAGATTATTTTTCTATTGGATAGTCCCTTTATCGAGGAAGGCTATAGACCATAGAACATAACGCTACTATTAATAGAAGCGGAGCATGAATCAAGAATGTAACAAAATCGGGAAAAATATTCCTTTTTGAGAGTTTTCGTACGTTTCGTGCTTTGTCATGTCACATGACAGCATGTGTCAAGATTGCGTCATTGAATATAAACCTTTGCCACAGATTACATACTCACCTTTGCTAATCATTTTTTTTTTTCTAAATCTGAGTTGGTACAACCAATTTCCGACACCACCTGTAGCAGGTAGCTGAAGAAGTTTTTTGTTTGAAAGCGATATTCTCAGGAATGACTGAACCGATTTCAGTCATTCTTTCACCGTTGTATATGTACGGGATCCCGATGAGTCCTATATAATGTACCACGGGCGAAGCCGGGCAGGACATATAGTTAAATAATATTACTAGTTAATAGTACACGCATTTTTTTTTTGCTTAGAAGTTTCGACTGTCGTCATATCTATGTTTTTTTTGTAGACTTGACGTCACAAAACGTCCGGAAATTTGATGGTCTATATCTTTGTCGATTTTAATGATTCGATAAAATAAAATATATGTACATGTCCCATATTTTTTTAAATCTACTTGACAGACTAATTAGAATTGTATACTTTTGATTCAGTCATCATCCCTATTCTGGTATACTATACTGTTTTAAAATTAATATTTGCAAACAAGTACATAATCAATAAAAGATATAAGATCTGCCTGTTAAATAAATCTTCGAATGAAATGACTCATAAATTAATGATCGAATTAAACTTAGAAGTATTTTGTTTATCTATTTTGTATCAGACACAGACTGCTTTTAGAAAACATAGGAAAAAGTAACCATAGGTATGAGAGGTAAGGATGAAAACTACGTTCAAGCCTCATCCAAATTGGTTTTAAAACAATTTTAAGCTTTGTTATATCACTGTACAAGATTTATATTTACTCTACACTAGAAGACACCTGGGTTATATGAAAATGAAATAAATATAGTATATCTATCAAAGAATACCCAATCAGGCACCGTATTCCATTCCAACGTTTAAGTGTTTTATTACCAACGTGAAATTAAATCTCTTCATCTATCCGAAATTGTTCATCGTCTATGTTAATATTAAAACACTTCTTCAGGGATTCACTTTAAAAATACCTTCTACGTTACATTGAAACACATTTATTTACTATATTTGAGTCCAACCTGTTTAAGTTATACCTACGCATCTGTTTTCTCACAATCAGCTCCAGGAATATATCAATTGCGTTTATTGTTTTATGTGTTTCTATTTCCGTTCTCTAATGCTCTATTTCCTTGATTTACACTACATCGCATTCTCAAACCGATATATAATTGTTAGTAATCTTTAAACGGGAAGTTAGTTTTTTATACTAAACCTTCGTTCACATGCTGGCATTTCTGATTTATGATCTAAGTTTTACGCTCAAGGAAATTAATCTAACCTTGACTTTTAAAACGATGATAACAACATAGACAAGTTAGCACTCACGTGAGAAGTCCAAAGTTGAGGTAACTCATAGCGTGGCTTCTTTTATTACAAGATTGCAAAAAGGGTTTCGTTTATCGCGCGTGTTTTATACGATTGTAAATTTATTTCATTTGCTGAAAATGTGCAATCTAGCAATGCTTGTGCTAAGTCTATGACTGAAGCCGTGGTGGCCTACTGGCTGAACGTGCTATTCTCAATCTTGAGGTCGTAGGTTTGAAGGAGAACGTGAGAAACCGGCGTGTTTCTTGAATCTCGCGGTTTCAATGTTTCCAGAGAAATTACAGGGCTTAGAGATATAAGATCTTAGATCTCAGGGTGACGAGCGCAGTGCAGTTGTAGGTAATGATTTGGACTCTTCAGGTTACAATAGCTGCGTGTCACTGTGCTGTTATGTGTCAGGCTTGTTGCTTACCATCAGGCACATGTTCTGATCGTCGAGGTGAGGCGGATAACGCATGGTGCGGTATTATGCGTTACGCCGCCCTGAACTTAGCTTGGCTTACCTAGAATTTTTAGAGGTCATCCGACATCCACAAAGACGCACTGGGCCAGCGTAGTGGATTATATCCTTGACTCTCTCATTGCGAGATAATGCCGATAGTCCTGGTCGTGGGAACATTTAGTGGATTGCTAGTGTTGCCTACTGCCACTGCTTAATGTTGGCTGTTAGTAAAGGAATCGATTCGCTCTCGACTTAAAGACATCAAGATTGGATATCATTTATAGAATTGCATAATCAACCAATTTTCAAGTTCATTTTCTTACCTGCGTCGCATACCTGCATTTTAGTCAGTAAAACTTGAGTTTAACTACGCTTAAGTAAAATATGCGTTCTACACGTGAAACTAACGAGACTGCATATTTATTTAATTCAGCCCACTTGACAACTCGACGTAAAATAGTGAGCCTATAAGCGGAAATTTACAACTTGACATAATTTTTAGTCACACATGAGCTGAATTTACGTAATTTGTAGGCTTCCCTTACAAGTTTATGTCGAAACATTGTGTTTTGTTTTTAGCGGTCCACCTCGGCATCGCCCCGGTACATGTATGGCTACCTATGTGGACGTGGTACATATATGGACCAATGGCACTCAGGGATCACGCACTTTAGGTACCTAACAGTGAAAGAATCTTTTATATCAGTCCTGTAGTTCCTGAGATTAGCCTTTCTTAAACAAACAAACTCTTCAGCTTTAAAATATTAGTATAAACAAGTTTGTTCTAGACCGCCATTTTACCTTAAGAAATCGATGCACTCTCGATTTTAGTCTCCCAGATTGTATCTATTGGGCAAGACCTACTCAGGCAGCGTATTCCTTGCTTGACTGAACATACATACAACGAAACTTAAATCGAACCGCTTCGTTTAAATTTTTACCATAACTTCAACAATAAACCGGTGTAGTTATTAGTTTTGAGATGTCTGATAGAAAAAACGGCGTCAAAATTACATTATGAAGAATGTAATACCTACATACTCACTGAAATATATCCGATATCTTATCATGAACACATGAAAATAATAGAGGTGTAATTAAATCCACATTGTTCGTATATAGATCTCGCAATTTGTAATTTGCTAATTACAAAGAAACGACGAGCTTCAATGTTGATGAATATTCTAAATGTATCAGTCCTACATGACAGGGTGACAGGCTACTTACAAATTCAAAGTTGTCGAACTAGCAACTAGCAATCCCGAGGAGTTTAGATGATTGAATGGTGAGTTTAGATTTTATTCCAGGATCTTGGGACAAACGACAAACCTTTACGTGTGACACTTGCTTAAACAACTACACGACAAAACTCGGCAACATTTTTGACGGCCCATCTACAGAGGAGGCGTCTGTTTGCCAAAGAATTGATCTTAGCGTACCCCCCAACTTAGTCTGTGGTTTTGGCATTTGAATGAACAATTCAAATAACACAAACAATTTAGAAAAACAGTAAGACTAGTTAAACAATTGACGTTCTTATCGATACAAGCGATCTCTTCCAGGCAAGCTTGGGATGGACAAAATACATAGAAAAACTAACGAAAAAATAACGTGGTTAGCAACAAAGATTATTATTGATACAATATGATTACGCGATAGACTTTGACATTCAAATTTTAATTTATCCATTTGGTCTGATGGTCAGTTGTCTGGTAGTTCCTTTTGCAAAAGTTACACAGATGCCAATTAGGGTGGTTTATTTGTTTTCATGTATATTGAGCATGTTTTAGACCTTATCATCATCAGCCTATCTAATAATCATCCACTGTAGGACGTAGGTTTCTATGATGCCACATGACACGGTTTTCTGATGTTTGCCATCCATGACATTGGAACGTATAGCTAATATCCAATACTATTTACAAAGACCCCGTTAGGGTGTTGGAAAATTAGAGGACACAGCTGTAACGTTGCTAGTTATCATCATCATCAGCCGGAAGACGTCCACTGCTGAATATAGGCCTCCCCCCTAGATTTCTACAACGAACGGTCCTGCGCAACCTGCAGCCAGCAGCAAGCAACGGTTTCCAGCGACCTTTGTGAGGTCATCTGTCCATCGTTTGTGTGAGGCCGTCCAACACTGTGTCTTCCGGTTCGTGGTCGCCACTCGAGAACCTTTCTTCCTCATCGGTTGTCAGTTCTGCCAGCGATGTGGCCGGCCCATTGCCAATTCAGCTTGCTTACTCTCTGAGCTATGTCGGCTACTTTCGTTCTTTTGCGAATATCGTCATTACGGGTTCGCGCAAAGAGGCTCCGATCCTAGATCTCTCCATAGCTCGTTGTGCGACTTTGAGCTTTGTTATGAGGTCAATTTGTTATGTTATGTTGCTAGTTATATTTCAATTCGATGGTATATTTTAATTTCGCTAAAATTTGCATTTCATGTTAGAAGTTCAGCGACAAAGTGCTTTTATGACAGTGACGAAATGTCCGGTGCACCTAGCCCTGTTTCCGGTCGCGCCCTGTCTGCGTCTAATGGCCAAACGAAAGGGTTACTGCCATTTTAATCGTCGACTGCCTAACCTTTATAGCACAGTCTGTGTCTATGATTGTGGTGTTATAGGTTTTCTAAAACATGGCACCACCTTTGGTGTACAATACAATACAAAACACTTTATTGGAACCACAAACAAAGTTGACAATAAGTAACATGTAAAATAACAAAACATGATGGGCACAAAAGCGATCTTATCGCTAAAAGTGATATCTTCCAGATAACCTTTAATTCAAAAGGAAACAAGATATGTAAGGTCACAGACTAAGTACAGATGTGTAAGATTTTGGGCAGTGGTGCGACTAATGATGGTGTAGTATCTTATTGTTTTTAAACTTTCGCGATTTGAACACATAATGTTTACAGAATAAAGTTTCCTTTATCTACAGGACTTAATCACGATTATCTAGGTATTCATTGTTTAAATACGGCTCGAAACACCCACAGTTTCGGGCAATAAAGAAATCTTACAACCGCCGTGGTCTTCTCGTGACCACGGCGGTTGAACTCTAACGTGCCGAAACGTCGAGGTATTTAAACAATGAATTAAATCGTGATTAACGACATCTGCGTAGTCCTGTAGATACATTATAAACATTTTATGTGTAGTATCTGTCGATAGTTGAATGAGTGTCTCGTTGAATTGTTGGGTTAAAATTACTAGCTAGCTACAAACATCCAAATATCGAAATTTTCACATCCTATTAATGTAAAACGCGAAATTTTGTATGTGTGGATGGATGGATGGATGAATGTTTGTTACTCTTTTACGTAACAACTACTGAACGGATCGGGATGAAATTTGGAACATAGATAGATTACAATCTGGAAAAACACTTAAGACTACTTTATATCAAGCAAAATAACGGGAAGTACGCGGGTAAAACCGCGGGGCACTGATTGTTTATAATATTAGTAGGAAAATATAAAAGTAGATTTCCGCTGCTAGTGAGGTAAAGCGTGGACCCCAAGCTACCGGTTGCAGAATAACCAACCACCTGATGACGTTTTGAATCTAGTCATCAAGGGATAGTCTAACAACAGTCAAGAAAAAAAAATGAAGTTCAAGGCATTTCGCTATAATTATTATTGTCTCAGATTTGTCCCACTGGAGGACAAAAGCCTCCCTACTCCTTCCAATCGTTCCGTTATCTCATTTCATTTCGGAATGCTAAACTTTTATGGGACCGAAACATGAATGCTCGAGTCCCCTCCAATATTTGCTTTCGATACTCAGTTCAATATACGAGATAGCCAGTCGCACACACGTGGTCGTTGATTGTATTTAATTGAACAGCAGAGGGTGCTGTTTAAGTTTTACTTGTACACGCTAAACTAGCTGTTCTATACGCTATTATTAAATTACGCGATCAATAATGTTTCTCTTATTACTGAGGCGTACATTTGAACGAAAATAGTTTACTGCATTATTATAGCGAATCACTTGCTTGCTAATGCCGGCTATACCGGTATTTACCATTGTCAGCGCATACTAATGGCGAAGATTACCGCCTAATGCAATAATTCTAATATTCAAATCTCTATATATAAAAATGTTATGTTGGTTTGAGTACGCTTCCAAAACTCAAAAAGTTCTGCACCGATCGAGCTGAAATTTTACAATGATCCGCATCAAGGATTGTTTTTATCTAATTTTTGCATCACAATGTGCCACAGCGAAGCGTGGCAGGTTACAGCTAGTATCTATATATATCTATACTTATAATAAAACTGTAACGGGTCGAATTCTGTACATTGAAGATATTTTGAGAAAATTTTTTTTGGAACACTCCATAGTCGATACTGATGGCGAAAATGCATTTTTTTTCTTTCATGTCTGTCTGTCTTTCTGTATAGGGATCACGCATCACGCCGAAACTACTGATTCAATTCAGCTGAAACTTGGCATGACTTTAGTTTATACTAAGGAGAATGCTGTAGGCTACTTTTGATCCCTAAATTATGAACGGTTTTCTTGCGGGAGGGGGTGAAAGTCAGAATGTGTATTTGGTTGTAACTCATGTTTGCGTTGTTTAATTTCATTAATTCTTTTTTTATTAGAAAGAACACATTTTTAATATTGTCCCGTCAAAATTTGAACGCTGTTATGTGCCAGGCATGTTGCTTACCATCAGGCACATGTCCTGCTCGTCTCGTCACTTAACATTTAAAAAAAAACTTCTAACTTATATAGCTAACATTGAATAAGAGTACGTAATAGTCAAAGTTCTTTATTAATAACGGGAATGTTGCATGTCAGAAAATTAAATACATACATCATGTGTACATTTCATAAATGATCAAAAATATACTAATAGATATCTAGTAGCATATACTGGAATGAATATTTATTGTATTAGATTGCATTAATCGCGTGTACACTCTCAATTGTTACTTGTTAAAGTATATTGTTATTTGAACTCCATAGTCCATACACACATAGAAGATTCTGATTTTGTAATTAGAACAGAAAGAAGAATAGAAAATTCGTCTACACCTGTATTTATCATAGTGGTACAATTTATAGATGTGATTCTACTCGTACTATTGCGAAAAGATATATTTGAACAGAAAAGATCCACTTTGAAATGACTATCGATAATAAATATAGGTATATCAATGCATATTAACATAATTTGTCTACAATTGCATTAATTATACTGGTATCATTGTCCTGTATAATTATATTAGCACGTACATAAATATTGGAACAGAATTTGATCAGAAAAGGTTCTACTTTGAAGTGGCAACTCAGAATAAATATGAATGGATATTAATCTAATTTGTGCCAAGCCCTAGGGGACGTCACGGAGCCCGAAGTCCTGTTATAAGGCCGACGACACAATAATAACTTTTATAGCTGAACGGTCAACTAATGGCAGTTTTATTGCCTCTCATATCATAAACATAAATATCATCTCTACTATTAGAATTGGGCTTTAATCTGACTGCCGAAATTCTATTAGTAAAGTACTGCTATGAAACAGAAGTATGATTTATGATATTCGTTTCATCACACTAATATTATAAAGATGAAAGTTTGTGTGTAAGTTTGTTTCCATATATCCCTAGGGGATAAGGGTATGGGCTGATTAAGAGTTTACATTTGAATATGTTGCAGGGAACTGCATCGAAATGTCTCACTCACTCCACTAACTCACTCACTCACACTCTAACTACGGTAAAAAAACAACCGTGGTTTCATCAATCAATTCACGAAATTCCCATATTTCCGCGATAAAATTTGCCTATGTGCTATTAATTTTAGACTAAAATCTGTGTTCTAAAGTTAAACCCGATCCTTCAAGTATTCCGACGTGATTTAGTCACAAACATCCGAACTTTCACATTAGTGATATTCGTATGAAGTAGGATTAATAATAACTGTAAAAACATAGCACTCCTTATTAGGACGTTCCGTTTTTGGGTATACGTCGTAGTAGCAGAGTAGAGGTTGTAGTAAAACTGTATCCTACCGTAAAGGTAGAGAAAATCATTCATTTTCCATTTTGAAACAAAGATAAATAAATAATTTCGTACATGCGCATTTTAATCCTACTCGAGTGTTTGGAAGTCTGTTGCTCAAAGACGTCGGAACGGATCGGAAATTTACAAAACGGTTAGATTATAGTTTGGTAATAGCACATAATAAGTATGTGAAAGCATGCTTTATATCGCGGAAAAATAACGCGGGTACTACTCGGGTAAACCGCGGGGCGCTACTGGTACTTATTAGGACAAATTGTACTAATATTATAAACTAGATGCCCGCCCCGGCTTCGCCCGTGGTATATTATATAGCACTCATCGGGATCCCGTACATATCCAACGGTGAAAGAATGACTGAAATCGGTTCACTCATTCCTGAGAATATCGATTTCAAACAAAAAACCTCTTCAGCAACCTGCTACGCCACCTGTCGGAAATTGGTCGTACCAACTCAGATTTAGAAAAAAAAAATAGCAAAGGTTGATATTCAAGGCACAGATTACTGAAATTCAATGACGCAATCTTTGACACATGCTGTCATGTGTCATGTCAAAGCACGAAACGTACGAAAACTCTCAAAAGGGAATATTTTTCCCGATTTTGTTACATTCTTGTTTCATGCTCCGCTTCAATTAATAGTAGAGTTATTTTCTATAGCCTAAAGCCTTCCTCGATAAATGGACTATCCAATAGAAAAAGAATCTTTCAATTCGGACCAGTACTTCCCGAGATCCTAGCGTTCAAGCAAGCAAACAAAGAAACAAACAAACAAACTCTTCAGCTTTATAATATTAGTATAGATATGCAACTTTGGATGTGTGTGTAGTAAGAACTGAACGAATCGGTCGGACTTTGAAACTTGTGTAGATTATAACCTGGAACAGCACCATAGCCTCTTTATCCTGAAATAATATGACCTTAGGGAAAAGTTATTAAATTCTACGCGTACAAAGTCGAGTAGATGCTAATTATATTATATTGCGAACTTAATAACATTGAAAACTGGGAGTAATGTCCTCATAACCTATGCCATGATATTCAAGGACAATCAGATTAAAACCTTTGTAAAAATAACAGACATTTGCCAGCCTCAACGCAGACGCACAATCAACTCTGTAGTTACAACGTTACGAGTACATTCGTTTCCAAAAAACATTGACCATAATTAGGTTTTCGTTAATGATCCCAGTTCTAGCTTAGATCTAGAGATATACAACTTTATACGCCTTCTCGGTTAGGTTATAAAGATTAAGGATAAACCACGATGTACTTTTAAGGTTCTTTTAAACTGGTTTGTTTTATGTTTAAGAGCTTGGAGTATTAATGTACCAGCTTAGATCACCATTTTGGTTATGTTACCCGCTGTCGTACTTGTTTTCTCTTGCTGGCATTGCGTGTGCGAGGGAGATAGCACTACCAAGTTTTCAGGAAGCTGTGTAGTCAGGTTGTACCTAAATCCAGTTGCATACAATACCGGGCTATTCAAAACACATGTACTAAGTCGAAAATGGTACGTTATATTCATTACTAACAACTTTAAATGTACCCTACAAACATTGTCATACGGAACCGGAGGTCTTGAGTTCGATCAACGTTTCGTTTTGTGAGATGGATACAAATATTTGTTGTATTTGGATGTCTATCCAATTTCCAATCTACCAACTACTTAGGGACTTTTGGCGAAGCTACCATAAGTAAGGTTATGTTTTAGAGTAATTTCGACGTGGTAGATTACGATCACGACCGTGTTTGTTTAGCGGATATGAGTGGGCGAATGTGGCGATAAAGAGTGTCATAGACTGATGATTCAAATAGTTTCCCCAAACAACCCAATATATTGATTGGGAAAACTTATCAATATTCAACATCCATTCTGTATTAACTTACCATCATTCAAACATTAAGTATAGACTAACAGCAAGTGTAATTTTAATTGAAATTATGTTTTATTCATAAAGGTTTAAACACAATTAACCTTAGAAATAATGTATATTGAGACGAATGCTACTTTCGTCCTGAAAGATTTTGTGATAAGCATTCTTTTTTTTTTAATTTATGACCAGCCAATTATTATATTGGTAGTTTATTACCATGATACTTGTTATCCTTTTACGAGGCGGAAGAATTTCTTATAAGATTAACGTATCGTTTGCAATAAATAAAGGAGGATATTTTTTGCTATACCAATCACGCGATCCTATTTATCATGGTCGGTTAATTTGGTATGGCGAGTAAATTACACGGACAAAAAGCTAGGCTATAATTTGATGTGTGGATTTTTTACTTGAATCTTATTTGTAACAATTAGGTGCTCCAACCTTAGACCAATAACCCAATAAGAATAATTTGTCTAAGCCCCCGACAGGCTTCTTTCCGTCAAAAGTGGCCTGTCATAGTACATTATAAAACATTTATTGAAGTAAAATTTCATGGTTTCATGTTTTATTTTTCATCATAAAAAGTTAACAAACTTTAGAAAAAAACCTTCCATTACATGAATATACATATACATCCGGTCTCAGACTTGCATCGACCAACTCATCCTTATATTTATCAAAAAATAACTAATCCAGTCACATATCGATGTGTGGTGATATTGAGATTTACACAATCAAGGGTTATCCCGAAGATTTCCAATACCAGGCATCAATTCAACGAATGCAAAATGCTCGAGAGCCTAAAGAAAGACGAGGATCATGACAGCGTGTTTATTTGACTGCCAATCAGTGTGGAAAAGTTGGCCAGAGGTCTATCATCTAACCAACTGTCTATCTAACTAAAATGACCTGAGCTTGGATATTGTTCTCTCTATATTTTTGCTGGAAATCAGAGAGGGCAACTGCATAAGCGGTTTAGCAAGATGGTCGAAGGCCGGGTATAAAACCGTCGACGACAAAGTATAGGCTGTTTGTTGATCATGGACTACAGAAATCTGAATGGAGATTCTGCTTTCAGGTTTTCTCACGTCTTATGAGTTATGAGTTTTAGTTGGTAGTAAAACATAATTTTAGTATGCATAATAACCAATTGACAACATGATCTATAGAAAGAAAGCTTGTTTGACTCGCTTAGATCCTCTTGTCATATTTATCCAAAAAGAGCAACTGGAGAAAACAGAAGTTTTCTCTAGTTGATGCTACGGTTATCGAAAAACTAAAACACACCCTACGTAAAGTACCTACTCCTGTCGCCAGGCTGCTATGATAATGTCATTAATGTCTGACATTTACGTTTTCTGGAACTTCTATTTCCCATCAGCCATCAGTATCAGATTTCCCTGGCTTGAGTGTTTCTGACTCTTACCACGAGTTTTTACGTCTCGATCGGTTTTGAAAACAATTAAGACATTTCGTACATCCTCGACTGAATCATATACCCTGATAATATGGGTCATGTTTGTATTACTCGAAATATTTTATTTGGACGGATTCACAAAATAAACGAGGCTCTTGGTAGGGGTCTTAAATCCTCCACTTGGCCTCGTTAGTTTTGTCGACTTCTAAAGGCTCCTAAGTACCCGGATCGAGTTTCTCGAACTCGTTTACCCTTGATTCAAGAAAAGGCAGTTCGTTTAGTGAATAGTTTACTTGTATTACTAGCTCCGTAGAGATAAATATTTAGATGATTCACATCTACGATCGCTGGTTTATATTAAAAAGTTCAACGGTTTTTGCTCTTTGAATTTATTTACTCAAGGTTTGTTGAACTCAATCTGTAATACGTGATCATGCTAGTAGCTGTCGCAGATTTTTTGTACGCAGACGTAAAGCGTTCGAGACCCGTACTTTCGTACTGAATCTTTCTCCTACCATAACGCAATTCTGCGGACTCTGCAGAGGTCCTAACCACTGCAAAAATAGTAGTAGTAATATGTTGAATTGGTTTACTAGTCAGCTATTAGGATTGAATATAATCTCATCTCAGTCAAGACTAATTGAATGTAAACGCGGTTGGCAACAGCGTGGATATAATAACCGCAAACATTAGCATCTGTAAATACAGCGGTAACCTAGATGCGGGGTTCAATAATGTAACTATACCTGGCTTGGTGTCGATGGAATCCCGCCAAATATCTCAAATCAATAGCTCTATTCTGAATATTTTGATAATAAGCAAGTTTGCAATACAATTACTCTGCGTTGCACATTCGATATAGAAATGGCGACGTTAGTGATCGCTAATCGACTCGACTTACGCTGAGTTCGCATGAAAATTGCAAGTTATTCTACCGCCTATTCGTAATGTTGTACAGGCATAATGTCCGGTTTGAAGGGCAATGTTTGCAAAGAAATTACAGGACAAAGAGTTAAATTATCTTAGGTATATCTCGGAATGACGAGCGCACTCAAGTGCTGATCAGTTATTTGGGCTTATGTTCAAATAGCTGCGTAATAATGTATTGTTATAGGCAGGGGTGCTGGTTACCATCTGGCCCGTGTCGTTCTCGTCTCGTCACTATATCGTATAAAAAACACTTACTTGGAGAAAATAGATGTTTCTGTGATATGCCTGTAGACTGTCAGTGTGTTAGCGAAGTGAACTTTTACAGGATATGGGCTAAGACACTAAGAAATGAGTTTAATCCAAGGTACTGCAACAGTCGTGTGCTAATGTGTTCCCATAAATCAGAAACGTGCGCACGGACTTACGGAAACAACAAAAAAACTAAAAGCACCCCAGAGGGTTTTTAGTGTGTAGGCCACCGGAGAGGGTGGAATTTATTGGGGTTATTTCATTGTTTCATGATTGACGTTCCAAAGACAGAGTGTGAATCCACTTAAATACATAAACATCTAAACTTTGAAATGTGTTGCCTGAGTGAGTATTTCCTGATTGATGTAATTTGGACGTCTTCAAGTCTAGAGTGAAACGGTTTCTTCTACATACGTTAGCGCGCTCCATCATGGACCGTATCAAAGACAAAGCTATTATCGCAAAAAAAGAAGCCTAGATTTTGCCTAAGTCATCAAAAATATTAGATGTACAATTATTGTTTACCTACTGCTTTCAAATTTCTTGCAATGTCCGTTGAACCGTCTGTTATGCGAGGGAGGTACACGCATATTTTCGTATTTACGATGGTAGTATATTTGTATATCGACTTGATATTCTCTACTCAGTTTGGATAAGTACAAAACCCATTTGGCGGTAGTAAAACTATAAATATACTAAGATTATTTTCGCTTTTATGACTTTATACGAACGGTCTTACGAGGCAGTCCTTACCCAATTTACTAGCACATAATGCTATAATCATTTAAATTTATTGTGATGGATATTATTACATAAAAGAGACAGATCGACTGCGTAACACGTTTCCTTCGAAAAGAAACTCAAATTTACGTGTCTAGACTTTGACAGTAGCGTAATCTCGAGTTATTTGAAATTTAAAATAAACCATTGTAATTCTATGTGTATTAACGTCAGCTGAAGAAAGTTATCCGTGGAGAAACTGATGTGGGCATGATGAAAGCTCGAGTGGTTGAGCCTCACGTATCCTCATTTACATATTTAGCGAAGTACCATGATTCATTCACACTTGGCATATTGAATTGCATTCAATTGCTCTCTCGACGAGAAAAATTAAAACCGATGATTGAACAATTCGAAATGTGATGGAATCTCGCGTCATACGACATGAAGATTTTCATGTCACGATACGAAGAGATGAAAACATCGTGAGGAATCTTAAATAAGGAGTTGTAGGACTCTTTACACAATCGGCCTGGTGGAGTACCACACCTTTGCCCGTTATTCTTCCACCAATCAGGAATGTGCAAACTATGTTCCAGTTGGGGCAATGTTAGCAGATAAATTTCAGGTCAAATAAATGGATCATCTCAAATCTTCGGGTAACAAGCGTAGTGTAGTGCAATATTTTGGATGCTACATGTTCGCGCAGTGGCTGTAATGCGGCAGACAGTGGTATGTCTTGGTACATACTATACACTTGGTACATAGTGTGTTGTAGTTTTTAGTGGCATTTTAGTACAAAAATCATGCATTTAATTATAGCGTAAAAGCCTATTTGAATATTGCGTAATCAAAAATGAGTATTATTTTATTCAAATGTTTTAATTAGCTTTTTCGATTGATAACGCGAGTCAAATGAATTTGGACGAGATAAAAACAAATACACAATAATTAAAACAGATGATTAATATTTGGTATTTATGAATGAAACTCGTAAAGGTCGCTGGAAACCGCTGGTGGCAGGTTGCGCAGGACCGTTCGTTGTGGAAATCTTGGGGGAGGCCTATGTTCAGCAGTGAACGTCTTGCGGCTGATGATGATGAATAAAACCCTAGAAATGTTGAAGTTTAAGTATGAATACAAACATTAATTTATTGTCACAGTTTTCGAACTACATGAAACTGGAAGGAATGCAAACATTGTACGCATACTGCCACTAACTTATGTAATAACTTAAAAAAGATGAAAATTTGGGTGTTTTTTGATGACGCCGTAATGTTCGTAAGTACTGAATGGATCGGGCTAAAATATGGAATTCAAATAGTCTACGATAGAAAAGCTTTTATGTCAATAAAGTTATGAGTCCCTCGTCATACACTCCTTTTCGAAAGCTATGCCGTTGAAGTCGCGGTTAGGTACGTAAGTTATAAAAATAAAATGTATTATTGTTTAAGATATTTTATGTGTGTGCAAATTTTATTATTTTACCAGTGTTTATTCTCTGTGTAAAGATATATACGAGAGAGAGCTTATGGCATTAAACTACAATTTTCAATTATCAGATAAGTATGGAATGAACGCCAGAACGGTAAATGTTATTTCATAGCCGGTTCAAATATTGATGGTGATATTTCTGCTCGAGGCCGGACTCGAGTGGAGGCCTTCGCCGTGGCCTTTCTAACTCGTTCAATTAATTTACCAGCGGGCCTGCTGTTCCGCCGGTAAAAATAAACACAATGTTGACCGGTGCCGCGAGACGGCGCGTCTGCCGGCTGCAACAACCGTGGCAAATTAGATAGGCACCGCCCGAGTACGCTACGCTCACTTTCGTACACTCGATTAAAATAGCTCGCTTGTCAGATCCCCTAGCAAATTGCAGTGCGATGACCTCCGGACCTCGCTCTTTTCTATACGCCCTTTATTATGTCTCAATCACTGTTTTATATGCTAGCGACTAGTCGACAAACCTTATATCGCTCGGGAAGACGGTTCCGATAAGTTATCGAAGTTGTTTCTTTTTAGATACGGTTCCCTGTTGAGCAATCGTTTCACAATGTTATCAGCCCACTTCGAATATAAACCACTTTTCTCTTTGTTTACGGTTTGATAGTCAGTTTGTTGGAATTGAAGCTAGCTCGGGGTCTTGCAGTGGTTACTTAGAACTTGGAAGTAAAAAGTTTGATTATCATCGGTTGAATAGAGAACGTGGGGTCGTTGTGACGGCTGTCATGAGAACCACGCCTTTGTTGTAGTGAAACTGCATTGCTAACTGCTATGGGTTTTGCGCACGTATAAGCTGGTTTCATTTGGCATTCTAACCAAAGTTTTTACTCGTTCATCTACCAGTCGCAAGTAGCAGAACACCTTGTGCCAGTAACTACTTCGTCTATAGTGAAACGAGTATTTTTATTGTGATGTGAATGCGAAGTGAAGCCATAAACCTGTGTTGCAGGTGTCACAACCCTGAACTTTGACGCCAGAAAGTAAACGCGTTAAGCCCTGTTAAACGACACGACTTGGTAAATCCATACGTGTCTACCATTTTGTAATCCCGTGGTAATTTTATGTGTAAAGTTAGACACTAGGAGTTGAATAGGACAAATACAATAGTTTTAATTAAGCCCTCGAGAGATAGAAACTGTGTGAGTTCTGTATAGTGCCAGTACACAATGAACGTGCCACGACACTAAGACCGCTCACTGATTACCATGTCCCCGTGAGACTTGTGTCCTTGTAATTAAACTCTAGCTTTGTTTGTTACAGAACATGTGACGCGATAGACCAGACATGGAAGAAGACGGAAATAGTGGCGTTAGCGAGGTCGTTCCGGCGACACCGGTGACTGACGTTCAGACCATCGGCAACGCACCTGAAGCAGCAACTACGGACAGTGAAGTGGTTATCGCTGTAGATACCGCCGTAACGTCGGACAGTGGACAGATCGCCACTTCTAATACCACCATCACGTCAGAAACTGAAGCGGTTGCCGCTGCTGAAACCGCCGTCACATCAGACAGTGGAGTGACAGTCACTTCAGATTCTGCCGTCACGTCGGACAGTGGAGTGATGGACAGTGATAAAATGAAAGTGCCGACAAAGACAGTAACGTTAGCAATATAGACGAAAGTGTCGCGAACGAAAGTGGTGTAGTGATGGAAACTACAGCAATAGAAGTGAGTCCTGCTGTAAATAAAGATACGTGTGATCGCGCGTGTGACCCTTGTGAGACCAACGAAGATGCGAGATCGGTGGGGGATTTGGACAGTTTGCCGGCGGTGGATGAACTGGTGTTAGGGGCGGCGGGAGTGATAGCGGCGTGGAAGGTTGCGGGGGGCGCGCACTCAGCAGTGGCGGCGGGTCCCGTTCTTGCGCTTCGAGTGTCGTCTCCTGCGGCTCGGGTTGTGGGTCCGAGAGCTCATCATTGGCCGGAGCGCCGCCCCGACCGCGTCGCCGCGTCGTCAACGTCAACGATCCGAAACGTTCCTCCCCCGTAGGATCATCCACACCGCACCGGCCTGCGACCGCTCCGCGCGGCCCTAATCTAGCGACCCGCGAGCGCGCCCGCAGCCGAGAAAAGCCCACTCCACCCGAGAAACCACGTCCGCTAACACCTAAACCACGCATCCGCCCCACTGGAGAGTTACCTAACGTCGTGCGTGAAAGTCCAGCCCTACGAGCGAAACCGACGAAAACTTCGACCGCCAGGTGCAGGACTCCCAGTTCGCCGTGCGAAGAGAAACGGTGGCCGTCGAACGGGCCGCGGTTGCCGACAGTGGCTGACGCGACCGCGACGCGCGTTGCGGCCGATAAGTACGGCACGCTGCCGCGGAAGCGTCGCGATGGCGCTGAGTCCGAAGGCTCACCGAAGCACGAGAGCACGCCCCCTTCCTCGCGCCGACCCACCGTCACTCGATCCTCATCGTCACGCTCCGCCGTCAGGACGCGTGTCAGAATATATGCCGAGAAGACTTCACAAACGGTGCTCCTAGGAACTGACGTCGAATCTGCGTTGGGAGGAATATTACCGAACATCGAGACGTAAGTATCCTACTTAGACTTTTACTCCTTACCAGCACTGTTCAAAATCTTGCTCAAATCTGAAAATGTGTGTCCTCTGAAAATTTCAATGTTTTACTGAGTATTTTAATATCTCCATAGTAGGAGGAGAGTTTGAATAATTAACTCAACTCAACAAATGAACATGAATTGAATGAACAATTGAAGGATGGACTCAACATAACCTGATCTAGCGTAGTCTAATATTTGTTTATTCTACTAAACTATTCGTCTGACCATCTGGAGAACTTTATCGTTCAAACATTGTAAAATTCATCGATATTGGTGTAGTGGTTCCTAATATTACGTCACACATGTACAGATCACATAAAATATACAAATAAATAGATTTATTTGATGCTACTGGAAACCCATGTGGAGTTGCTATTCCTTAAAGGTATCGTTCAACTCGAAACAAGTCGTTGCGAGCCACCAGTCTTATAATCATGTTACTATTACTAGGCGTTGTCCGGTGTCGGTATGCCACCGCGGCGTGCAAGCGAGCGCGCGCGAGAGCGACGCGGCGCGCATCGCGTCCGCGGCGGCGGCGGCGGCGCAGGAGCGCGCGCGCCGCGTGCACGCCGAGGCCGCGCTGGCGGACGAGCGCGACGCGCGCCGCGCTGCGCTCGCCGACCTGCACCGGAACTCGCAGCGGCTGCTGGAACTCGCTGGCGCTGCAGGTATACACACATCCACCGCGGCGACGGCGACGGCGCAGACATATACACTAACTACCACAATGCAAATGAACAGCCAAACTGCAAATGAACATTTTGATCAACACATATGTTCACTACCACTGCCAACATGATAATGAACATTTTGGTCAACACACATATTCACTACCAGTGCCAGTACAGTACATAAGTATACACTACCACTGCCAACATGCTAATGAACATTTTGATCAACACATATTCACTACCACTGCCAGTACACATATGTATACATTACCACTGCCAACATGCTAATGAACAACACACATCTTCCTATCACTGTTAAAATCATAAGTACCTGGTTGACCGAGCTTTGCTCGGTTTTTTAAAATGATATTTAGGCAGGTATGAATTACGTAGTGATGACTTACTTAGACCTACTTAGATACGAATTAAATGTGTTTATAAAAGGCTCTAAGTATAAGATTTTCTCAGAAAAAAAAGAACAAAAAGAAAAGTCCCGAGTGTAACCATCAGGATTCGACCCGGGGCCTGTTGGCTCGAGGGCGAGCATGTTCCGTCTAAGCCATTTAGACTTAAAGAACAGTGGCGAAATAAGTTATCGTATTCTAATGATATTGTAGGGTTTTCATTGTCCACGTTGAACGATCCAAATTACTACCTACCCAGGTACAGAACAAACATCCGTATTTTTCTTTATAATTATTAGTATTCGAATGTGGCTTGAACCTATCGTATGTGTTTCAGGTGCCGGCGCAGGCGCAGAGGGCTGCCTACGCGCGTTAGAAGAGCAGTTGTGCGCAGCGAGCGAACAAGCGACGAGGCATCGAGCCGAGATCGACCAACTGCGAGACCAGTGCAACAAGCTACATGCGGTAAGTTTACAAGTACATGACGAAGTGAACCTACAGGTTCCACATATAAAACACCTTTTTTTAGGTGTAACTTTATTTATTTATTTATGTCATAGCTACTTAACCCTTTACCGCATATTGCATCATATATGATACACTAAGGTTTTATACAGATTAAAATAAATTTAGCTGTAAATAGGACATGTTTATGGTAGATTTGTACACTTGAATAGTATCCGAACACAAGAAAAAAAAAATAGAGTTTTTACTTGGCTATGGTTTGTAATATCTGTCACTAAACTTTCGAAGCGGTCATTTCTGCCAGTTGGTGTTTGTTGGAGATTCAAAACGTTGTTTTTTACAAGATTTACCTCCGCATACAATTATTTCTTTGTGTTGAGTGAAAATACTATGGATCCTGCTAAGTTCTATGGAAAAAAGCGTAAGTTTTATCAATTACTTCGTTGTAATTTCTTATCACAAAGTTTGTATCTGATATGATCCTACATGCAGTTAGGGTAATTTTCTTATTTCAAATATGATACTACATGCAGCTAGGGTGATTTTTTAATGTGATACAACATGCACTAAGAGTATACTCTACTTTATATTTTCATAACTTTTGTTGAATGTTTTTCTTCTTGAATGTTCTTGAATGTTACTTTGATTGTGATACTTTATGCATGTATGGTAATTGTACAATGTGATACTACATGCGTTAAGATTATAATATTTATTTATTTATTTACATTTTTTTATTTAGGTATATTATGGAATTTTATTTTTTTTAGCGACTCGCCAATGTCGACACGTTACCGGGCGGACCATTCCACTTGATAGTGATGATGAGGAGCTAACAGATGAAGATGATTATTATTTACCACCCCGGCCCGGCCGTTCCACTGTTATTGAAGAAACAGACTCTGACGATTCAGAGTATGATAGAGATGATGAAGAAATTTCTTCTGTCATTCAAGAGGCGGTATATCTCGATGAAAGCTTATTAGCAGGTGATGAAACTACGAATGACATTAATGAACTGGAAGCGTCAACATCGACGGGCATAACCAGAGAAACCAGTAGAAAAAGAAGAAAGAGGTCAGAAAAGAAAAAGAGCCTTTGATTTGGACTGACAGCCCTATGACATATAACAGCGACGACCTTACATTTTTGGGTTGTATTGATCTTCCTGATGAAATCACAAGCCTTGTTACACCAGTCGAGATGTTCAAGTTTCTATTTCCAACTTGTGCTTTACATTTGATACATGAACAGACCAATCTATATGCTGAGCAGGTGCAGCCGGATAAAGCGAATTCTATAACTTGCGATGACGTGACCAAATTTATAGGTATTGTTTTATACATGTCAATTTTACAATTGCCATCCACGCGTCACTACTGGCGCGAAGGAACGTATGTTGAAAAAATTGCTTCTCTCATGACTTGTAATAAGTTCGAAGAAATCAAAAGATTTCTTCATTTCGCCGATAAAACAAAAGAAAAAGAAAAAAGTGACCCAAATGTGACAGATACAAAAATCAGACCACTGCTGAACATTATTAGAGAACAACTGTTAAAAGTTCCCAGGAAGAACACCTAGCTATTGATGAGCAGATGATTCCAACAAAGGCTAAAACATCTGGTTTTCGTCAATACAATTCGAAGAAGCCCCACAAATGGGGATACATAAACTATGTTCTCAGTGGCGTTTCGGGGTTCAGCTACGATTTTGATATCTTCACAGGACAGCACAGAACCGATCTGCCAGACAATTGTCCTGATTTGAACGCAACAGGCAATATTGTAACCAGATTGCTAGCTACAGTTGCACGCAATGTAAACCACAAGTTGTTCATTGATAACTTCTACACCAGCCTTCCACTCATGGCATTTCTCCATGGCATTGGAATTTTACCATTAGGTACGATACAACTATCAAGAGCTAAGGGCATTGATTTGAACAAAAAAGAATTGCAGAAATCTCCAAGAGGTTACTGTGTTGAGAAATCTACAGTAATCGACGGCGTACAACTGAATGTGACTCTGTGGGTGGACAACAAAGTAGTAAGTCTATGTTCTTCCTATGTTGGGAAGGAGCCCATGGCGCCTGCAAAAGATATTCAAAAAGATAAGCAAGTAATTGAAATCCCTCGTCCAAAAGCTGTTGAAATATATAACCAGTATATGGGCGGGGTCGATTTACTCGATGCAATGCTGGGATATTACAGAATTAAAATAAGGAGTAAAAAATGGTACCACCGCCACTTTTTCCACATGTTGGATATGACTATTGTGAACAGCTGGCTTTTGTGGCGTCGCCGAAACAAACAAATTGCTGAAAAGAAACAGGAGGAACCCATTTATATGCCGCTGCTGGATTTTAAAATATATATTGCTGAGGTTTTGATGCGCGAGACGACCGGGTTTATACTCCTACCACCCGAGGTCGAGGCGCCCTCCGATAGAACATTCTGAAAATAATAAAAAGAGGCGACGTCTCGAACTACCTCCGCAAGAAGTAGTACACGACACAATTGGACATTGGCCCAACTGGGGTGAAAAACGCCAGCGCTGCAAACATTGCTCACGCTTATCATACATTTACTGCAGTAAATGCAATTGTTACTTTTGTTTGAACAAAGAACGAAATTGTTTTAAAATCTTCCATTTGGAATAACATAAAAAATTGAACTAAACACCTTTACTTTCTTTGATTTTTTTTTTCATTTCATAAGGATAAAATATAAATAGATATATAACTAAAGACACATGCCCTTTAATGCATTTAGTATCATATATGGTATGTGTACCTAACTGCATGACGTATCATAATTGAGACATTGACTTTGGAGTAAAATATTTCAAATTACAATAATCCTAAAATAAAAATAATATTTTTCCAGAGTACCTATCAAGCCATAGAATCACCTAAATTAATTTGAACAAAATCAAAAAATCCATGCGGTAAAGGGATAACATACTCACAGTCAAGCCAATACGTATGTTAAGCCATTAATTTAGCAAAAAAAAAAACGTAGTAATTAAATTATTACTCAAGATCATTACTAACACTTACAGAATTATGTCAATATGTCATTACAGAAACAAATATATTATATGTCAAAATTCTAAACATTATCATGTCATATTTTTAATCTTAATTTACCTTAGTGTAGTTCTTACCTTTAAAAACGATCTAGATCATTATCATTCAAACCGGTGTGAAATAGCACTGGATAGAGAGAGGTGGAAAGAGCGTAGGGAATCCTTGGCGCAACATTGGGACATATCGGGCTCAAAATAATAAATAATAAAGATGTAACTTTACAGTCCGCCTGGGGAAGTACCACACCTTTGCCAGTTATTCTACAGCC
Organism: Ectropis grisescens; assembly: GCA_017562165.1. Taxonomy (NCBI): domain Eukaryota; kingdom Metazoa; phylum Arthropoda; class Insecta; order Lepidoptera; family Geometridae; genus Ectropis; species Ectropis grisescens. Next base: position 23,568,968 of record CM029776.1, read on the forward strand.
AAGCAGAAATGTAAGAACGTCGCTGTGTTCCGGTTAGAAGGCCAATGTTTCCAGTGATATTACAGGGCATTGAGATAAGACATCTCATATATGTGGGTGTCTTTCTCTAAAAAAAACTATACACTTCAATTTGAAAACTAAACTCACACAGTCCAAAATACAACCTCGGTCTCTTCAAATCGAGAGTGAATCGGCTTTTTCTAGATAAGCTCGCTCTATCGATGACCGCATCGTTGCTTAACATCAGTCGAGATGGCGGTCAAGTGTAAACCTAAAAAAGTGAAAAATATATGTATGATGCTAGATCATCTGAAAAATAAGTTGGCAACACTGGTCACACGCGTCGCTTCCGTTATATGTTTCTCACATTTTTCTCAGTTCGGTCACGCAGTAAAATTATTATCTCTCCCAAGCCTGCAATAAGGAACTTCGTTCAAAAGAAAGAAGTCCACTAAAACCATTTTTGAAGACGTTAAAAATGTGTGGTTTTAAGACCGCAGGGCAGAAGTGAAAATTAAAGTTTGAAATAACTAACTATTGAATAATTTTAATAATCGGAGATTACAGATTAACGGCCGTTTTCAATAACCTATCTATCCGCAGTTCTAGCTACTGAAGATAGGCAAATCTATCGTTTTAAGCTTACTTGCTTTTCAGTAACCTATCCGAGATAGACGTTTCTTACCGACGTTATCTATCTATCGTTCGGAGGGCAGATAGGGTACTGGAGATAGTAACACTGATACAAATCGACGTTACTTGCATTTCAATATGAGTTTCAAGTTACTCTCCGATAGACGGAGCTTACAGCTTACTCTAGTAACGTCATCTGCTTATCTGTCAACATCGACCGGTAACCGGTAATCGTTAAAACGAAGTTATCTATACTTATAATAAAACTGTAACGGGTCGAATTCTGTACATTGAAGATATTTTGAAAAAATTTTTTTTGGGGCACTCCATAGTCGATACTGATGGCGAAACTGCATTTTTTTTCTTTCATGTCTGTCTGTCTGTCTTTCTGTATAGGGATCACGCATCACGCCGAAACTACTGATTTAATTCAGCTGAAACTTGGCATAATTTTAGTTTATACTAAGGACATTGCTGTAGGCTACTTTTGATCCCCAAATTTTGATCGGTTTTCTTGCGGGAGGGGGTGAAAGTCAGAATGTGTATTTGGTTGTAACTCATGTTTGCGTTGTTTAATTTCATTAATTCTTTTTTTGTTAGAAAGAACACATTTTTTATATTGTCCCGTCCAAATTTGAACAATATTGGTCTGTTGGTTCGGAAATTACACAAACATTAAATAATAACGACACGCGCGGCGCGTTCGGTACACACTAACTTCTAAGTATTCTGTGTGTCACAGACGATCCACAGAATTAGATTCTAGATTCTAGAAAGTGCCCACGTGATCGCGTCGCGTCGTCTTGGATGACAAAATAATTTGTCAAAAATATATTTTTGTGTGGAAAAACAAACATCATTCGGTTATAATCGACTTCAAACAAGGAGGATGTTCTCAATCGGGTTGCATGTTTTTTTATTTAATTTTATTTTACGCGATAACTCCGCTAATTGTTAGTTGATTTTGATAATTCCTTTTTTGTTTGGTAGAAAATATTTCAGAGGTGATCTTAGATATCGAAAACAGGGAGGTAGTTTTTCAAATATCAACATGTACGACATAGTTATACCTTCTTATAAAATTTAGTCGAATGACAGAATTAAATTACCTGTCATTGAAGAAGATTTTTGTATTTTGGAGAAAACATATCAGCATAATAAGTAGCAGCATAAACAACCCATAAATGTTCCCACTGCTGGGCGTCGGGGCCTTCTCTCGCAAGGAGAGAGACAAGGCTATAATCCACCACGCTGGCCCAGTGTAGGTTGGTGGATGACATATGACTTAGAACTTAGATTATAGGTAGATTTCGGTTTCTTCACGGTGTTTTCCTTCACCGTTTTAATTACCGGCATTACGAACATGACTCTGAAAAGATAGTGGTGCGCGTGGTTTTGAACCCTGGGTCTCCGGATCGACAGTCGCCGTTCTCCCGACTAGGTCAGCTGTAACTTACTAGACCAGCCGTAACTTATTAGAAAACGTATTATTTACAAGCTTCGGTGACCGAAGCAGTCCGTTGTTAGGGTTCCGTACACAAAGGGTAAAAACGGAACCCTATTACTGAGACTTCGCTATCCGTCCGTTTGTCCGTCCGTCTGTCACCAGGCTGTATCTCAAGAACGGTGATAGCTAGACAGTTGAAATTTGCGCAGATGATGTATTTCTATTGCCGCTTTAATCATGGCGGAACGTATCAAGTGATCGGGTTGAAATTTGAAATAGAATTAGATTACAGTCTGGAAGAACACATAGGCTAACCATTGCCTATGTATAAATAAGTTCTCTGTGTATTACGTAACAAACATCCAAACAGTGACATTCATAATATTTACAGGACAACGTTGGAACGGCTGAACATATTTGGATGGAATTCGAAGCACACGTATTAGTTTGAACTCAGAAATAGCAAATCGGTTACTTATAGGTTACTGTGACGTAGGAAAGACTAAGCAAATTTGGTACAAAATTGAAACAGAGATAACTCATAGTCTGAAATATCACATTTATGTATTTATTACCTATCAACCACATATAGTTTAGAGTCTAAAATTTCACATGGGCTAATAAGTCTACATTTTCATTTAACTCCATATTAATATAAACATATATTTTCGTAAGGAACTTGATGTGATGGTAAGGTAAAAGCCAAAAATGAAAAATATATGCACCCGTTTTGGCGTAGATAGGGGAGAGTCGGCTATATCGTACCACTTTTTACTTTAACCTAAATATTTCGATTATGACAAGACTTAGAATATAAAATGGATATGCAAAACAAAGTTTTATATTTTACCATGCTAAGCCCGAGAAATCAGTTCTATATGTTTACTCTAACATCCTTAAAATGTTTTTTTTTATAAAGGACTGCCATCGGTACGATTTAGCCGACTAGTCGTTTTAATCGTACCACCAAGTTTTAAATCGTACCATGGGTGTTTAAGTCGTACCACTGAATTAAAGATAGCAAATTATTAAACAAATTATTTATTTTAACTTTTAAGTACTCTTAGATAATAAAGAAATATTATGAATACCTCTTAGGTGATAAAGGAACAATGTTTCTTACAACATAATTGTACTTTAATATTGAGATCAATCAACACAACTATAATAATAATGAGAATAAATACAGTTCAAGCTATACTAATAAAGCAACATGAAAATATAAAAGTTTTGTTAACAATGTAATTTGTAATACAATGATTGTGCATAGTTTTTATTGGAAACAATCATCGCAAATGTCTGGATTCGAAGTACACGTCTCATGTAGCCACCGGTGACAGCGAATGCATTGAATCCAATCAACATTTGGACCCTTTTTATCATAGTAATAACGATTGCACTTTCCACATATATTTTCGAGATCATCATCAATCTAATTCCACAACAAGTGTCTCATCTGAATCATCGCTACTAGTAATGGAAGAGGGTCGTTTCCTCTTAAAACTTTTGCATTTGACCTTGGATATAGCTGTTTTCTTTTCTTTTTTCACTGTTTGGTATTTCTTTGGTTTACAAAGCTTTCCTTTCTTTACTTTAACTTTCTTCTGCTTCACCTTCTCTTCTAGTTGATTTTTGTATGGGCTTGATGTAATTTCAATAGCTTTTTGTATAGTGTTCTTCTTTTTCGATGTATTTTTTGGCAATGGTGACAAAACTTTTATTGTTTTTTTAATATCAGCAGGCGTAGTGTTTTTTCAATATATTGTTTTTTCGACGTCGATGGCTGTGCAAGAGAAGAATTCAAATGCTCCTTTTCTTTATTGTAATTTTCTTTGTCATCCTTTTCATTTTTATCATTTCCTTTGCCATTCTTTTCTTCTACCTTTCCTTTTTTGTTTAGGTCGTATTTTTCTTCTGATTCTGTAAAATTTTGCAACATTGATACGCTTTCGTTGCTCGAATTCATTGTTTCAGCGGTTAGCAAATTGTCAGCAGCCTCAAACATATGTTCCGGAAAAATATGTCTGTTTATTGGCCAAATTCCACTAGTTTTGAATCCATTCACAATATTGCCAATCACTGCTGCTCTTTCGTAGGCTTCTCCAAATAATTGAGCAACTTGGTATTGTGTTACTTGTCGCCCAGCATTGGTTCTCAACCATTTTTCTGTGCTTTGGATATAATAAGTGCTCATTGGTTTGAAAAACGAAACGTCAAGAGGCTGAATTCGATTTGTCGTATGACCTGGTAGTTGTAACAGTATTATGCCATTATCTTTTGCTAAGCACAGAGCTTCCAAATTTTTTGAGTGTGTCGTATGTCCATCCATAAGCAGCAGAACTTTCTTTTCAAGTGTGGGCTTCACTATTTTAATAAAATGTTTTAACCATTCAACGAAGAGGGCAGAGTTAATGTAACCGCTTTCAGAAACATTAACAATACTGCCTAAAGGAGCACCATTTGCTAGTTCCGGGTTTTGTCTCATCCTTTTAAATATTAGCATTGAGGGATAAATTGGCCAGATACACTAGCGCAGCATACGGCAGTGGTGTTGACACCTCGTTCTCCGCTAGTAGCGGCGCCAATTTGCTTCTTTCTCTTTAACCCTACAACTTTTTGAGCTTTCTTTTGGACGGTTGAAAATGAAAATCCACTTTCGTCTACATTGAAGATATTAGTAGGTTCTATACCATTTGTATCCACAATCTTCTCCAACAAATCAAAAAAGTGATACACATTTTCTCTATTGAATCCTCTAATTCTATTCATAGATGTGTGTTCAGGTTGTCGAACAATTAGCTGTGGGTGCCTTTTCATAAATTTGTAAAACCATGCTTTGCCAGCCATACGTTTTTCTTGATTAAAATTATTCTGAATGTTATGGATTTCAATTCAATTCAAATGCGAGACGTCGAATATCATTTATTGTTAGACCAAACATGTGTGTTTCGAGATGAAGAATATGCTCAGCCAACTTATTTTCTGTTTCGACATCGAAGATAACCGGTCTACCTTTCTGAATTTTTGTATCAACAGCAATCTTATTTTTCTTTTTTTTATGCCGTAGAATAGTAGATTTTGGAATTGAATAAGTCTTTGAAATTTTGTTCAAGCTTAATTCTTTGTTTTTGTAAGCCAGAATAGCTCTTACTAGATCCTCCTTGGTCCAATTATAATACTTAATTTTAGCTTTTGGGTCCGTCATCTATAACAATATAAATACAGTCTGTAAAATATACTTACGTACTTTTAGACTAGTCGGCTAAATCGTACCGGTACAATTTACCCAACTGCGAGTGGTACAATTTAGCGAACTAGGCGATTTAAAAAAAGCAACAGTCCGTCATAACCTCAATACTTAGACACGCAATAAAACTACCCATAATCTAGTATAGAATTGGAATAAAATAATGAAAACTGTGTATCTCTATCTTACCTTGATTATGAGTTATATCCTTACGAATTTACGACAAAATTTGCAATGACGTATACAAAAAAACATTTTTTTCACTCACGCGCACAGTTGTCAAGACACATCAATTACAAATGGCGGGTGGCGGGGGATTGCGCAGGGCCACGATTTGGTGTTGCTAGTGTAGAAAAAAAAAGTCATTTAGTGGGAAATTTAGAAGTGGTACGATTAAAATGGCAGTACGATATAACGAACTCTCCCCTAATATAGGTGATTTATGTTCACAATCAAAATAACAAGCAACATAATATTCTCATTAGACGGCGCTAATGCCAGTTTAAATCTAAAAGCACTAAAGGCCATTTAAATCGATGTTTTGCTATTGTGATGTGTATTTTTCTGTCTTCACTAGGTGGCGTTACTGGTATTCTAAATAGTACTAATAAGTTTTTGCTGCTAAAAGGATTATGATGCCAAATTTGGATTCTTTCGTTCTTGATTTTTTTCTGTGTTACCTACAATTAAATTCATACATTAACATTTCACTAGGACTTGGCTTAGATTTACGGGTTCAACTTGCTTGAATATCATTAAAACTCAAAATTTTAATTATTTTGATTCTACACAGGCTTCGTTCAAAATTTTACGCCGGCGAAGTCGCGGGTAACAGCTAGAAAACAGCTTGCGAATAAAAAGAAATAGGTAAGTAGGTATCAGATCATGCACATTAGCTTCAGACTTTTCATAATGTATCCTATAAAAATCCTACAAACTTAACACTTGCGGCTATGTTCGATACTACGAAACCTTAGTAAGTATGTTTGATTTTGTTTAACAAGAACAAAATTAAAAATTTTGATTAACCCCCGACTACCTTAGATTTGTTATCTGTAGAACATTCTACTAGTCAAGCCCTTTCATTTGATACCCATATTAAGGGAATTGTGAAAAAGGAAATGTAATTCGCCATTTTGTGATAGCGGCCATCTTGGATTTGAAATTTGTCATAGTGCAAAGTATTCTACTAATCAAGCCCTTTCATTTGATACCCATATTGAGGTAGTAGTGAAAATATTATATAATTCGCCATTTTGTGGTGGCGGCCATCTTGGATTTGAAATTTGTTATAGCGTTTAGTACTCTACTAGTCAAGCCCTTTCATTTGATACCCATATTGAGGTAGGTTGTAAAGAAATATTTTGTCCGCCATTTTGTGGAGGCGGCCATTTTGAATCGATATTAACCAAACATAGCTAAGAACACCCGCACGGATATTAACTTTCAAATAAAAAAAACCGCATCGAAATCGGCCCATCCGTTTGAGCTCTACGGTGCCACAGACAGACACACACACAGACAGACAGACAGACAGACAGACCGACAGACAGACAGACAGACAGACATCGACGTCAAACTTATAACACCCCTTTTTTTTGTCGGGGTTAAAAAGAAAAATAAAGATGATAAAATTAAATAAATTTTTGTGTGGAAAAACAAATTCACTCAAACTCAAAGGTTTTTCAATGACTACTTATCCAAATATTTGACGTACGATACTTCCAATTATAATAATAATAATAATTAATATAATAATAAAAAAAAAAAAAAACCGCTGTCACGAGTTGACGTTCTTTTCATATCGCTTTGTAATTTTATTTAATTTCACCCGTTTTTTTAGAGTTTTATCGTTTATTTGCTAAATAACAAACAGGAAAACACAACGAAAACAGCAAAAAATAATAAGGTATTACAATAAAACCTGATCTCAAACAGAACTAATACGATGAATTTTGACAATGTCATAACACGCAAAAACATTCAATATTATGCAAAAATATCAAGAAACGGAATGAAAATACAAATGAAATTATGATTACGCGGTCGAGAGGACGACATGAAGCGGAACCAAACGCACGTTTACCACCAGTTCGTGTTCCGTCACCGTCACCATCGAGTTCGTCGTCGGAGGAGGAAGTGTTTGTGACTCCTCCCGACACAAGTGCTTCAACGAGTGACACAGACACGACGCGGACACCGTCGCCCACAAGAACAGGACGTCGTGGGCGTCCGCCGCTGCCGGCACGCTTGGGGCCTGTGAGACAACCTGCCTCGCGCCCGGCCCTCGCTACCGGTGGTGTAGTGCGTCGCATGCGATGGACTCGCCAAATGAACGAGAACTGCATGCGCGCCTATTACAGGGCTACAGAGGGAGGAACCCACCTGACTGCGTACTGTGCCAGGATGCTGCTTCTGTTTCAGGCCTTCGAACCGACCGTCGCCGTTTCCGCCCAACGATTGTCAGACCAAGTCCGCGCCATCCGGCGATGCAAGTTGCTGGATGACTCGGCACTTGATCGGCTACGCCTGGAAGAACAACGTACTCGCCCAGCTCCTGCTTCGACTCGAGATCCGCCCGCCGCGTCGTCGACCCTGGCTTCAGTGCCAACATCAGTGGCGACACTTGCGGCGCCGGTCGATCTCGATATCGAGGAGGGAGATTCGGCGAGTACGGGCTTATCTGACCAGGTAATAGAGCAACTGAGGAGCGCTCTGGAAGACGCGATCTTGCGATATAGATCCACACCCAACTCTAGGCCGCGCTTACCGCGTTTGCCCACCCATAAACGGAATTTGGCTTTGATGGGAGCCTTGAATACTTTGCTAGTGCCCTACTTGGGAACTAGCAAAGATTTGACTGATACCCATTCTATTCTGTACTGTGGTGCTATCGCGGCGTGTCGCGTTGCACGTGTCAAGTTCCCAGACACTGACCGTACAATGCGAACCGCTGGGAATGTACCCGCATGGCAAGTACGAATAGAACGGCGTATCAGCAAATTCAGGACTCTTATTGCAAAGCTAATCTGCTTCAGTCAGGGGAACAGTCGTCCCCGAGTCATGCGTTTCGTAGCACAGGCGTTTGCTGGGACTGGTATCAGTCGCCAGCACTATCTTGCCAATGTTACGGAACGCATTGACTATCTGAAGCAGAAAGTTTATGCGTGGGCAAACCGTATTCGCCGCTACAGAGAGCGTGTGAATCGATATCGGCAAAATCGCGACTTCCAGAGCGATCAAAGGAAGGTGTACCGAAGCTGGGAGGGAACTACTAATCCACGTGTGAACGATACGCAGCTACCGGATGTCAGCGCCATGAAAAGTTTCTGGCGCAGCATCTGGTCGGTGCCTGTCGAGCACACGGAGGGAGCTGGATGCGTGTTATCGAACGTGCATGTGAGCTTATCGAACCCATGGAGTCTATTACGCTCGACTCCATAGACGTTAGTTGTGCTATCCGGACGGCTCAGAACTGGAAAAGTCCTGGACCGGACGGATTGCACAACTTCTGGATAAAGTGGTTTCGGTGCTCACATGAACGTTTTGCAACACAATTCCAAGAAGCCCTGGATACGGGTTCTCTTCCCAGTTTCTTGACCACCGGAGTCACCTTCCTGCTCCATAAGTCTGGTAGTACCACGGAACCGAAGAACTACAGACCCATTACGTGCTTACCTACCATCTACAAGCTGCTTACATCCATTCTGAGAGCAAAATTAATGCGCATATTGTCGCGAATAACGTTTTGGCCTCCTCTCAGAATGGATGTAAGATTGGGTCCCGTGGTACTAAGGAGCTGCTCCTCATTGACACGACCATTTGCCAACAAGTCAAACGAAACAAGGGAGCCCTCTCCGCTGCTTGGATTGACTATAAGAAGGCCTATGATGCGGTGCCCCATTCATGGCTAGAAAGGGTTTTAGAGTTGTACAAAATAAATCCAACTCTAAAATCTTTTCTAAGCAAATGCATGGGACAGTGGGTCACAGTCCTTCGTCAACCAGGTAGCGTAGACAGCTCTTTTGTTTCGGAGGACTTGATTAGATTGAAAGAGGCATTTTCAGGGTGACAGTCTAAGTCCCCTATGGTTCTGTTTAAGTCTGAATCCTCTCAGCACTCTGCTGAAGGATTCAGAGTTAGTTATCGTCTTCGTAGAGGAGGTGAGGTTATATCTCATTTGTTGTACATGGACGACCTCAAACTTTTTGCACCGAAACGCCAAGACTTGTTGGAGCTATTAAAAACCACGGAGGTTTTTAGTAACGCCATCAAGATGGAGTTCGGTGTAGACAAGTGTGCGGTCATGCATGTAGCAAGGAGGGAAAGTAGTAAATTCAGAGAATTTACAACTTTCCGAGACTATAACTCTCAGATCTCTCTCCGAAGACGAGACCTACAAATATCTCGGTATGTCACAGTCCTTGGGTATTTCAGCAGATGACATTAAGAGATCGGTGAAGGAGCGCTTCTTGTGCCGGCTGACAAAAGTACTCAAAAGTCTTCTGTCAGGCGGTAACAAAGCGCGAGCCTTCAACGGTTGGGTAATGCCTCTGCTGATATACTCCTTGGCATACTGAGATGGACTCAGACTGAGCTCGACGCCCTGGACAGAAAGGTCCGTCAACTGCTCACAACTCATCGCATGCTACACCCGCGCTCGTCTGTTATGAGACTGTATATTCCGCGGAAATGGGGGTCGAGGCTTTTAAATGCCAAGAACCTACACAACCGCGAAGTATGCAGTCTCAGGGATTATTTCCGCAACAGCGAGTCCGGGATGCATCGCGATGTTGTGGCAGTTGACAGGAGCTTCACGCCTCTTTCGTTGGCAAACGAGAACTGGCGCAAACCATCGGTGCTCAGCACTGATGATCGCAAGGAAGTGTGGAAGAGCAAGGAGCTGCATGGGCGATTCTATCGGGCCTTGACGGGACCCGATGTGAATCTGCTCGCGTCGGTGAACTGGCTGCGCTTCGGGACCTCTTCGGAGAAACCGAGGGGTTGTCTGTGCAATTGCAGATGAAGTTATCAAGACGAACAATTACCGGAAATACATAATGAAGGACGGTACGGTCGACATTTGTCGGGCATGCCGCCGTCCAGGCGAATCTCTTCGTCATGTTATTTCCGGTTGTTCGCATCTTGCTAACGGCGAGTACTTGCACAGACATAACCTAGTAGCCAGGATCATCCACCAGCAACTTGCTCTTCGACACGGCCTTGTCGAGTCCGAGGTGCCGTACTATAAGTACGCACCTCTGCCAGTTCTCGAGAATGGTCGTGCGTTGCTCTACTGGGACCGCTCTATCATCACGGACAGGACTATTGTCGCCAATAAGCCTGATATCGTGCTGGTAGACCGGTCTCAACGTCGGGCTGTGATCGTCGATATCACCATACCACATGACGAGAACCTCGTGAAAGCTGAGAAGGACAAGATTAGCAAGTACCTTGACTTGGCTCACGAGGTTACCGCCATGTGGAATGTTGATTCCACGATCATAGTCCCCATAGTCGTGTCGGCAAACGGGCTTGTAGCGAAAAGTCTCGACCAACATCTCAAGAGACTTTCGCTAGATGGTTGGATCAAGGGTCAGATGCAGAAGGCGGTCATTCTTGACACAGCGCGCATCGTCAGGAGGTTCCTCACTCTGCAGCCCTAACCACCGGTAGCTTGGGCCCTGCCCCGCTGCTGGCGGCAAACTAGGTTTAAGTTTTTATAATGTTTTTATGTTGTTTTATATATCAATATTGTAAAAACTTAGTCTTAAGAAAAGAAATAAATACGTGAATAATAATAATATATTTATTGTTCCCAAAAATAGCTCAGTTACATTAACAAATTGCATTACATAACAATATTAAGTTACACTGATAATTTGAAGTACAGCGAGCCCCAAACTAGGCAAAGCCTGTATTTTGGGCACCCTTCATCGGTTTACTATTTCGTTTACGCAGCTCCTAATACACACGAATATAATGCAGTGCTGTTTGAACAATTTTATAGAACATTGAAAATGAATAACAAAACAAACAATATTTCAATCGATACGTAAAATTCCATCTATAGATCCAACCACAATCAATTTTCGGTTTTACTACAGCTGGGCAAAGAATATAAAATAGTGACACCATTTCTATCGCTATCTGTTCTAACTTTTGTCAATTGTTTTGTATACAAATAAAGCTAACGTTCCACATCAAATTTCATTGCCAAGCTGCAAACCATTATTTTCATTTTAATAAAAATTAAGTAGAGGTTCCAAATATTAAGTAATATAGGATATTCCGGTAATTCCATTAGGCTAGCATGGATTGATGTGTTATGTATGCGGATGTGACGAAAAGAGAGTGTAAGTTCTTGTGAGTATCTGTCTGTGTATGTGTATGTGTGAGTGAGGTAGTGTCATAAAGACCAAAGTAGGTGTTTAAGCCTGTGACAGAGTATGGATACAAATATATTGTGTTTATGCAAGAGGAACGTAGCGCAGATCCTATAGATATTAAATAGAAATCTCCGCTGGGGGGAACTCTTCTCTGAATATTAACTCATTATAAGCTACCAAGTTTTCCGTTTGTTTATACGATAGCGTAGTTAGCCATTTGCGAATTTTAGCGCAAGATTCAACGAGGGGTGACCCGGCAATATCCAAATGTCTACAGACTGAGTTGTACGTAAATATGTGCACGTATGGTGGTAATCGTGCAGCGAACTTAGAGCTGACTCTAGGAAGACTCAAGTCACGCGGTCGCTTGCGTTTAGTAGAGTCCTGAGGTAGAGATCGGTGGTGAGTTTTGGCACAAGCTCGCATTACAAAAAGCTGACGAACTGACAGCACTGTGACTTCTTTGTACAGATCTTCAGTAGGGTAGCGCCGTGGCTTACCCAACATTACTTTAATGACAGCTCTTTGCGCACGTTCAGCCTCAATTAAGTGTGTCTGAGCAGCTCCTCCCCAAGCACCTATACAATATTCAAACAGTGACTGGCACAAAGCTTTGTAAATCATCATCTTGACTTCCGGGTTAACAATTGGTCTCAGGATTTTCATTACATATATTAGTTTTCGGGCTTTATTAGATACATATGAGATGTGATTTTTGAAAGTAAGAGCTTGATCAATAATCACACCCAAATATTTTGTAAATATTACCCTGTCTATTGAACTACAGGAACAGTCGCCGCGCTCGATCTCACTAGCCCAATTTGGATTTTCACAGTTAGAGTTATGGATCCGTAACATGGTCAGGTCTGTACCGGTGGCCTGTGTGATACTAAATGTGATAAAATTAGTTTTTTTAGATTAAGCGTTAATAGATTATCACAAAGCCACCGGGACAGTCTCTCCATCCCTATCTCTGCCATTCTAATCGCAGTTTTCCAATCTCTACCGCTAAAATAGCCACGGTATCGTCAGCGTAGCAGATTAGCTCGGTATTGGGTATAGTAAGACTCAGAAGGTCATTCATGTACACCGTAAACAGAGTCGGAGCTAATATGCTACCTTGTGGCGTGCCGAACGCAATAGGCATCTCACTACTTCTTTGACTGCCTATTCTGACAAATTGACGTCTATTCGACAGATAGCTTTTGAACCAGCTGAGGAGATACCTCTAATACCTAACCTCTCAAGTTTTTTAATAGTATTGGAGTCGATAGACTGTCGAATGCCTTAGCGAGATCGAGAAACACAGACACACATCGTCTCCCACTGTCCAAATGACTAGCAACTGTTTCAGTAAGGAGTTGAACTGCATGTTCCGTCGATTTCCCTTGCCTAAAGCCAAATTGCCGGTCGCTAAGAAGACTATATTTTCAAGATAATTTACTAACCTTTTATTGACAATTTTTCCAAGATTTTAGAGACTACACTGAGTAACGAAATAGGTCTGTAATTATCAGGATCCGACTTATCGCCACTTTTATGCACCGGGACTACAACAGCGGTTTTCCAAGAATCGGGAAATATCCCAGTCGCCATACTGAGGTTACAGATATGTGTTAGAGGCACCATAAGTACATGCTTAGCATACCGCAGCATCAAAGGCGTTATGCAGTCTTTACCTGGAGCACTAGACGGTTTAAGATCCTGTATAATACCACGAACCTCAACGTAGTCAGTAGGGATTAAAAAGAAAGAGTTGGGCATGCTGCAATCAGATGAGACTCGTTGACACAGTGTGTTCTGCGTGGTGTTTTGACTGTCCAAAATTTTCGAGGCCAGATTAGCACCAGCCCTCGAGAAATGTTTGTTACAAGAATCAATTACTAGTTGAGGATTTGATTTTCCACTCAGAAGCTCATCCGCACAGGGCTTCCTACCAGGTAAGTCGCACACATTCTTTAAGGCTTTCCACAAATTCTTAGAGTCTCCGTGATGTTCAGACAATTGTGAATTGTCATATTGGACTTTCAGTTTATGCAATAGATTATTACAAAATTTCTGTAACGTAGGTAGGCAGTTTTAAGTTTGTCATTACACGGATCACGTCTCAGTTTCAGGTGCATAGCATCTCTATGTCTCATACATCTTATTAACCCAGGCGTAATCCAAGGTTTCAAGTTAAAATTTAGACGACTGACTCTATGTTTATTTGTGTGTTTTATAATTGTGTCTGAGACAATTTCATTAAAACTGAGGACTGCCTCATCAACGCTGTCCACAGATAACACGTCTTGCCAATCCACACGGGCTAAATCGTTTGCAATTTCATGATAATTCACTCTAGTAATGGTTCTATTTTTGTCTTTAATATTTTTTACGTTCGCGGTAAGTCCTACTATAAGAATATCATGATCCGTGATCGAGCTTTGACATATTATACCAAGCGCTTTTTGTTTTGTTTTAATAAAAGCGTGATCAAGGCAGGTCATAGTTTGCCTTCGGGTTACACCAGTAATAGTTGGCAGAAATCCCTGCTCTGCCATTATGTGTTGGTAATCCTCGCTGTCTCTGCTCGGACGATCATCTAGCAGGTTTATATTTATATCACCAGTCACTAAAACATTAGGTTCATTTTTGACACTAGACAAAACACTTTCGAGTGAGTTATTGAAATGCTCAAGATCTCTAACAGCAGGTGATCTATATATACCGATAATAGTTAGGCAATTAGCAATTTTCAACAATAAACAGTTTGCATTCTCAAATTCTGGTTCCTGAGACGTTGCCGACCAACAATTTCTCAGATAAATAACCACACCACCAGATTTGTTTATCATTTTTTTGGTATAGAAAGCTTCGTAACCAGTCAGATTTGGTATATGAGAGTGTTCCTGCAGCCAACACTCAGAAAGCACAAGGACGTCAAAATCTACACCCAATCGTTGTAAAGTAGGTAAAAGTTTAAGAAAATTTTGATTTAAGCTTCTAATATTAAATGATAAAACTTTGAGATTAAATGACGAAATAAGATTGCTACAAAACTCAGGTTTTTCAATAGTGCGGCACATTATCTGTAGAGTTGCGTCTAAGTCATCGAAGGTGTCCAAATTAACCATGGTCAAAGATTACCACTTCTAAAGTGATTTTTATTTTCATAACATCAATGCGTGCCGCACAACTGATATATAGTGTTAATATATTCTTAGAGCAATAATTTACTAGAGTCCAAAAGCTAAAAAAGTTACTCTGTACGAATGGAGATTTCACACAAAAATAAGTGAGTTCTGTGGTATGGTCGTTAGGTGAGCTGAGTGAATGTGAGTGAGTTGTATATTGCGTGTTGTGTGTCTGTGTGTGGGTAATAATAGACTGACAATCATGCAAGCTTCCTTTGAGAATAATTAAATGTGTCTGGATCCTATATATATAAACGTCTAATATTAAGATAACATTTATAGTAAATAATAAATATAACACATGCAAATTATGAATAATAACTAATTCTCCTACAAACAGCAATAATAACTTCATAAATAAGTGAGATAACATTATGTTTAAATT
Organism: Ectropis grisescens; assembly: GCA_017562165.1. Taxonomy (NCBI): domain Eukaryota; kingdom Metazoa; phylum Arthropoda; class Insecta; order Lepidoptera; family Geometridae; genus Ectropis; species Ectropis grisescens. The sequence continues at coordinate 23,584,245 of CM029776.1, forward strand.
TAGATACACCAAGATATAATATGAAAAACTAATATATAAGAGGTTAAAACCATTATAATCAGTTACATAAGGTGGGATTGCTTCCGTCGCCGCTCGTAAGTTCTGGGAGGGGGAGAATATTGTCCAGGTCCTGTGTAGTATAGATAGGTATTGCAGAACTTCCTTCTTTTTTCCGAAGATGAATTTTTCCGTGACTAACCCAACAAAAGTGAAAACCACTATTCTTAGCTCGGGCTCTAGCCTCACGAAATAAATTTCTAGTGGCCTTTGAAAGGTGCTCGTTAATATAAACACTGGACGGCGACCCGTCAAACCCCAGATCAGCCGACGTGAGGCCGTTGCTACGAGTTTTGTCGCTCTTAGTAATTCGTCTCTTTTAATCTTCCTCGTCAGTTTAACTATAATTGGTCTCGGATAGTTTCTCTCTTTACCTCGGTTTTAGGGATTTTAGGCCCAGCTCTTATTACAAAATCAATCTCATTTTCTGGTAGATTAACACCAATTTTAGTAGCGGCAACCTTGGCAATGTGAACGAGATTTTCGTTGAGACATTCAGCAACACCTAGTATTTCGATTTCCTTGTTCAATTCGGTTTGGGTTTGATAGCTTAATTGTGTTTTTAATAAATTAACTTCATCCTGTAGCACGGTAATAGTTTTATCTTTTCTTCCAGTAGCTTGATCCGCGCATCGTAGCCATCCAATCTAGCAGTACAAGTCACTATACTTTCAGTGAGAAGCTTGAGACATGATTTGATCTCGGCGAGATCCAGACGCACAGAACGGATCTCTGCGGCAATATCGATGTCGACTTGTTGAGTGCCGTCCTTTTCCGTAGGTGTTTCCGGAGAGCTAATAGCAAAACGTTTGTGTGCGCGGGTCCCGGCGCCTGCGCTAGGCGCGAGCGGGCTGCTGGGCCGGGCGCAGGCGAGCGCTGGCAAGTTTTGGTTGCAGACTCGCGGTTCGCTCGCACGGCACACCGGACACTTAAAATCCTTTTTCTTACTAGCTTCTGAGGACGGCACATTAACACATATAGGATGGAAAGCTGTTTTGCATCCGGCGCATCTCAACAATTTCTCTGAAGTAATGGTCTGTTTGCATGCATCACAAATAACATCCAGAGCTTTGTTTCCGCTAACAGTCAAAAATTTATCCATTTCTAGCTTCTAGCTATGATTTCTAGTGGAATGAATTGACTAATGCAGCGTTTCAAATAAAAGCAAAAGCGCGAGCGGGACAGCAATAGCGGCAAAAGCACAAGTGCGAGTGAAATAGCAATATGGTCTCAACTACGGCTGTGCGTTCGATGCGTCATGCACCTGACCTACGAGACAGGGTAGCAGGTAATCATGGCGGAACGTATCAAGTGATCGGGTTGAAATTTGAAATAGAATTAGATTACAGTCTGGAAGAACACATAGGCTAACCATTGCCTATGTATAAATAAGTTCTCTGTGTATTACGTAACAAACATCCAAACAGTGACATTCATAATATTTACAGGACAACGTTGGAACGGCTGAACATATTTGGATGGAATTCGAAGCACACGTATTAGTTTGAACTCAGAAATAGCAAATCGGTTACTTATAGGTTACTGTGACGTAGGAAAGACTAAGCAAATTTGGTACAAAATTGAAACAGAGATAACTCATAGTCTGAAATATCACATTTATGTATTTATTACCTATCAACCACATATAGTTTAGAGTCTAAAATTTCACATGGGCTAATAAGTCTACATTTTCATTTAACTCCATATTAATATAAACATATATTTTCGTAAGGAACTTGATGTGATGGTAAGGTAAAAGCCAAAAATGAAAAATATATGCACCCGTTTTGGCGTAGATAATATAGGTGATTTATGTTCACAATCAAAATAACAAGCAACATAATATTCTCATTAGACGGCGCTAATGCCAGTTTAAATCTAAAAGCACTAAAGGCCATTTAAATCGATGTTTTGCTATTGTGATGTGTATTTTTCTGTCTTCACTAGGTGGCGTTACTGGTATTCTAAATAGTACTAATAAGTTTTTGCTGCTAAAAGGATTATGATGCCAAATTTGGATTCTTTCGTTCTTGATTTTTTTCTGTGTTACCTACAATTAAATTCATACATTAACATTTCACTAGGACTTGGCTTAGATTTACGGGTTCAACTTGCTTGAATATCATTAAAACTCAAAATTTTAATTATTTTGATTCTACACAGGCTTCGTTCAAAATTTTACGCCGGCGAAGTCGCGGGTAACAGCTAGAAAACAGCTTGCGAATAAAAAGAAATAGGTAAGTAGGTATCAGATCATGCACATTAGCTTCAGACTTTTCATAATGTATCCTATAAAAATCCTACAAACTTAACACTTGCGGCTATGTTCGATACTACGAAACCTTAGTAAGTATGTTTGATTTTGTTTAACAAGAACAAAATTAAAAATTTTGATTAACCCCGACTACCTTAGATTTGTTATCTGTAGAACATTCTACTAGTCAAGCCCTTTCATTTGATACCCATATTAAGGAATTGTGAAAAGGAAATGTAATTCGCCATTTTGTGATAGCGGCCATCTTGGATTTGAAATTTGTCATAGTGCAAAGTATTCTACTAATCAAGCCCTTTCATTTGATACCCATATTGAGGTAGTAGTGAAAAATATTATATAATTCGCCATTTTGTGGTGGCGGCCATCTTGGATTTGAAATTTGTTATAGCGTTTAGTACTCTACTAGTCAAGCCCTTTCATTTGATACCCATATTGAGGTAGGTTGTAAAGAAATATTTTGTCCGCCATTTTGTGGAGGCGGCCATTTTGAATCGATATTAACCAAACATAGCTAAGAACACCCGCACGGATATTAACTTTCAAATAAAAAAACCGCATCGAAATCGGCCCATCCGTTTGAGCTCTACGGTGCCACAGACAGACACACACACAGACAGACAGACAGACAGACAGACCGACAGACAGAGACAGACATCGACGTCAAACTTATAACACCCTTTTTTTGTCGGGGTTAAAAAAGAAAAATAAAGATGATAAAATTAAATAAATTTTTGTGTGGAAAAACAAATTCACTCAAACTCAAAGGTTTTTCAATGACTACTTATCCAAATATTTGACGTACGATACTTCCAATTAATGTATAAGTCAGTAACATCTGCTTACGCGAACGAAGTAGCGGGTTCAGCTAGTTATTGAATAAATATAAATAAAAGCTAAATTTTAATTGTATCATGGAATACTGTAGCAGTGATGATAGCGATATGGAGTTATTTCAAATGATTATACACGATGATGAAGACAGTGACAGTGATACCGACATTATACGGTTACAGAAGGAATATAAGCCTCGTGTGAATTACATGAACAAGTTAAATGACTATGATTTTTCATACAGATTTAGGCTGAGTAAAAGCGCTGTGAATCATTTGATTACCTTAATATAACCATATTTAATGACATCAAAGAGGTAAGTAACTTTAACATAACAATAAGATACTGATGTGATTTATGTAGGTATCCGTTACGTACGTATATTATGGGTATCAAAATAATAAACTCTTTAATTTTTTCAGGAATCACGCCATATCTACGCTTCATCAGTTACTTCTGACATTAAGATTTTATGCATTGGGTACCATGTTGGTATCTGTTGCAGATTTTATTGGTGTGTCCATAGCATCTGCTAGCCGAATTGTTTCTAATGTATCTAAAGCAATAGCAAGATTATACCCAAATTTTGTTGCACTACAAAATCATACTCAGCAGCAGTTTTATACTATTGCTGGGTTCCCTAGAGTACATGGTGTCATAGATGGGACTCATATATTGATACAATCACCAAGTAAGTGCCTAGCTAGGTATACTCAAAATCTTGATACGTATTGATATCTTGTTAGTTCACACTAACAAATACTAACCCCTAAAAATAAATACTTCTACTCCTCCATTGAACCCTTCGATTCATTTGTGTTCACAAACTGTGTTTTTTAATGTAAATTGTTTTTTATTCTACAGATTCTAATGTAGGAGAGGAATTTAGAAATAGAAAAGGAACATTCTCTATTAATGTACAAGTTGTTTGTAATGCCTCAATGGTCTTTCAAAATGTTGTGGCTCGATGTCCAGGTTCCACTCACGATGCAACTATATTTAATCATTCTGATTTAAAGGTTTGTTTTTCGTGAATAGGTACTGTATTATTCTATGTTTAAGACACTGTTCTTGCTGTAAGTCATAAACTATTTCAAAACTTTTTCAGAGTATTGTGAACAAGGTGCACTTGAAAACCGCTGGTTGCTTGGTGACAGTGGCTACCCATGCAAACCCTATTTGTTGACCCCACTGCTTCACCCAAATAGTCTATCAGAGCAGCGGTATAATAATGCACATATTTCAACAAGAAATGTTATTGAGAGGTCAGTCACATTTAATAATTGGATGTCATTATTATTTTAAATTACAGGCAAGATTGTTAATACTTAGAAATACATATTACAGATGCATTGGAGTTTGGAAAAGGCGGTTCCCCATACTATCATTGAAAAGTAGGTTAAGGCTAGAAAATATGCAAGCAGTTATCATAGCCACAGCTGTGTTGCATAATATTGCAATGCATTTGAATTTGGAAGAAATTGAGCCTGAAATATATGTTGAAGATGCACCATGGGAAAATGATGTAACTGTTAATGATAGTTCTTCTCCAGTACAAGGGTCAGAAAGACAGTTATTAATAAATACTTACTTTCAGTCATGAAATAAAAGATAAATTAAATCACTATATTTTTATTTACATCACATTAATTTTACAATCATACTAAAATTATAGGATTAAAAATTATATAAGTACATATATACTAATAATATCTATAGGTACACATAATTTTAAACTGTCATACTAAATTTATTCTGGCAACAAATATAATGTTCCCAGACTTGGCAGTAAATTTTGGATATAGACTACAGGCCCGTGAACAAAATTAATGTGTCAAATGAACCACCAGGAGACGAATGAGAATGAACGAGATTTGAACCCCCTATCTTCACCTGCACTCAGTTGGACAGCTTTCAAGTGACGGCATAGTGCTCAATCTTATTATTTTATACCCTTTTATCATCCTACATATGTCTCCTGGTGGTTCATTTGACCCATAAATTATGTTCACAGGCCTGCAGTGCAGTCTAATAGGTAATTGAGGCAACCTAAAAACTTATCACATAACTCTCCTATTACAATAACCCAACATGGAGGTGCTGACCTGGTTGATGAGTAGCGGGGCAAAATATCACTAACAGGTAGAAAGTCCCACTAGTTTTGTAGTGGTAGGACACTTAGCAGAGTCTGCCTGGGGAAGTATCACACTTTTGCCAGTTATTCTACTGCCAAGCAATAATGAAGACTACACAAGACAAGACACAAGACTGAAGTGAGTTTTCCCCGATAGTTATAATCTTGGTGTCTTCAAATCAAGAGTGAATCGGTTTTTTTATAGGTAAACACGCTCCATCGTAGACAGCATCGTCGCTTAACATCAGGCGAGATGGCGGTCATGTGTAAACCTACAAAGGTTAAAAAAAAAAATTTTGTTAGAAATAGGACAATTATGTCAAGTTTAATTCTTGTTTTAATTTCAAATTTTCTAATTTAGCAGTTTCTAATTCTAACTTAAGTTTTGCTAAATTTGCCTCTTGTACCTCATATTCTAACTTAAATTTTGCAAAATTTGCCTCTTGTGCCTCATTTTCTAAGTCTAGTTTTTTCTTTTTAGATATAAGATATTCTGTCATCGCATTTTCCCTGGATATGCGGGCCTTACATTTCTCCTCTTCTAATTTGTATTTCCGCTTCGCTGTAACAAATATATAAACTTTAGATACCTAAGTAAACTTTAGTAAGCTAAGAACATTACCTAACAATAATTAAGGTTATCTGACTTTAACTAAGTACATTAGATTACTTATGTCATCAAAGTAATTATCTATGAAAATATTGAAACTCATTGGTGAATTTGGGGCAATTTAAGTGCAAGTTTTTATCTTCTGAACTTCTTAATAGCAGGACATTTTACAAATACTAGAATTTCAATATTACTGTCAAAAACTCATGCATAGTGTGCAATTTCCAGTCAGGTGGGATATCCACCTGACTGGAAATGGCACACTATCCATTTCTCTAGATTATTTCCACCACAGAATTACAGACTATGAAATTCCTATCCTCTGAAGGGATTTCTAATGAACATCAAAAATTTTAGAACAATATCATTTAACACCTCTCCAAAGCTAGTGAAACATCATCAGCAACTCTGATGTTGCAGATGGTCATAAGAAACAGCTATCGCTTACTATAAATATGTATGTTACTATAAGGCTGACTATTTCGGTATTGCCACTCATTCTATAAAATACCTAATAAAAACAGGACAGATTTCTAATACCAGTTAATAATGTTTAGACAAATTAGTAGTCAATGTAAAGACAGTACTTAATATAAAAATATTATAGTCACACAAACCTGTTCCGCTACCGCTTGCTTTATTGAAAAAAGCTTTTTGTTTTGGAGGCGTTTCTCCTATCTGCAGTTCCTTTAGGACCTCTACCTCACCAGCATCTTCAGCATAAAGACCATCACCGAGTCCATCACTGGTGCAACTGGTGGAAGCAACTTTGTCTATTGTTTCGTCTGGTGGAAAATAGTCTCTGCCACCTCCGGTCTGCAAGAAAACAAAATTGCTGTCTTGAACTATTCACTAAAGAGCTGTGAAGAACATCACTAAGTATAGGGATGTGTCTCTGTCATTCAATCACTAACTTACCTTAATATTGTTGCTCCTAATGCTTGCACAGCGTTTACGAGCAGCCTTTTTTAAATTTTCCCACTTTAGGCGAAGCTGTGCGGCAGTTCGAGGGGCGCTACTCAGCGATGAATTAAATTCATTTGTGAGATTTTGCCATGCTTCATCTTTCATTTTATTATTTGTAGCATTTGTTGCTTTACTATGAATGGCGGTTTTTGCCGCCACAAGCTGAACAAACAGCATTGTTTCATCTTTCGACATAGGCACCGCTTTCGTTGACTGTAAAACAAAAACCTTATAAGTATACAAGCTTGTTAAAAATGCATTATGCATAAAATGTTAAAATCTTGAAAACTGTAAATAGATAAGTACTTACTTGACTCATTTCATATAAATTACGAGATAAACTTGTAAATCAGAATTTAAAAACAAACAGAATTCTCACAATAACAAAAACAAACAAACTACCTACGTAATGGATGGGAAAATTGGGAAACAAGCTTAGAACTTAGATCATAAATTAGGCATGAGACCGATATATCAAAACGAATCTAAAATCCGATTTCAGTCAGAAAACGTTTCGTATCGATATTCAAGCACGAACAAACTGATTTTAGAAAACTTAAAACAATACCACTATTATAACGCAAACGAGTCGCATTCGATTCAAATCGCGCAAGTTGCGCCAACCGCCAAGGACTATGCTAGTTTTGCAAACTATGGTGGTTGGTTTGAACACATAAGTTTTTGATAGTTTTCATATTCATTCGTTGTCTCTATCACTCTGCCATACGACTACTTAGTTGGAATGAGAGAGCGCGAATCTCATCAAAATTCGCTTTCTTTCATTCTAACTCAGCGATTTGTCGATGGAGTGAAAGAGATAAGACGAATTGTCGCGAAGCAATTCGTTTTGAAATTTGGCGGTTTTTAAGAATTACAGATCGAAACTAGAAATAAAACTAAAAAGCAAGAGTATAAGATCTAATTCAGATTGCAACTAACATACTCATTGCTAAGTGGTTAACAATAGTAAGTTATTTGTTTTCTGTTGTTTATAGGTATTTGGAGAGTTTTGATTTACAAATTTTACGATTGATATGCAATTGTGCAGTGTTCACTTGACCTTAGCGTTGTTGTAAAGTACAGTGCGTGCTTATTAATAATATTTTATTTTCCTGAAACGTTTTAATTTAAATAACTTTACTTTAAAGCTACGTATTTAATTATATTTTGATTTTAATAGTTTTATTGTTAGGACTGTAAAGTGTGAATATGAACAATTAGTGTAAGTAGTTTATTTGGAGACTTCAACTTTGATGCTTTATGACAATTAGTGTGTTAGTGGACCTAGTTTTTTTCAACATGTCGCGCAAGCCAAGCGAGCTGTGGACTCATTTTCTAAAAAAAGACAATTCTAATATGCTTGCTGTGTGTAAATATTGCAATCAAAATATTTCTTATAAGTCTACTACGGGTAACTTAGGTGCTCATTTAAAAAGATCACATGCATCAGTGTACTTGGCGCAAAAAAGTAGTGACGAAACGGGAACTATTGAGCAAAACAATCCGAGTACATCTGCATCCGAATCATTGTAAATATGACGATTTTTAAATGCGCCAGAAAGTTTTATTTAGGATGTTATTTATCCGTAGTGTAATCCGTAGCAAAACTTTTTTTTAGTCCCAAGTCCCAAGCCTAGATAAAGCATGACGGAAAATCCGACATAGTTACTATCAAAACTAACTACTAACTATCAGATATTATTATGTACTTTTTATTTTTATTATTATTAGTAGGTACTAGGTAGGTATGTACACATAAATCAACATGAATACACAATACAACAAGAATTCGTTCGACGTTTAATACACATAAATATACCAACTAAGCTCCACCATCCGCTACAGAAATCGATTTCTAAAATCGGTTTTTGAAACCGATTTCTAAATCTAAGATCGGATTTATATCGGTTTGCGTAAAAAAACTGAAAACTCCCATCTCTATCATAAATCAAAATCACGCAGAAATATAGAAATAGCTAGCGGTGGGCGATTATGAGATATACTAATGAAATCATTCGATTATGAGAATGTCTCGAGATATCTCGATTATGACCGTTAGTAATTACTAATTAGTAGTCATGCACGCCCGGTTGCGAGTCGCGCGCGACTTGATTCACTCACACTCACAGCACACGCACAGCCGCGTGGGGCGAGGAGGGGGACAACACGATGCGGTCTCTCGCTCGCACGGGTGTCGCTCGCCACGCCACGCCGCTCGTGTGCAAGCGCGTCTTGTATAATGTCGTATCTCGTACCTATCTCACTTTTTTGTAATAACAATAAATAACACTGAATATTCAATATTGTTATTCGTTCAGTGACTCCTTCTACATAGACATGAGGTAATGTTTATATGGAAATATCCCGCCCATTTTATGTATGTCATAAAGAGCGCAATCGTAATTCTTAGTGTGCGTGGTAAAATATGCGGTTGTGTGTCGTAATTATTACTTTTGTTTATGTAGCAATTATTTAGGTGGGAGAAGACCGGAGACACTAGGTTTCGAACTAAATTCGCAATTAAGGCATATCCCCCCGAATATCTGTGATAGAATAAACAAACCACAAAATTGTAAATTAATTCATACTACACAAATGAAATTAATGAACATTTCTTTATTTTAAGTTTATTTGAATACGCTATGAAAGCGAGAGAGCGAGCAAAGAGTTGCCTAAAACTTAAAAGTCTAAAAAATCTATCAAAAATCAGTATGTAAACTTACCGTTAATTAAATCCACTATAAAAGTTAAAAGCGTCACATACATGTACGTCACACCACCGTAAACCCGTAATAAAAACAAAACAAACTAAAACTAAACCAATGTCTATACTACTAATCTAGTAATCTACTAAAGTCACGGAACAACTCTCATCCACTTCATAAAACAAGATTAGTAATTACTAATTAGTAACATCGTTCGATTATGAAAACAAATTAGTTACTAATTCCATAATCGATTATCAAGATTAGTAATGCAAAATAAGTCGATTATGCCGATCATTCATAATCGCCCACCGCTAAGAAATACACGCTTCAATCTTCGATGTCACTGTCAGGCAATTTCGAAACGTTTTGTTTCGTGTATTATTCTTAATATAACACAGTAAAAAGTATGAAATAACTACTTTAGTGACTTTATATTTAATTTATAAATTACTATAAACATCTTTAGTATATTTAAATAAAAGCTAATAGTAACTTTAAATAGTAAATTCTAAATCAACAATATTTAATTCAAATGTACCAACTCTTTCTTAATGCAGAGATCGAAACGTTTTGTGAGGCTTGGATAGATGAGAGGGCGAAAGCTATCTATCGTTGGCCAAAGATAGATTGCACTTATCCTTAATTGTGAAACGCGAACTATGGATAGATCAGATCTTACTGTCGATCCAAGATAGCTATCTATCCGTAATCTTAGGTAGATTATTGAAAACGGCCGTAAAACGATTACACATAAATTAAATATGGTAAACACAGCGACGAAAAACTTTGTGACATCAGACAGACAGCCAATGACTATTTTTCTCGCTCTGCCACACTCGGCGATTCCGAGTTCACCCGAACATTTCTTTCAATTCCGTTCGTCACGCCGTCCTTCATTCAGAGTTCACGAAAAATCTGTGTGCTAAAAGAAGTTTTCACTTCAATAATGTTGAACTATCTTCTGTTTCCAGGAAGCGTGTAGCGAGAGGTCCCGCGCGCGAGCGGCCGAGGCGCGGCTGGCGGAAGCGGAGCGCGAGGCAGCCGAGATGCAGGACTTCCTCGCCGCGGAGACCAGCGCCCTCACGCACTCGCTGCGAGACGCCGAGGCCGACGTGGCTAGGCTGCACCTCGACCTCGACAAACGGTATGTTCGCTACTAATCCGCTTGAATTTTTGTCGCGTCCGCAGGTTTACAAAGTTGGCGGGAAAACGGCTATCGGATTACGCAAGTGCGTCGTTTACGTCTCGTCTAGTGAAGTGTGACCGTACATGAACCCATTACGCTTAAGGGCGTTTTAAGACTAACGGTATTGTTTTTAAGCTATTGCATAGCTTTTATCGCGGGCCTGGGGACCGAATTTTAGTGATCGTGCATCTCTTTCTTATGTTCACAAGAAAGAGGGATGGAAGACCGTAACGCCGTCCTCCCCACTCGGTCATTCGACTTTGAATCTTATTTGTATTAGCTTTACAGACTAAATGCTCTTAGCAGTGTTGACAACTTAACGGATTTCCCGTGATATTTTTTATGGTAAACAAATGTCACTCTTCAAAATAAAAGCAATTCCGAAAAATTGTTAACATCCCTATTGCTTATGTTGATAAAAATGCATGCAACATGCAATAGCTTTACCGCGGCAGTCCCCGAGTGCCACACTTCTTTTTTTTTTAAATAAATATTGTACTTCAAATGTAAACTAACAGGTTTGCCACGCCCCAGTGCTTTGAGCGGTTATTGAAGTGAAAACTTCTTTAGCCGAGTTAGGTACTTTTTGATTAATCTTTGCTTAATAAATCGTTTTTTTTTCATCTAATAAAATGAAAAATGATTGAGTACATCCATTCGCAGAAAACTGGAGAATCACAGATTTTCACAATAATGACATAACACAGACAGACAGCCATTCAGTGATTCAGCCAGCAGTTGAACGAGTCAATTACTGTGAGAAACTAAGAAAGATATAGGATGCGACAAACTTTGCGCAGTTAGCTTGGAAACGATTCCAATAATATTAAGGTCCAGGTACAGAAATATAAACTTCGGTCCTGTTTTTAAAAGCAAATCAAATAGTAGTGGTAGGACTCTTAACAGAGTCCGCCTGGGGAAGTACCACACTTTTGCCAGTTATTTAACCGGCTAGCAGTAATGTGCAAACGTTACGGTGTTCGGTTTGAAGGGCAATGTTACCAGAGAAATTACAGGGCTTAGAGATATAATATCTTAGATCTCTGGCTGACGAGCGCAGTGCAGTGCTAGGTAATGATTTGGACTCTTCATGCCCCAATAGCTGCGTGTCGCTGTGTTGTTATGTGGTTGACATGTTGCTTCCCATGTGGCACATGTCCAGATCGTCTCGTCACTCTAAATTATAAAAAAAAAATATATCTCATCGTTACCGCGAGTTAATGTTACCGGTGGCGCCATCTGTTTATATATTTTGATACAAACATTGTTTGCATTAAACACAGCTCATGAAATATGTGGTTGTGTGTTTCCAGTCGCGCCGAGTGCCGTCAGCTGGTGCGCATGTGCGAGCAGCGGCGACAGGAGGCGCTGGCGCTGGCAGCGCGCGCGCGGGGCGGGGCCGGCGCGGCGCGCGCGCTCGACTCGCTCGCGCGGCGGCTGGGCGCGCTCACCCGCGCCGTGTGCCGCGCGTACCGCCTGCCGCGCGACCAGCTCGAACCCACACTGTACCACAACGAGGCGTTCAGGTACCTTCTTATGCTAAATCGTCCTCTGCCACGCACACATTCACGCCGTCTTTGTGAGCAAAGTTACCACAAGTGCAGCTCGCGTCGCTTGTGTCGTGAGATAAAATCTTTGATATCCCATCTGTGCACGGTTGACGCCTGAAAGAGATCGTTTCTAAGCGATAATCAGCAGCTAAAACATACCCAATCGCATTAGCACTAAAATTAGGTTGAAAATGTTTCCTACTCCTCCCTATTGTCCTTTTCTTCTCCTAGTCCGAGATAGATGTTATAATAAAGAAAACAAATGAGAAAGGTCACGGACCCCGCAGTTTGTGGAGATGTTATGATTTAATGACTATGATTCCAGTCGGAGCGACAGTGGCGAGGCTCTCTCGCCGGAGGATGAGCCGCGCGGGGGTCTTCTCGGCGCCGTCGCGCGCGCGCTGCGTAACGCCCCGCCCCCTCTCGCTGCACCCCCTGCCGACGACGACCGCTCCCACGGCTCTGAAGACAACTCCGCCGATCTGCTCGACTCGGAGACCGAGCCCTGCCTCGTCACTGATCCCGGTTTGTATAGATATCATCTACGTTGTATTATGTTTTGTGCTTCTCATTATTGAAGCGAAAAATACTGATACAGGTGACGTATTCTAATATAACACTATAACATTAGTGTTGTTTAATTCTAAAATATTCGGTGTTAAAAGTATTCCTTTCTATCGGCAGCCCCCATGACTGCCATTTTTCTTTTATTATTGAAAGAAGGTAGGTTTTCATAGCATTCAAAGTGTAGTAAAATTACATAATATGTATCTTAATTACGGCCTAAAGGTGTGAATAGATAATTATATGTAGTTATCTCGTAAAAAGTGACTTGAGATTGTGTGAATATTTATTGATAAACTATTATGTACAGAATATGCGGAGGAGTGGTGGTCAGGCGCGGAGGGTGCGGGCGCGTGGAGTGGCGACGAGCTTTCTCCCGAGCGCGACTCTTGTCACGACCCCGACCCAGGTAACCATCGTACTACTTGAACTGTATTGACACACAATTAGAAAAATATGTAAGAAGGAATGACAGTAAACTTGACGACTAATATGGCAATAAACAGCTGGCGGTGCTATAGCTGACATCCTGACGAAAGAACCGATAGCAAATCAAATAATTAAAGTTAAGGTTTTGTTGTCATTGAAAGCTGAAGGTATATTTCTCGCTTGGTATAAACATAATAAATATGATGCTAATGTTCATGAAATGAAGCCCAGGAAATAGTAATATCGTCGAGATAAAGAAATCAAATAGTCCAAATGAAGTTCTTTGCATAATATATTCCTATTTTAGATCATGGAAAATGGACGAAGATTTCGTTAGACCTAATTATAATCTCAGAGTATCCTATTTATAATCTCTTCTCTGCAATGAAACCGATTTTGAGGATAACGTGGGAAAGCATTTCAGCTGGTTAAAGGCCTAGACTAAATCCAAGGTTGTGGCGTACTGTATTAGTTTGAATTAGTAAGATGTCGTTGTCCATTTCTCAAGAAACATAACATAGACTGCCGCGTTTGTGCCATAGTTAAGATTGAGACGGGAGTGTTCGTATCGCAATGAAACTTGGGATTACATGTATACAACGTAATTCAGATCCAGAGTCAGCATCGGTGTCGGAGCGCGAATCGCTGAGCAAGCTGTCGGCGGCGATTACACACCGGCAGCGCTCGGAGGCAGAAGATGGCCGCGGGTCGCTGGTTGCTCGGGTAGCTGTTTTGGATCAGCGGCTTTCGTCCCTGCTTGCGGCGTTGCGCCTCGCTTCTGGAACCGCCGCCGCGCACGGCGACGGTGCAGCCCTGAGATTGGCACATGCACTCAGGTATATTCATACACCGTATCGTACCCATAGCTCTTAAATATGTAAGTTGTATACTGCTCGTAACATCTCAATCAAAATATGAGGGTAGATGGTTGGAGCTACAAATGAGGGTAGATGGAAATCTTCTCATTTCTCAATAAGACCACCCGCAATTTCTTCAGTCTTTTCGTGACCACGGTGGTTGTAACGCTGCCGAAACGTTGAGGTAATGAAATAATATTAATTTCGAGCGTGATTGAGTCCTGTGTAATGTTTCAATTAATAACGATGCACGTGGCCCGTACTGTGGACGTAATTTGCGCGTATTTGGCCAGATTTGAGTTAGTGCGAGTGGCATCGTAATGACTGGCAATTCAGAGGGCGTGATGAATGTTCGCGATCACGGTCAAATTGAGAATTTTTATATGTATCAGTCCTTATAGCAATAATGTGTTTTGATTCTTATACTCATAATATTGTTTGATCAAAACACAATTTTTTCTCTTTACATTTTTTTTGTAAATTTTGGTTATCTAGCTTGAAATATTTGAACATGTAATTAGTAATTACCTACATATATTGTAATGTAATTTTGGTCATAATATATCATTTTTGCACATCTTTTTTAATAATCTGCTCCACATTAGCTCCGTTTACTCCATTTATGTCTATGCTTAGAAAATAGGTGGTATAAAAGGGTGTATTATAATTTTATACCAGACTACATGTAGACACCATCTAGTAATGATATCTTGTCAACGACACCATTTATTGCTTCTCTGGGGTATTTTTCTTATTTCGAAAGGTCGCCTCCAATTGGTGGAGGAAAAGTGGCTGCTATACTAACGTAATTGTACCTGTAATTGCGTTGTAATTGTTGTGTAAAAATCCACATTTGAATTACAAAGCGGCAACTCACGTTTGGGCTAAAATCGACTTCTGTTTCTATCGCAGTTAAATCGCATCGGATGCTATTGAAATAAGTCGGACGATATGAGGCGCAAGTTCTTAAATCATAATGACCTACCCGTATTAAACGTTATAAGCCCAATTACTAATTTAAACAGTCTAATACAACAGCTACTAGTGAAACCTCATTACATTAAAGTGGTCTTTGAAGTGTATCTAAATATTACTAATGAATAACTTTGACTAACTATCTTGTGGTATCGTTGACAAGGCTCCTATAGTAATCGTGCATTCGCTAATTCCAGAGACAAAATAGACGTAACGGAAAAGAACGTAGCCGACGTAGTTGTGAAAAAGCTAGCCGAGCTCGACGCCAGCAAGCACATGATGGATCAGTACCGCCACTCTGTAGAAGTGAGTCTCGTTCCATTTAGTTGTCATCTGGGGCTTAGCGAAATTTACCTCTATACTTGACTTTTTATTAATGCTTGTTTTATTTATTTGTCAACAAACTGGTTGTAACATTAAGACATGAATGAAAGAAGACGGGAAATAGGAATGGCTGCACAAACTATTCGATGAAGAGTGACAGCAGTAAAACACTTGACTAGAAGTTTTTGAAAAAGAACATTAACATAGTCATAATAATAAAAAATACTCGTGAATATGTTGCATGCAAACTGCATTGAAATATTGGGGACCCGCTCCGCAAAAACATTTTATTTACATTCTCTGCGACCTCTAAAATACAGTGGCAGTTACCACTAACGTCAGGGGGTGTCTGCTTGTTTTTCACTCTTTCTAAAAGAAAAAGTGAGATACCTATAATAATCGAAATATTTTTTTTTAGTTTTTGAATAGATAAAAAATGTATAACCAGTTTGTGAGATACAGTTTTTTATGGGATGAGGTAAATTTTGCTGATACAACAATAGTATAGTTTATTTAATTATTTGTCTACCTACATTTTTCTCAAAATTTTAAAGTTTATTTTTATTGTTTGTATTAATTGGCATAAACTGATATTTTGTTCATTAAGTAAATGTGACCAGTATGTCTAGCTTTCGTAAGTGCTTCTTTTTATTTGTATTTGATACAAAAACTCAGTTTATGCTTTATTTATTGTTTTCGCTGATACCGTTGTTGATTCTTAAGCGTTCTAACTAAAATTGAACAGGGAGTCTAACGCCTAACTAAAAATGTCTTAGCGTCTCTTTTCTTCTCGCTTGAAATGATAGAGACAGCAATAGCAAAGCCATAGCCGATTTAGTTAGGCGGTAGAGGGGCTGGACTACACTATTGTCATTTCTTTCTCACGTATTGAAATGAAGGAGTCTTATTAATATTAGCCCTATCAAATGAGTTTAGTGGACTGTGGAAAATGATACTTATAATTGCTACCTCTTAATTTTACTTAATTGAAACCGCAACTTTTCCAATCCAAATTATACATTATCACTGAAAAGTCTTTATTTTATTATTGTTAAGGTTTATTTTCACCTGATGAAGTTTATTTTGTAAAACGGTTTTTAATAATGTGACATTTGAGGCTTCAAACGAAAATAGACTTTACCGCACTTACAAGATAAGTATTGTTTATTTATATAATCTTGAATGGTATCATTTCTCGTAGATAGCGCTAAGGAACCGCCTTTTTTTTTTTGTATTACAGTTTTGTTAGTGCCGTTAACTGTTTTAATATGAAACAGGTATTTACACCATTCAGGGCCTGCTTGGCGATCTCAAGTCAAGAATAAAGTGCCAAGGTTAATATACAAATCTACAACTATGCGATTTCACACGGCTTATAGATGCACTGTTCGAGTCACTATCTCTCTCTACTGCTACAGGGTTCGGGAAACGCCTGTCTTAAGCTGAGAAGGCGTTATACATAATTACGAATAACTTTTATTGTCGGATCAACCCTAAAACCACGAAAAAATCCGCTGTTTCATTATAAAATTTACTTTGACATTAACAAAATGCATGATGAAACAGCGATTTTCGCCTAATATTAAGCACCATGCCTGCCCATAAACATCACTTTGTATCGCAAAATTAGAATAAATTTAGAGCCCTTGTTCAAACCATCTTCTTACCACTAAGTACTAATAATGTAAAAAAATAACATAGTTGCAGCACATTTTGTTTTAATGAACGGGTAACGCACGTAATTGTCATACCTAAACTTAAGCCGTATTCGCCCTTTTTTTTTTTTTTTTTTTTTTTTTTTTTTTTTTACTATAATAGGTTCGCATTGACCACCATCTCGCCTGATGTTAAGCGAGATGGTGGTCAAGATGTTTTCAACGGTAATGCGCGCGCGCAACGGCGACCCGTTTGGCTTTCGGTTTTAGTCAGTCTCGAAGGACCATATCACACGTGAATAACCTAATGTATTAATTTAAAACTTTTAAATTTATTTTAATACACAGTCAAATTTAAATGTATTTTTAATTGAATTGATATTGGAGAGATTAGTGACTCACATCCTCGGCATTAGCTTCGCGTCGCATTGATTACCTCAATACCCAGCACAGCTGTACATAAACCACTGACAATACTGTATATAACTATTGTAAATATAATTAACAAATATGTACCTATGTGTTGAAAATTAATATGGACAATTGTAGTGATGAATCAAAGTCATATATTAAATCAATAGACGCGTCATGAACATTTTCTGAAATTTAAAAAAACTTAAATTAATGGAATGTGCTTTCCAAATAGGTTATTTTATTGTTTTATAAAGTTCTACTTTTATAGGAAATGTGGGCTTCAAATTAACGGGACTAGTATTTTTTCGATACTCGCGACTGTCGAATTCATGTCATGTCTACCCTTATTAAATGAAGTAAATAGATCAGGTTTTTCCGCACGTTTCCTTTGTACAATCGTAAGGAGATGAGGTGTATGTTACTCGTAGCTATGGCGGCATAGTGATGTGCCGCGACGAAAGTATGACACTTCCACAAGAGCGATCAGACCCGTGCTTTCAGTGTAAAGCGTTTGTTCCAACTCTATACGTAGTGTTTGTAAACTCTTTGGTTCTACCGTTAAAACGGTATTAACGCATAATATAATCATGGGACTGACATCATCATCAACATCCCACTAAATGTTCCCACTGCTGGGACTCGGGCCTTCTCTCGCAAGGAGAGAGTTCACAACACCTCGTACAAACCCATGTTATCAAATGGTGTACCACCTTTTGGCGTAAACCTTCGTATTGTTTTAGGTTGTGTATGACTTTGATCCATAACGTAATTTAATTTTGTCACATCGTATGATGTATAATAAAAGCAAACGCAAAATTGCTGTAACTCCATATTATTGTGCAATACTATGAGTCGTGTCATTGAAGAAAATTGTAAAAGAAATTAAAAGATTGTGTCTCTTTCTCCCTCTCTCCTCTGTACAAACGGGAGAAAGAGATCTTTCATTTCTTTATTATATTTTGCAATCATTAAACTAAATAAAATTCGCAAACGTCCGTTTTATTCGTAATTTTCATTGTTTCTAGAGACACATTCATATTCCGGTTGATTTTCAACCTTATAACTAACGAAATATGTAACGTTTTTCAAATTCTATTTTTTATTACTATGACGTAAATGTTTTGTCACAAAATCAGTTCTTAGTTACTACTTTCATTGACTAATTCTTCAAAATATGTCTATGAAGATGAAATCAAAACATAGTTTCTATAAACATTAACCGTGTTATGGTGGTGTCAAAGGCTAAAAGAAGAAGCCTATCCATTTCCATAATTTATAAATAATTTAAATGAAAAAAAATTGCAAACGCGTCACCCGACTATGACCTTACACATCTTAGTGACACGACTCATAATAAGATTCTGATAAATGGTACTGAAAGCGTTCATGTAAATACTAGGCATCACTTGTATAATATTTCAATGGCGTATGGTGATGGGACTTATTTTGACGGGTTGTTGTTTTCGACAGCAGATGCACAAGAAGCAGATGGCACTGGGCGATGAAGAAGATGATTTAGACTATCTGGAAGAGGTGAGTTTGTAAGATATAGGTTAAATTCTATTTATTTGTATCCACATGTGGAATTTGAGCACAAAATGATACCTCTATATCTGTACTGTACATACTTTGATGACTTGACTAACTTGCATGGGTTTTGGTTGGAGGTATCGGTAAATAAAATCTGTCAACTTAACAAATATGTAAATTTTGTCAACTATTGCTTGTATTGGTAACATGGAGTGACCAATGACCATACCTACTTCTATAGAAAATGTGCGTCGGTATTATCATTACCAGTCTATTTCAGTTCACATATCCCACTCGTCATGCGTCGGTTAGCCGTTCTCGACTTGGCTTCACGTCTCTAAACGCCACTAGAATAAACAGGATCTCAAGTATTTATGGTTTTATAGTATAGATGAGATATTTCTACTATTGTGACGAGGCGAGCAGGACATTTGCCTGATTGTAAGTAACATCCCTGTCCATACAGCGCAGCACAGTGACACGCAGCTATTGGAACACTACTCCCGTCATCCAGAGACATAAGAATTTTTATCTCAATTCCCTGTAATTTCACTGGAAACATTGCCCTTCAACCTATGTAAACGTAGCTGAGGCATCTTTTCGAATAAACGTGTGTTTGATAGGAGGTGTCGGTGTGGTCGGAGAGCGAACGGCGCGCGCGCTACGAGGCGCTGGACGGCGCCGTGTGCGCGCTCGCGGGCGCTGGCCGCGGCTGGCCGCGCCTGCGCCCCGTGCTGGCCCGCCTGGAGCGCCTG
The DNA here is from genome assembly GCA_017562165.1 of Ectropis grisescens. Classification (NCBI taxonomy): domain Eukaryota; kingdom Metazoa; phylum Arthropoda; class Insecta; order Lepidoptera; family Geometridae; genus Ectropis; species Ectropis grisescens. The sequence goes on from CM029776.1 coordinate 23,604,065, forward strand.
GCCTTCGCCCTGGCCGCGCCGCCGCCGCCGCCCGTAGCCTCGCCCGCCGCCGCCGCCACCCTACAATCCACTGCGTAACACCCGCACCGTGACCCGTAGCGACTGGACCGTACCCTTGGACTACAACTTGGACGATCCCTTGTAGCGCTTGGACTGCAACTTGTAGCGCATGGTCGAACCCCTCGTAGCGACTGGACTACAACTTGTAGCGCATGGAGGATCCCTTGCAGCGCCTGGACTGCAACTTGTAGCGACTGGACTACAACTTGTAGCGCTTGAACGATTCCTCGTAGCGCCTGAACTACGCCATATGACTGCTGTACTATAGCTTCGATCACACCTAATGACGACCGAACCGTACTACGTTTCGATTATACCACGTAGCGCTTAGACTCCAGCTCTTAGTTTCTGGACGGTATACATATAACCGTCTTGACTACATCACTTGGTGTCTACCAGGAAATGTCCTTAAATGCACATACGAATATTGAAAACCACACAAATTAGTATTTTTTATGGAATTTCGTAGTGAGATAGACAAAGAAAAGTTAGAAAAGCTAGACTTGATCACGAATTCGCGTAATGATCAATGATAAGGATGTTCTTTTGAAATGATGATGTATATAAACAAATTTTTCTCGTGGCATGTATGCGAGATGACAAAACATGCTTTGTAGCGGGTTCTACAATGTATGTATATGTTCACCAGACCGGCTTCACGCCGCTGGTATAATTTGAGTCAAATAATCTCAGAGTTGCCAGTTTTGACAAATAATGTTGTTATATAGGGAAAATCTAAATTATTATAGTTGCAGTTATTTGCGCGGGAATTCTCGTGGAATGTGCTATATGAAATGTTGAATTTAATCGTATGAAATGTTTTAAATAAAATAATGAAATTTTGCAAATCGATTAAGTACTTACAATAGAAAGGTTCATCGGTTTGTTTTCAATACTTATTTATTATGAGAGTAGAATTTACCCGCGAATTGGTCCATATAGAATAATAGAAAAAAACTATCCACTAAATATAATAAAGGGTTCTGATTTTTTTTTTCGTGGTCAACCCTATATTACCATTCCAGACTATGACATTATCCGACTTCATAATTTGATCTAATCTGTTCAATTCTTTCGACGCTATCCAAACTTACACTTCTTTAATGATTTTTTTAACTAATAAATATTGTGTATTTTAGTAAACATTATATTACATTACATTATAGGTATCACTATTAGTAGGGTTGCCTCGCGTTTTCAAACTCACTTAATCGCCTCGAGTCTCATAAAACACGTCTGACCATGAGGTGATTTGACCTATTTTTGTAGAAGTATTTTTTTAAATAAACAGGAGTTGGAGAGAATTTTGTTCTCTCTTCAGCAATCTGTACTTTGAGACGGTTTGTTCTTTTAGTTGTTCTTATGTCTTTTATTGTCTATTTATGATTTCTTTTCAACTAATTTAAATAACACACTTAATTTCAATCCGGTCACAGATATCCATTTTTGAAATCTATGTCTTCGAAGGCATTGGTCTCAAAACTGGAATTCAAAATAGATTTGGGCAATACTAATTTATGTTGAAAAATTCTTTAGTCTTGATATTTTACTTCATAATTGTTGATGAAAATTCGAGTAAAAATGTTAATTTAGCCTACAATTTAATATTATCCAACTGTTAGGATCCATTTTCCTCTTACGTATATCTTGTAGTTTTCTATTCGACAGTCGATCGGTTTCTTCTAAGTAAATAATGGTAATGTAAAATTTTAATACACCTACCCTATATCCACAGTTCCGTGTAACGTAGTTCCGAGTAAAATAACTACATTTAACGTGACATAAAATGGCGGTCAACCGTAAACCAATCAATGAAGAAAAAAAATATTTTATGTAATTTCAAGTAATTAATAAAAAGATATTGTCCGCCATGCTCCAGAGACGGGCATTAAGTTATGAAATATGAAATCTCTTTGACGTTGTTTTTGACCCAATGTTCCTAAATTGGAAAAATGGTTTGTTTATTTTAATTTCTATTAGTATTGCGGTAACGTGAACGAACGAACGTTCTTGACATTTCTCAAAAAAAAAAAAGTTTACGTTTCTTCGTCCCAGAAGTTGTATTTATTCACGATAGGACTGATATTTTGATGGATCTCAATTAGAACGGTCGGTCACGTTATATATAAGAAATATACGATAATAACATTATGCTTCTTTCAATATTTCCCAGTTACTTGCGAAATGTATAACTTATTCATTCCTGTTTGCATTTAACGCTGTCAAATAACTTAAAATAATAACTTGTTGATCGATTTGTGTATGAACAATTTGTTGACAATTAACATAGTAACACTATTAGTTAGCTTTGTGTGTTAGACAAAGCTTCCGTAAGTACAGTTAGATTAAAGCGTTTATAACGGTAAAACAAAGTATATTCTTGTGCCATTAATCCTAACTTAACACTAAGTTTAGACTGCGGCCGTTAAAGAATATAGTATTTACTGTATATCTGCTTAAATTTACATCACAAAATATGAATGAACTGTTGTAAATAAAATGCGAAATTGTTGTTAAAATCTAGTCAGCTAAATTTGACGGGTGTTCAATACGTGAATTAAATTGTACCGCTAATTTGAATCTTTGTGTCACATTAATTTGTCTACAAGATAAAATTTGTTCTAAATTTTGGGGCCAAAGAATACTACAGAAGTCGATCTTGTGTGTGGGCCTCACTTTTCATACCTACACGCTCGAAACCGCTTTAGGGTTTACAACTGTGGCTTTTACGCCAAAACTATCGAGGCTGTGGCACTCACATCTAGTATGATCGATCGTTGAGATTAAAGCAATGAAGAATGGCAATAAAACCAATATCTAAATGTATAAGTATTATGTGCGTGTGTTTGTAATTGAACTTTTAAAAGGCTGGACCTGGATTTTGACTTTTTTTCGTGTATGGTTCTAAAATGGTTCAGATTAACAAATTTTGTTATTTCAATCGTATGTACATGACAACGTTTGTCTTGTCCGCTAATAATAGGTAAATCAATTCAACTTTAATGACATTGTTATGCCTATTACAATTTTGTCACAAAAAGTAGAATTTTGTAGCTCCTTCTTTGCACAAGAAACACAAAAGCCACCTGCCTGAAGATGATGGCACTTGCGCTCGCGTCATACGTAACTTAACTACTATAATTATGTATACTGAATTTTATGCTTGGATTCTATAAACCCAACCCTGGGACGACCCGTAATAGACGGCTTGACAACCCTGAGACAATAACGGGTCATAATAATAATCGATGGAATTCGCTTTTACAATTCGTTAATGTGACGCAAATATTCTCCTTAAAAGTTTTCAAGTTCCCTAAAATAAAATAAAAATAGAGTTGCCTCTCTAATTAATATTAAATCTAGGTAACCGAGCCATTTCAATCATGACTTTATTATAAAACATATTATTAAGAATGATCAATTATTATTATTCGACTAAATGTTACAAGCTTAACGTTGTAACAGATAAGACTGAAATACGTATTTATGTTAAATATTGTATTTACAAAATGTACGCCTAAAATCAACGGTCGATTAATAATATCTACGAAATGTTAAAAAAAATGAATTATGTAACTTGTTATTTACATTTCTAAATGATGTTTCTTTTCGTAAGCTAGATTTAAAATCAGGAGGTTTCCATCCAATTCGATTGCTTCAGGTGCTAAATATCAAATTAAAATAATTGAATTGATTTAATTCATGATTTAGTAAATTGTGTAAATTGGAATCATGTGTTATTTTGTATGAGTATATTTAACTGCGCCCAAATGTCCACCCATGTGACCAGAGCTAAGTTTACATTTGAAATTAGTTAGATTTGTGAATTAAATATTATCTCATGTGATGTAAATATTAGAATGTAAATAAAATCATTGGTAAATAATAATAATGTGTTTTTCTATTTGTTATACCGGTAAGGAGAGTTTATCCTGTAGTTATGAGACATGAAAAAGCTGATTGCATGAAATGCATTTAATTATTTTTTTCTTTTCTTTTTTGTTTCTTTCGCCTTTAGGCTACGGGCACGAAACTAGCGAAGGACGAGCGACAGAGACGGCGGCGATTTGTACAAAAGCATAGCGCAGTGCAGAGGCGCGCACGACAGGCGAGAGCGGCGAGCGGGACCGTGCGCTCAAATACGTTATCGTCGTCCCGCCGCCGCCATCGCTCGTTTGGTTTCATTTTTTTTTACGAGGGTAAAATCCTTTGCAGTTACCCGGCTGTGTTAGGGGGCAGCCGAGTTATGTGAGATCTTACTCACTAAAACCCCCTCGGTGGACTACATCTGTGCCTAGCAGTTGGACGCCGGGATCTCCGTTGGAACGCACCGCCGTCCTCTTGACACTTTGCCTAAGGCACTTTTCTTAGTCAAAGTCAAAGTACGTCCCAAGCCTGTCCGTCTACGAGCCCATAGGTACCCTTTTAATCGCCTCGTATGATAGGCAGGGTATACCCAAGCCGAATTCTTGTTACGACCCCGGCTCCAGGGTCAAAAGATTTCACAGTGATGAGGTTTGAACTCAGTGTTACACGCGCCCACCACTGTCGTGCCATGGCCTCATACCATCGCGCCAAACTGACTGATTCATGTCCACAGCCTAAAGAGGACTCTCTCTATCTTGGTCGGTCCCTCATGTCTGAGGATCGTGGTCAGCATCAGGGTGGTATCTAGAGCGGATGATCTGCCTCCACCGGTTTCTGTCCCGCGCGTCTCTTACGACCGAGTAAAATTTTGAGGAAGACGGGTCCTTTACTTGATCGGTCCATCTGGTTGGTGAGCGACCAAGCGATCGTTTGCCCTCGGTGTTCCCAACTATGATCAGCTTTTCCAGATTCCCATCGACTCTTCGCATTGTATGGCCAAAATATGACAGGATGCGCTGTTGACATATAGTGGACAGACGTACTTTTATTCGGAGCTGAGTTCGGATTGACGCATTGGTGCGTTTCGCAGTCCAAGGTACTCTTAGCATTCGTCTCCAGCACCACATCTCGAATGCGTCAATTCTTTGTCTTTCCCTTGCCAGGATTGTCCACGTTTCTACGCCATATAGGAAGATACAGTCTAAAGAGGACAGTCGGGTTATAATGGAATAGACACCATGCATGGTGAAACTTTGTGAAGTGGAAGCTTCTTTGGCGCACCAACAGACTTTTCTGTGAATTGAGCTAAGAGTAACGCTCGTGAATGAAACAAATCTTCGAGTGAACTTGGGACCATGGTTACCATTTCACATTTACACATCTAACCTCCAGATGCTATAGGGCTGTTTACATTTTGATTAGTACGAGTGAGTAATTTCGATTGATTAGTGCAGGTGTGTAGTGCAAGTACTAATTCTTTGTAGCAGCTGTGTTTAGTTCATTTGTTCCTTAATTAATTCCTTAATGCTTAACCCAATGCTTTAGACTTATTTAGACGACAATGCTTTGAAGATTTATTCATATACCTATGGTATCATAGGTATCCATGCACTGTTAACTGGGAGATATCGCCCTAACCGATAAGGCCGTCAACTGAAATAACTTGCGAAACGTTTCTATTTTGTTGTGGCTTATATTAAAAGTTTATTTAATTGGATAACGGGACACTCACGTATATACGGTCGGTCAATCCGACTCGAGTTTCGGCCGCGTCCGGCGGCCTTTTTCAAGGCGAGTGCACACGCGCGGTGGCTGCCCGTTTGGCACAGTGCCAAGACCGTATATACGTGAGGGTCCCGTTATCCAATTAAATATGTGTAACAACCACGTTAATTTTAATAATATATAAAAAAGTTGTTTATATCTTATATTGATGCCACAGACATAACCGCCAAACAAAACAATATTTAGGTACTTAAGGATAAAATATCGTTGAAAAAAAAACAACATCAGTTTTCACAATATATTATATTCTTATACATAATATTTATTAAGGTGTTAGAAGGCATGTGAACAACCGTTCGACAAGCTCTTGACATATTACATACAAGGGCGGATCCAGAGGGGAGGGGGCCATCGGAGCCACGACCGCTCCCCCCCCTGCACTGGGTCCAGAACCTAGTTGGACCACTAATTAAAACGTACTCATGCACTTGTTCCAGTCTTATGACTTGACCACGACCTCCCTGGCGCCAAAGCTAGATCCGCCCTTGATTACATAAGATTACTAGCTACTATATTTTATTTAATAAAATAAAGTCTACGATAAACTGAGCATCAGAATAAAATCACAACGTGAGATCAAACCCTACACCATAAGCCCTTATTACGATAATCGACAATTTTGGATCTCATAGGCTGCAACTGTGAACCTTATCGACAGAGGAAGCAAGGTGTACCGTTGCGGTTGTATATTATCGAACTATCACAATGAGAGCACATGGTACGGGTGAGTTGAATTGACACAATACTAAGATCTGTTTGGGTCCGCTATTAGGCCGATAGGCTTTAACCCTACTTTAATGAAGTATATTTTTGTGGAAAAATAATAAAGGTCACAGTCAACTGTCTCGGTGACACATACCAAATATCACGGAGATACTGAAACTGGTAAAAATCACTTTTATTATAATAGCTTCAGTATCTCGAAAAACTTAAAATATGTCACACAGGTGACTTCCGTAGCTCAACTTTTTCGCTGTGACAAGTACAAACGTAAATAAAACATGCGTATATAAACACCCATATGCGTGTTTTTTCATAGAGAAAACCCGCCGTGCAATAAAACATCAAATTAATCTTCAATAAAGAAGCTACAAGTAATTCAAGAGTGGCGGTGAACTGAACATAACAGCCCTTGAAGGTAAGTCGCTTAAAAACGTTATTACCATGATTCTCATACTAAAGATGTAGTGCAAAACGATGACCGAAGAGATGGCCGTGCGTGCAAATGAATAGAAACCTTAGGTTCAAAGAGACTCGATCTCCAAATAGACGAGTTTCAAATATATTGCACATTCCGACCTTAGAGAAAATCATTACTAAAACTTATCATCAGTGCGCACCTGTTCGGTATCCGTCAGCAGCACATCATGCTCCTCCTCTAGTCTCGAAGACCGGGAGCTGTGCCTCGACGCTGAGACTCTTTGCGTCAAATTAAGGATGTTTGGAACTAGGTTACTGCAGGGGGTTGCTGGGGCTGACATGGAGAAGGCACGAGTCCCGGGAGACACCCTGGTGGGGCGAGGAGGGGCAGTCGACAGCGGCATGTATAAGCTCGACTTTCTGCTACTCCACTTGAGGTTTTCAGGCAAACGACGCTGTTTTCTTTCGTCGCTCTGTCTTCTAACAGTCTCATGTGTGGGGCTCGGTTGCCGCGCTTCGATAACTGGGGACTGAGGCGGTTCTCGAACGTACTCGTTAGAGGGTGTTTCCGGCGGTTGGTGCCGGTACGTGGATGCTTTTGGTTCACAGCCGTAGATGCAGTGTTGGTCTGGACATTCGAACAGTGCTAGGTCCTGAATAATAAGAAAATAAACTTACTTAATTATATGAATACTACAAAAATATTGTCTGGTTGTCTAGAACATCTTCTAGAGTCGGACGCTTATTTTTCGTCACTGCATTGACAAGTATTATGTAGGGGCTTAATTTTTATGGTAATTATGTAGGTTATATATTATATATATATTAAATTATCCGAGTAATTATTCTGTACACAATCTGAATCTTGAAAACGAATCCAACGATTTTCATGAAATTTAGTGTGCAGGGTTGCAGGGAGATTCAAAAGTGATAAGTCGATTTAGCTAGGTTTCATTTTCAACCCCCCGACCAAAAAAAAAGGGTGTTATAAGTTTGACGTCGATGTCTGTCTGTCTGTGACACCGTAGAGCTCAAACGGATGGGCCGATTTCGATGCGGTTTTTTTATTTGAAGGTTAATTTCCATGCAGTCCTTGGCTATGTTTGGTTAATATCGATTCAAGATGGCCGCCTCCACAAAATAGTTCTTCACAATCTACCTCAATATGGGTATCAAATGAAAGGACTTGATTAGTAGAATACGAAACATAACAAATTTCAAATCCAGGATGGTTGTCACCACAAAATAATAAATAAATATTGGTGGACAATTCACACACAAACACCATCTGACCCCAAACTAAGCAAAGCTTGTACTATGGCGGCCTGATATCTGATATAATACATACATAGTTTTAAATACATACTTATTATAAATAGAAACACTCAGACACAGTGCAAGCATTTGAATTCATCACACAAAATATTTGCACTGGGTGGGAATCGAACCCACGACCCTCGGCTTCGTAGGCAGAGTTACTACCCATAAGCCACGAGGCTAGTCTGCGAATGGCGAATCACATTTTTTTATTCACTAAGTACCTACCTACTATCTCAATATGGGTATCAAATGAAAGGGATACTAGAATACTATACACTTTATACACAATAGGGACAAACAGTTGTACTTTTTGGAACGTTCCTCTCACTATTCCTATACGTGACGTAACGACCAATGTGTGTGACCATTTTTATCTACAAATTTTCATTTTTATCCACACAAGTTGTCATCTAAGGAGATTTAAATTCCCATGTTTTTTTAATAAAAAATCATTCCACGACGCACCGTAACGTTTTATACAGCACATTCCGTCCCAACTGCGTAAATTGCGTTACGTAATACTTGACGTCCCCTTTAAGGTGCAGGTTCGCGCTGAGACCACGACGCGAGACCGTGACCGGAGACCAGGACAGGCACTTAACATTTGGTATAGCTTTGTATGTGCGCCAATACGCGCCGAGACCGTGACAGGAGACCGAGACACGTGATGCAGTCGCGACACGAACAGGCACTTATACGAACCTATAATGTCAAATGTCTGACGCGGTCTCAGCGCGAACCTGCACCTTTAAAGTTAGCGCTGAGACCACAACACGAGACCGTGACAGGAGACCGGGATAGGCACTTGACATTATAGAATTGTATGGACGCCAGTTCGCGCCAAGACAGCGACAGGAGACCGAGGCACGTGTTGCGGTCTTGGCGCGAACTGGCGCCCATACAATTATATAGTGTCAAGTGTCAGTCGCGGTCACACCGCGAACCCCTTTACACGATGGTATCGTCAACTTACCAATCGTTCAACAGAGTCACACCGAATGGTATCGTTGAGCAGGTTCTCGGTGACGTTAGTGGGGTGCCGGCGGACTGGCGTAGGGGGGGCGAAGTCCCGGGGGCGCCGCGGCGGCAGCACGGGTGGCTCCATCAGCGAGGACATGGAGCGTAGCATCGCGCGCCCCACGCCCGGGCCATATTCCTCGAAGTTCGCGCATGAATATGGCGGCGGAATGATCGTATTCGCCTGCAATATCATTAATTTATCTAAGTGAAACTTTTATTACATCGCCTGAAACTTTTTTGTCCATCTAATGTCGCGTGACGGTCAGCCCCGGTGTAGGGTAAAGTGAAAGGCGCTCGACAGAACAGCCGAGATCAATATGGCGGCGTTATTCATTAAATTACTTAAATCACTTACATAGATCGCATATTTCAAAAAAATTGTGAAATGCAAAGAAATGTTACACTTTTACCGTGGTTTCATAAAACCACATTTTTTATTTCTTTAGATGAGTGTAAAACAACAAAAGTTTAAAAAAATCTTCATCTTCATTCCAGAAATATCGGCAAATGTCGTGTAAGACGCAGTAATCGTGATGACTTGCGAAAGTCAGCTGATGACGGCTGGAAACGTCTTAAAGCCGAGGATGGAGGCGAGTGGCGTATTGTTAGAGACGCCTATGTCCAGCTGTGGACAATTGTGGGCTGAATTATGATACCAGGTTATATATACCTACATCAAGGTACAAAAAGTACCTACCTACTTGCAGGTACTAAGCTGATATGGATTTGTTTGTTATACTCGCAATTTTGACTACGAGTCTAAATTAGAAATCGTGAAGAAAGCAGATGTTCCATACGTTGTAAATATAATTAGTTTACCTACATACATATAATATGTAGATAGTTTATAGTAGTGGTAGGTATACACTTATCACACCTATGTTAGTTATCCTACCTTAGTTCCAGTTTGAAGGGCAATATTTTCAGGGAAATTACAGGGCATAGAGATAAATAATCTGGGCGACGAGTGCAGTGTACTGCGAGGAAATAATTTAGACTCTACATGATTCAAACGGTGCGTGACACTGCTGTTACGGCGAGCGAGTTTCTTACCATCAGGCGCATTGCCTGCTCGTTCCGTCACTCTTCTGTAAATAAACGAAATATTTCGTAATTTCTATGTCAGTCTCTTATTGATGAGTTTAAGTTAGCAGAGCATTACTCTGCTATAATAGAGCATTGCAAGGTAGCACGGAAGAAATCGCTTTTTTGTGTTTTGTTTCTGTGCGTGCGTGTGGCCAGTTCGATATTTGGAAAAAAGTTCGAGTTTTAATAAAGTCTTTTTACAATGATACTGTGGGTAAGAATTTTCATGCGAATCTTCTCAACATTACTTACCATTGCATTTTGAAAGGTCACAATCACTTTGCTTTGTTTTGTCGTTTCATGACAGGACATTGTCGAGCAGGAGTTATGAAAAGACTATTATTGACTTAGATAGAGAATAAGTAAATAGATCACGTTTTTCCGCACGGTTCCTTTGTACCAATCGTAAGCAGATGATGTGCATACTTTCTATGGCAACAGTGTGCCGCGACAAAAGTATGACACTTCCTCAAGAGCGACAAGGCAAGAGCGATCAGAACCGTGCTTTCTGTGTAAAGCGTTTGTTCCAACTCTATACGTAAACTCTTTGGTTATTGATGTTACCTCATTTGTTGCGTTACAAATGAAGCTGGAGTTGAGGGATTCCGCAGTACTCGTCGCTGACAAAGAGCCTGTGAACATGAAAATTTATTTTATTGGGTGATCAAACGTCAATGAGAGTTTGATTGTGCTTTGATAATATACTTGTCTAGATGGAGCGTTACGCTGTAATAGCGACAAAAGTAACAGGCCAGGTTTCAAACCCTTGTGTGTGTGTGTGTGTGTGTGTGTCACGCACACAAGAAACACAGACTCTTATGTTCGTGACATGTTTTTAAACATGGCGTCAAATAACGCTGTCCTGAGACACAATTTTTTTTTAAATCAATTGTTTCTATAACTAAATGCTAATGCAAAGGTTACTTACCGAAGATAGCTAACGTTTTTAGTTACTTTAAATCGTCCTTAGTAATTTTTGCAGACTTTTATAGCGCAAAACGTCATATTCAAGAGTCACAAAATAGGTGTTTACCACACAACGTCAGTGTCGCAACTAAACTGACATATCAAGATTATCGGTCAACTGTTGGCTGATACTTTTTTTTGTGTTTCTACGCTCGAACGGTTTATCTAGACAAGTGTATAATCAAAGGTGCTAATGTAGGTAGTACGCACTAAAAATATAGTTTCGAACTATTACTGTTTCATTCCAAACGGTTCCGTGATAAACTATTTTGCTAAAACTAAAAATTAACTTGCTTTCATTTTTCGATTTCTTCAAAATGGTTTTCGTGATTTTGAATCTCGGCTTAAATTGCCTCAAAAACTTCACAGACGAATTTGATCATCGGATGTTTTACTTACTGTTTTTAGGGTTCCGTAGCCAAATGGCAAAATACCATCTGTAGCCAAATGGGACCCTTACAGATTCGTCATGTCTGTCTGTCTGTCTGTCCGTCCGTATGTCACAGCCACTTTTCTCCGAAACTATAAAAGCTATACTATTGAAACTTGGTAAGTAGATGTAATCTGTGAACCGCATTAAGATTTTGATACAAAAAATAGAAAAAAAAAAACAAAAAAATTTAGGAGTGATCTACATAGTTATGTTAGGACATAGTGATACGAGGAGTGATCTACAGAGTAATCTACATAGAACTGAAACTCAAAAAAATGTTTTTGATCAATGATATGGTACGTGTGTGTGGGTTATCTATGGGTAGGTCATCAAAATGATAATGAGGTTTCTAACATTTTTTTTTTCTAAACTGATTAGTTTGCGCGAGGGACTCTTCCAAAATGGTAAAAAGTGTCCCCCCCCCCCCACCCCTGTAACTTCTAAAATAAGAGAATGACAAAAATAAAAAAAAAGTATATGATGTACGTTACCATGTAAACTATCAACGAAAATTGGTTTGAATGATATCTAGTAAGTAGTTTTATTTTAATACGTCATAAATTGACTGTTGTTAAAACACTGATTAAAGTAATAACGAAGTACAAGAACTTTTGTATTATGTTACTTGCTGCTACGGAAGCCTTCATGGACGAGCCCGACTAGCACTTGACCACTTTTTATTTTTTATTTATTGAAAACTAGCACCGCCCGCGGTTTACCCGTGTGGTTCCCGTTCCCGATGTTCTGGTAATTTTTCAAGATAAAAAGTAGCTTGTGTTAATCCAGGGTGTCAGCTATCTCCATACCCAATTTTATTAAAATCGCTTCAACCGTTTAGACGTGAAGAAGTAACAACCACTCACAAACTTTCGCTTTTATTATATTAGTAAGATAAGACAGATAATTTAGCCTGTTGGGTTCCTTTTTTAAACATTTAATGTATCTTGGCATAGGAAAAGAATGGTTTATTTTACTCTTTTTAGTGCAAAACAAGTTTTTATTAATCCATTTACACAATTTCGTAGTGACAGGATCGAGTTTCATAACTTTTGTGAAATGCACAACTACGTCATCCAGAAAATTGTGCGCAAATTTTAGTTTATGGTTCATATTTCAAAAATCACCCGATGGATTTTGATAAGATTTATATGGGACCATTCGGGAAGCATTCGAACACAAAAAGAAATTTTAAAATCGAGAAAATTTCTCGAGATATCTGGTAACATACATAAAAAAAAAACATTGGGGTCGAATTGATAACCTCCTCCTTTTTGGGAAGTCGGTTAATAAAGGGGAGTTGGGAACATTTTCCACCTAATTATACCTATTACTCACTGTGTTAAGGTTTAGTTTTGTTAGTCTTAAAACACCTCCATGTTCCTTGAAACCTTTCAACATTTTCGAATAACCACGAACAATCAGCCGTTTTATACAGAGCCAGGTTGACGACTGATGCGAAGCAAAATTGAAATGGACGGTATGGGATTACCGCTTCAAACTAGTTAATTAGGTTAGTGCGTTCAAGAGCAGTTTGCACAAAGGAACGACTTCACTAAGCTGATTAGTGCATAAGGTAATCGTTTTCAATCATCATCAAATGAGTTGCAGAGAAAAGGTTTCAGGTTTCTTTCTGATGAGAAACAGGCGGCTATAGGTACCTGCTAATGTCGAGTCAAGGACAATGTCCAGAAGTTCAGATAATAATTATATATCCATGGAAAGTGTGAATAAGTTGATAATACACCGAAGAACAATGTCATCATTCTACTTAATATGTATTATAAATGTTAATGTTTGGATGTTTGTTGCTCAATCACGTCGTAACGTATGGAACGGGTCGAGGCGGAAGTCTGGACACATAGCTTTCAGCGATAAGGCCGCCTGTTGTAGCACTAGCTATTACTGTTAGGGTTCCGTAGCCAAATGGCAAAATACGGGACCCTTATAGATTCGTCATGTCTGTCTGTCCGTCCGTATGTCACTGCCACTTTTCTCCGAAACTAAACGAGCTATCCTACTATTGAATTTTGGTAAGTAGATGTAATCTGTAAACCGTATTAAGATTTTGATACAAAAAATAGAAAAAAAAAACAAAAAAAAATAAGGGGTTACCCATACTTAGAACTGAATTTTTTTTATTGATCAAAACCCTACGTGTGGGCTATCTATGGATAGGCCATCAAAAATTATATTGAGGTTCCAAACATTTTTTTTTTTCTAAACTAATAGTAGTAAAAAATAAAAAAAAGTGTATGATGTACATTACCATGTTGGGTTGAATGAGATCTAGTAAGTAGTTTTATTTTTAACCCCCGACCAAAAAAAGGGGTGTTATAAGTTTGACGTCGAAGTCTGTCTGTCTGTCTATCTGTCTGTCTGTCTGTGGCACCGTAGAGCTCAAACGGATGGGCCGATTTCGATGCGGTTTTTTTTTGTTTGAAAGCTAATATCGATTCAAGATGGCCGCCTCCACAAAATGACGGACAAAATATTTCCTTACAACTTACCTCAATATGGGTATCAAATGAAAGGGCTTGACTAGTAGAATGTTGTACAGATAACAAATCTAAGGTAGTCGGGGGTTAACCAAAATTTTTAATTTTGTTCTGGTAATACGTCATAAATTGACTATTGTTATAATACTGATTAAAGTAACAACGAAGTACAAGAACTTTTATATTATGTTACTTGCTGCTACGGAAGCCTTCATGGGCGAGTCCGACTCGCACTTGACCACTTTTATTTTTCTTTGTCTTTAAATTTGTTTTTCTTTTTTGAGTACAATACCTAAACAGTAAATACGGGGGTAAAGCCGCGGAGCGCTGCTAGTCTAGTTATAAATTGAACAATGGATAAATTACCAGGTGGTGGTCGAATCACGTAGTTTTGGAAGTACTGCACCATGACGTAGTTGCCTCCTGCCTTTCCTTCCCCGTCAGCGCACGTGATAACCAGGGGATACAGGTCAGGCTTTGACTGGACCTGTCGCACGAAAAAACAAAGTCAAAGTTCAAATAGTCGCGAGAAGCAGGAGAACGTTTGAACTCAATTCCGGACGTGACGATCAGCCTTATTCACAGCCTACAAAAAAATCTAAATGTACGAAAATAAGTTCTTCAAAAACGTCGTTTAAACTCAGAGTAAGGTGGCGGTGGCTGGTGGATGGAACAGTAGGTGGCTGTAGTACAGTGGTGGATACAACGAGGCCGCCGAGTCCATGTCGACTCGTCACTCTATGCTATGCTATAAAATAAATAATAAAAATAAAATAAAAAGCCTTTATTGTTGAATTTAGTTTGAATTACAAAGTTACCCTCTCTTATTTACTGTTATACTATTTTACTATCAACTATTTATCCTATTAACCATTATACTTATATCTAATAATAACTAACTTTATACATCGGCAAACGGTATTTACTCTTCAACTTTTCTTTCGACAAAGGCCTCCTCTAAAGATCTCCTTTCTGTCTATTATGTCGTCTGCGTATTGTAGGTGGCTCAGGCTTTTTATATTTAGTCCTTTATTCGTCCAATCTAAGTTCCTGAAAATCATTTCTAATACGGCTGAAAATAATTTAGGTGAGATAGGGTCTCCTTGGCGTACGCCTCTCATTATAGGAAATTCCCCTCCAAGTGTCTCCAACTTTACTTGCGCTATGCTCTTAGTGTATACATTTTAGAGTATTCGAATATATTTTGTTTGTACGCCCTGTATGCTTAGTGCATTCCAGATAAAACCGTGCTCTAGTGTGTCGAATGCTTTGTTAAAATCTACAAACCCTAGGTAGTAAGTCTTGTTATATTCTTTATATTTTTGTAATATATGCTATGCTATAAAAAAGATAAAATACCAAATGCACTTATCCGTGGCTGTTTATCTGCGCCGAGTCTCTGTTCCGCCGACCGCCGCGTCGCCTGCGCCGTGCCGCCTTATCATCATACAACTATACATATTTCCAGCTACCCTCTTATTTTACAGTAGTTCTTGCACATACTCCGTAATGCCGCTTACTTAAAGCGATGAAGGAACATCGTGAGGAAACTGACATGTACCTAGAATCTTTCGAAGTCATGTGTCATCCACCAACTCGTACTGGGTCAGCGTGGTGTACCTTTTATGATCTTGACTCTCTCCTTGCGAGAGAAGGCCCCGAGTAGTAGTCTCCCAGTAGCAACATTTAGTGAGCTGTTTAAGCTATGCTTGCATGTACGATAAATAATATATTACATTTTTAAATAGCTATTTCTTGTGTAATGGAAAATCTTATTTTCTTAAGAGAGAAAAAAATATTATTGAAATATGTGGTGTAACCTCAGAGTAAGGTGGCGGCGGCTGGTGGATGGAACCGCAGCGGCTGTAGTGAGGCGGGGGGTACAGCGAGCCCGCCGAGTCCAGCTCGTCTCCTGGTCCCAGAGGCCGCGAGCAGCACGCGCAGCTGATAGCGAGTACTCCCTCGGTGGCGTATCGTTTGCAGATGCAGAACCACATACAGCAGATCAGGATTCCGCCCAGGATACCCAGGAAGAATAAAACTGGCCTGTAAAAGACATAACTATCGTGTATTTAGCCTGTTATAACATTTATTTTTCTAATACTACATGCATAAAATTGCAACTATATAAATATTTACGAATTAAGAAAATTGGAATGTCTGTACAATATCAAACTCAGGACCGATTATGACGGGACCGTCACTACCAAATAGCTGATCTTCTAATGCTACTCCACAGTTTGACTGCTCTTACTTGAGGAAAATAATAATAATTAGGGTTTCACGAAACTTAAAAAACGCGGGAAACCCCGCGGGGCACAGTGTAATAAGTACCTTTGTATTTAGGTACAGGTGTTCCTCGTGTCAATGCCAAAGATGTTTTCTATAAAATACGTCATAGCAATACCTTTAGCATGATACTTATTATGAATGCAAACTGTTCGATGTTGGTCGCTCAATAACGTTGGAACACGTTTACGGATCGAGTTAAAATTCAGAACACAAATATATGTATATAGGCTTTTCATTGCGGAGAAATAATGGGAACGGGAACCACACGAGTGAATCATGGGGTACTGCTAATACTTTAAATTTGTGCTATTCCCGCCTATAGTCTCTTTCCAGCTTCGCCGCCGCGCCGCGCCGCTCCGACGCAGCGCTGCTAGGTTAGCCTGCCGGTTACGCGAACTCCAAGATTTTTCCCTACCAAAAAACACTCAAATCAGGTAAAGAACTTTTCAGTCCAACAAAAAAGTTACGTAATGTGTGTCATGTGTCGTAAATGACAGACATTGCTTTCGAAAAGTATACTTCACTTGTTTCGTGATTGTGTTGTATGCCAACTCTCGTATTTATTGGGATTTCCGTTGAACTAGCTGTTTTAATTAATAAAGTACTCGGTAAATCAGAAGATGACGACTCCCGCGGGTCCTGCTGCACCACCGGCATATGCCCCGTTCTTCGGCGTAATGGGTGTGTCGTCAGCCATAGTATTTAGCGGTACGTTCTGAATGCTTTGCTTAGGACTTTATTTCTTTGAACGTTCAGATGACAATTTTCTAATCTAGTATTACTTTTTGTCTCATAAATGTGATATCATCGCGACCTTTCTGGAATTTAGGGATGTGTAGTAAACATTATGAAGACATTAGCCATCAGCGCCACGTGATTTTATCCACTTCGTTTCCCATAAATTTCCCGCTATAAAAAGTACTCTATATTCTATTCCAGACTATGATCAAACGTGTTCCTAATATCACCCCAACCCGTTTAGTTGTTCCTAGTATAAGCGATAAAGATTCAACTTTCAAACTTCAACTTTCTCTTCTATTGTTTTAGTAGGATTACAATTATCTAAAGCTCTATCAACAATATACATTTCTACCAGTCTTATCATGAAACTAAAAGTTGTCCAATCAATCAATTATAATTTTCTCAAACCCGTTACAATATCCATGTTATCTGTCCGCAGCACTGGGAGCAGCGTACGGGACCGCCAAATCTGGCACAGGGATTGCTTCCATGGCGGTAATGAGACCAGAATTAATCATGAAGTCCATCATTCCAGTCGTCATGGCGGGGATCATTGCTATATACGGGCTCGTGGTCGCAGTTCTTCTTGCAGGGACGCTCGAGGCGAACGATAAGTACACCTTGTTCAAGGGCTTTATCCAGTTGGGCGCTGGTCTATCGGTAGGGTTCTCCGGCCTTGCCGCAGGGTTCGCTATAGGCATAGTGGGGGACGCCGGGGTGCGAGGCACCGCGCAACAGCCGAGGCTGTTCGTTGGCATGATCCTGATCCTTATCTTTGCTGAAGTACTCGGACTGTATGGCCTCATTGTCGCCATTTATCTTTACACTAAAGGATAAGACGATAACAATTACGGTCGCCTATCCTAGGGTTCATTCTGTATGATGATCGCAGACCCAACGTCTTCATGTGTTCTGGTGTAGGGGATTTATTTTGATTTCAGATTTAGACATTTTGAACAAAATTGTTTTTGCTAATAGTTTAGTTGTAAGAACTAAATGCATGTTTTATGAATAATAAAATTAAAAAATATATTTCATAAGTTTGTTTAAATATTAACTTCGACGATTAGCACAAGAGTATCTCAAATAGTACCTACATGACATCGGCTCACACTGTCACACTGCCGGCGCGGCGGTTCGGAAAATCAAAGACCGACTGCAATCCCAAAGGCCCTACGGCCCTAGCTGTAAGCACATGTTGAGTTGTAGCCAAAATAAATCGTTAATCTGTCAAGTGTCAACTCTATCTCCCACTAATTCCTTCTTTAGGTGTTTGAATTGCGTGATGCTAGTTGCTTTCTGGAATAGACTCCGAATTGAAGCTTTCTCTGAGCTTACAAGTCCTTCAAAGATCAGATTAAGACACTATCGCTATGAATTCAATGTTATATCTTTGTTTTCTTCAGTTTTTGTTCTCATTTGTTTTTATAACTTTACTATCATTGACTAGGTATATGTATCTGTGTATGTATTGTTTATTATTATTGTCTTTATATTTGGACATCATATAGACTACAGCCCCGTGAACAAAATTTATGGGCCATATGAACCGCCAAGAGACTCTCGTTCATTTCTCCTTGTCATAGTTTTTGTACGCCATTGCGAAATAATGGATTACAAGAGAATTTTTAATTTTACCCAAATTTACCCTGTGATCATCGGAAAATCATGAATATTTCCGACAAAAATAACAATAAAAAAAATTAAACTTTACAATTTTTGTAGTTTCAATACCTATTCAAATTCATTATTCCACAACGCCGTCCAAAAATCATGCTACAAAGAAAAATTATCGAGAGTTGCAACCCCCTATCTTCACCTGCAATCAGTTGGGCAGCTTTCAAATGACGGCATAGTGCTGAATCTTATTATTATATACCCTTCTATCATCCTACATAGGTCTCCTGGTGGTCCATATGACCCATACATTTTGTTCATGGGCCTCATTTAGTAGGATATTGTTACGTAGTCTGTTTTTTTTGGTCGTTTTGTTAAGTAGGTACTTTCACGCTCTGTCCGCACTCTATGCTCATTTGCTTGTTTTTTCTGCTGTTCATGGTTTATCTGTCGACCCAATCAAGTGTTGTACAGAGATACTTACCACTGAGTGTACCAGGGGTGGTCCAGGACCCCGTGCTCTTTGAAGATGTCTGCACGGGTGTGAGGTGTGGTCGGGACGCAGCACCCTAGCTCGCAACACGTCCAGTTAGCGGGACACAAACGGCCGTCCGGACATGGGTTGTCAACGCACTGAAACAGAAAAACCAACGTTGTGATATAAATATTTATTATTTTGCTCTTATAGTTTTACACTTGACCGCCAACTCGTCTAATGTTAAGCGGCAATACGATCTACGATTACCTAGAAGAAAGCGAATAACTCTCGATAGTCTCGATTTGAAGACAAAAAGATTGTAACCATCTGGAAACCCGCAACTCATTCCACAGCCTCCATAGACGTCCTTATAGCGCAGCCAATTTTGAATCGATTTTAATGGATCTTTTTTTGTTTGGTAAATCATAGTGAACATTCATTCAAGTTCAGAGGTGATCCCATATAAATTTTACCGAAATCGGTGTACCGGTTTAGGAAATATTTGGTCGAGAGTCTGAATTTTACTTTAAGTTTAAGGTTTTTGTTGTTTTTTGTTTGAAGACAAGAACAACATTAAAAATTTTGATTAACCCCCGACTACCTCGGATTTGTTATCTGTACAACATTCTACTAGTCAAGCCCTTTCATTTAATACCCATATTGGAGTTGTGAAAAAAGAAATGTATTTCGCCATTTTGTGGTAGCGGCCATCTTGGAATTGATATTTGTCATAGTGCAAAGTGTTCTACTAGTCAAGCCCTTTCGTTTGATACCCATATTGAGGTAGTAGTGAAAAAATAATATAATTCGCAAAATTTTGTGGTGGCGGGGGCATCTTGGATTTGAAATTTGTTATAGTGTATATATAGTATTCTACTAGTCAAGCCCTTTCATTCGATACCCATATTGAGGTAGGTTGTGAAGAAATATTTTGTCCGCCATTTTGTGGAGGCGGCCATCTTGAATCGATATTAACCAAACATAGCTAATAACATTCGCACGGATATTAACCTTAAAAAAACGCATCGAAATCGGCCCATCCGTTTGAGCTCTACGGTGCCACAGCAGACACACACACACACACAGACAGAAATACAGACAGACAGATAGACAGACAGACGGACAAACATACACACAGACAGACAGACATCAATGTCAACCTTATAACACCCCTTTTTTTGGTCTGGGGTTAAAAATAAATCATTTCTTTCTTATCGTAGATCGAAAAAGCGACATCGTTTCATTGTGGACGTTTCAACGACTCGAACAAAGAGATTTGATTTCACTTTCCTAATAAGAACATCTAGGCTGAGTGGAATATTCCCAATGGTTGCAACCTTGGTGTATTCGTGTCAAGAATGAATCATTGTAGATAAGGACGCTCCGTCGTAGGCTACATCGCAGCTTAACATCAGGCGAGATGGCGGCCTAGTGCAAGCAAAATACATCTACTCTGCAACCGTTATCGCTCTTAGCAACCCTTATGCTGAGGCCACACTAACAAGAAACGCCATTGATTATCGCGATAATGGACGCGGACGTTAACCGTAGTCGTAGCCACAACTTAACACGATAATTTGACAACGGCAATAGGTACCAATGCCGTTTGACGTTAGGCGATAGCTCAAGTGGCGGTACAGCAAAGAGATCAACGCGAGAATTACCTAATTCGATGAACCGGCCACACTACGTAATATCTGAATGCATCGTGAATGAATGCTATTCACATAAAATTTACACCGTTTTCATCGCCAACAATGGACATTCACGTTGCCCGTTTTAGGGTAGCCGCCTACAGGCGCGGTCCCAGCCTCGAATTTTGGAAGGGGTCACTAGTAGGTACACAGTCTCAGATTTTGGGGGGGTCACCAGTAGGAATACAATAAATCAAGTACTAAATGCTAGGCTACTAGCGCCCCACGATTTTATCCACGTAGCTCCCGTTCCAGTTGTTTTCCCGTGTTAAAAATAGTCTATGTACTATTAGATATTTTTTTTTTTAATTTTTAGTTGAACGTATACGATTTTGGGGGGGGGTCATGTCCCCTGTGACCCCCCCCCCCTCGGACCGCGCATGGCCGCCTACTCTATCGCGTTAAAAATTATTGCCATAATTATCGTTCTAATGGAGATTGACACTAGCCGCTAGTGTGGCCCCAGCATTATAGTAAACGCTGGCGACAGAGACGACATCATCGGTTGATTTGTACGCAGAGCGTTGGTTGCATCGCCGGCGCCGATAACCTACCGAGAGTTCAACACACAGATGACCCAGAAACAGAAATACGATCGTGGTGGCGGCTCTTGGCCGGGAGGAGAGATAAGCCATTATGCAAAACATATTTTACAACAAAAACAGCGGAATTGAGAAAAAAAATGATCAAATATCGTCAACAATCACATAAAACTGAAATGCATTTATTTTCTTTTGTTTTTCGTTACTCAGATTGAGCGCATCCATTACTTATTCATAGGTTTGATACATTCAAGGGCACCACCATCGTATTTATTTACCAGAACTAAAAAAATACTGAGGCAAACTCGCTGTTCACATTATCTCGTCAAGTTTGTCGTGATGTCTTTACAATAAAAGCAAGAGTGGGAAAAGCGCGGGAAAACCTGCAACATAGCAACGCCATAGCGCATGCGTCACTGATCGATCTCCTGTCATGCAAACAGCCATTCAACCTAGCCAGATTTGTGCTAAATATAGCCATTCATAATGGCATTGCATTTGTATGCATTTCCTTTCTTAAATCAAAGGTAATGCTTGATTCTCTCGTTTGAGTTAGGTCAACGACAATATTGCCAAAAACGTTTAAACCTAAATATTTATTATACCTTACATGACTTTACCGACATATTGAGTTTTCCAAAAATAAAACAATTTCATTTATATGTAACTCACTTAAGGTTTTAGAATAAAATTGATAATTTTAAACTAAGTAGTGTATGTAAATAACCTAATAAAAATATTTTGATTGCACGGGTAATAAAGATGTGGATAATACCTATAGTTTGATTTGGTATACCTAGGTATACTTACTATTACAATTTGTGTATAGACTATGGATAATTTTGTAGCGTACAGATTGTTCCATAAAATATCAAAGTATTTGCTTTAAAGTAGGCAACGAAATCTTACTAAATATTATTGTTATGTACACCGATTGTTTGCCTCAAATTGTAAATGGAATTAAGTATTTTTCTGAATTACTGATTCTAATATACGAATTGAACCTAGAACATAATAATTAGCTATTGTAATCATTTTAAATCTGAAGCTGTATGTATTAATTGTTATCACGGATTTAACTTCTATCCATTACCTACTCATCATCTTTTCTCTATTCCCATCTTTCTTTATTTACCTAAACACAAAATATACTTCGAATCATTAAGACGTGCTAGTTTCTGAAGGTCTAACTTCAGAAACCTAATTCTATATGCGCATAAAAGTGTCAATCGTAACTCACTGATGTCCGCTGCACGAAGAAGTAGCATGAAACAACCATAACAGCGAACCCGAACGCCATGACTTTCCAAACCGCTCTAGTCCCGGCCGTAACGCAGACACACATAGCAGCCGTGGTGGAGGTGTCACGTGGAATGCCGCAAGTCGTGGGCACGTGACACGACATCTCGCCGGGTCGGCGGCACGCTCCCCACCGCCTCGCTCGTCGCTCCTGCCAGCTTGGCAGCGGCGCGCCGCTGCACGACACGCCGCGGCGTGACAACCGCCCGACCCAATTTAAGTATTCTACTAGACACGAAAATTATATTTACGGTCCATCTCGGTTGCGCCCTTGATACATATATAGTTTATATAGGGTATAGCCCTCAGGGATCACGTACTAAGTATCGAACGGTGAAAGATTTTTATTTTTATTTTTAAATTGGCCCGGCAGTTCCTGAGCTTAGCCCGTTAAAACAACCTCTTCATATTTATTATAGACTACAGGCCTATACCTAATCCGCAATTATTTCGCAATGCCGTACAAAAATCATGCGACAAGGAGAATGGTGCCAGGGGGGCAGGGGTCACATAGTCTTGGTCAAGCCACAAAACTGTAAGATAGTACATGCATGCCTTTTAAATAGTGTTCCACCTAGGTAGTGAACCTGGGTCTTTTGTCTAGGTGTAAGACAATATGTCTTTGTTCCAAATACTTGAACAACCACGAAACTCGCTTTTTCGAACTGACATAACACAAATTTTGTTTTCGAAGCAGTTCGAAAGCAAAAAGCGCAAGGTGGTGTCATGGGGATCCTTAGATGAAGAATAAGTAAATACGAGTAGATCAAGTTTTCCGCACGGTTTCTTTTTACCAAAGACAATTTACCCATTTGACTGATCGTACGACTGCCCCTTCTTAGGGTTTCATAAGCATAATTGCACTATACCTGATTTTTAACCTGACTTTTGATTTCGATCCAATGAGTACTGGCAAAAAAACCGAAAAAATCGTTTATTTCCTTTGACACTACCGCTTGGCACTACTGGTAGAGTCATGGGAAATTTTACTTTCCCGTGGCACTACTGGTAGTGCCACGAAATAATAGCGGAAATAATACTCCAAATATGACAATGTTTGAAAAATGTACCTATAATTTTAATAATATAAAAGTGATTTAAATTTAATTAGAAGGTATAATTGACACTGCACAGTTGCCCTTGTAGTTACAGGAAACATAGAGTATAGAGTGAAAAATCATTTTTTAAGTAGGTAAACGTGGATTATGTTTTTAACAGACTTCAAAAAGGAGGAGGTTCTCAATTCGGTAGCACGATTTTGAAGTGAAAACTTCTTTTGGCGCGTCATACACAGATTGTTCGTGGGCTGTAAATGATGTCAATATGCAACGTTACAATTGATAGAATGGAGTCGGTGTTACTTTAAAAGTACCTACCATCACCGTAAATAGTGATTAACTATTACATCGTCACGTTCAGAAATAAAAGTAATGTTCAGGCACACCCCGGACACTCCACTAAAATTCCATACAAACGCCGCTGTGGAGCTGCCTACTCTTCACACAACTACGCAGATGTCGTTCGTACACACGCGTGAATGTGTGCGTTAGAGCTAGGGCTACTGAATTGTTTTATTGAATAGTTGTGCCCCTTGAGTTCACCTGGTGACGTAAAGTGGTCTGTAAACTTGTTATAATGTTGAGTTACATAAATAGAATGGAGCCAAATTATACTATTCTAATTAAAAGGGTGTGCACAGATTTCTAAATTGTTTCAGAAATCTGTGGGTGTTTGTACAGTATTGCCGCGTAAAATGAAACGAAACCGATGATAGATTATATCAGGTACCTAGATATCTATTTCTGTTAGTAGGTACACATTCGCATTTTATTTTACACTTATCCATGAAGGAAACTTTATTCTGTCACTATAATTATTCCTTCAGGCATTATCAATCCGTGCTTGGCCAAGTAAGTTACTGGCTGTGTAAGTTACGAACTTTGAGCATAGAATAGATAATATAGATATGCTTTGAGTTAAAAATGACTTCGTTATTATAAATAAATAAATATTGGTAGACAATTCACACACAACACCATCTGACCCCAAACTAAGCAAAGCTTGTAATATTATAAAGCAACGTTATTGAAAAGTTTATAATCATACGTTATTTTATCATTAGGAAATTAAATAAAGCTTTTAATCTTGTCCCGTTTAGTTGACGGACAGCCGTAAACATCACTAAAACCCACCATGATGATATTTCGTTAGGAATTAGATGTTCGATACCAGCCCTTCGTTGAGTGCTCCTAGCGTATCCGAAACGGCCTGAGGGGTGAGGAAGCTTGAAATTGGCGGGGGGTGGGGAGTGTTCCGATCTATGGTTCTATGGTTCAGGGTGGACTCGAGACCACCGAGTGTGCTAGAGTGAGAAAGAAACAGTCGGCTGCTGATGCTGCTTTCGCCAGAAAGCAGCTTCAGCAGCCGTGCGTAGCAGCCATGCTGTCACTGTATTTTTTTAATTATTATTGGTGGTATAGATATTAGACCTGCCGCATTTATCACTGTCGTGTTGCTGTGTTAATGTATTAAATTTGTATGTAACCATTTTAAATAATTAATACAAGTAATTCAAAACTTTTAATAGTTATTCTTTAATTTAGTTTTCACTTCTCCCGTGCGGTCGTAATCACACACATTTTTTATGTATAGCTCCGTAAATTGTGAATCAATTTACTTGGTTCTGTTTTTTTTTGCGCAGAGGAATAAAACTAGTTCAATTTTTTTTTATATATTTTAGATAGAATAGAGTGACGAGACGAGCAGGACAAGTGCCTGATGGTAAGCAACATGCCTGCCACATAACAGCACAATGACAAGCAGCTACTGGAACACGAAGAGGCCAAATAATTACCTAGCACTATACTGCGCTCGTCACCCAGATATATAAGATGTTTTATCTTTATGCACTGTAATTTCACTGCACCACACATTGCCCTTCAAACCGGAACAGAGTAATGTTTGCACATTACTGCTTGGCGGTAGAATAACTGGCAAAGGCGTGGTACTTCCCTAGACGGACTCTGTAATGAGTCGTCCTACCACTACAAATAAAAGTGGTCAAGTGCGAGTCGAACTCGCCCATGAAGGCTTCCGTAACAGCAATTAACATAATATTAATGTACATCATACACTTTTTTTTATTTTTGTCATTCTCTTATTTTAGAAGTTGATCTTGAGAAGAGGGGGAGGGAAACTTTTTACCACTTTGGAAGAGTCACTCGCGCAAACTATTCTGTTTAGTAAAAAAATTTGTTGGGAACCTCAATATCATTTTTGATGACCTATCCATAGTAACACGTACGGTTTTGATCAATAATTTTTTTTTGAGTTTCAGTTCTAAGTATGGGACACCCCTAAAATTTTGGTTTTTTTCTATATTTTGTATCAAAATCTTAATGCGGTTTACAGATAACATCTACTTCCCAAGTTTCAATAGTATAGCTCTTATAGTTTCGGAGAAAAGTGGCTGTGACATACGGACGGACAGACAGACAGACATGTTGAAACTATAAGGATCCCGTATTTTGCTACGGAACCCTAAAAATATGGGACCACCCATATACATTTTATCGAAATCAATGTGAGGTTTTTGAAATATGAACTAAAATTTACTTTCACGTTATGGACAGGTGACTTACAAAAGTAGGCTTTTAATGTTGTCTAGTGTCTAATTTAATTTTAAATTTAAGTTGTATGTTTTTTTTTTCGAATAAGATGTATTTGTTTTAATTACTTTGTAAGTAAACAAATCTAGAAATAAAAAATAATCATCAAAATCGGTTCCTATCGTTATCTTCGTCGTTATCCGCAAACACATAAATTATATATATATATACGGTCGAATTGAGAAACCTATTTGTTTGAAATCTGTTAAAAATTTTAAAATAATTTAATAGTTTTTTTTCTTGATTGTACCTACTTCTGCTATATTGAGAATCTGATATTCATCACACACTCATTTTTGTTGTCGTTTTAGGAAATTGTCGTTTTAGGAAGTTGTCATTTTAGGAAGTTGTCGTTTTAGGAATTTGTCGTTTTAGGAAGTTGTCATTTTAAAAAGTTGTCGTTTTAGGAAGTTGTCGTTCTCAGCCTGAGGGCAAAATACATCTACTTACCAAGTTTCAATAGTATAGTTTATAGTTTCGGAGAAAAGTGGCTGTGACATACGGACGGACGGATAGACAGATAGATAAGACGAATTTATAAGGGTCCCGTATTTTGCCATTTGGCTACAGAACCCTAAAAATCACGCCTGGTCCAGCGGTCCTGACGCTCACCGGAATTTAATGTAATAATTAGAAAAACAAAACATCATCAATCTACAAAATTAAAACGAACATTAAAAAAAACGAAATGGGAACCCGTTGATGTCTTTCTTTGCGCCCTGGGGCTGTCCTTAGATGTTTTCATAATTCTATCTCGTTTTGTCCGATCATTGTTGGAAAGTAGTGCACGTGACATAGATATTCGGGCTTACCAGAGCGCGGCTTTTTACCTCGTCCTGCGTCCCCGCTGGTGACTTATGGATTTAAGCAGATTCGTTTCATGGCCGATCAACAGGGTATTTAATCTGTGCTTTGTACCAATCGTAAGCAGAATATGAGGGGTACCTATGTTAGCTATGGTAACATAGTTAAGTGCCGCGATAAAAGTATGACACTTCCACAAGAGCGACAAGACAAGAGCGATCAGACCCGTGCTTTCCGTGTAATACGTTTGTTCTAAGTCTATGTAGTATACTCGTACGTAATTTTTTTGTGTGGATGAGTTAAAACTCTCCAGTGTATACGATAAGCCAGCAATTTTGCCTATACTACGCCGAAAGGGACGCGTGAGGCGAGTGCAATACCGTGATAAAGGTAGTATTATGGACTCTTCATGTTCTGATGGCTGAGTGGCAATGAATAGACGTGTTGCTTACCATCAGACGCTTGTCTTGCTCGTCCTATCAGACTGTTATGAAATAACGCATTTTTTTAATAAAGATAGACGAGACGAGCATGACATGTGGCTGATGGTAAGCAACATCCCTACCACATAACAGCACAGTGACACGCAGCTATTGGAACATGAAGAGTCCAAATCATTACCTAGAACAGGCCTGCGCTAGTCACCCAGTGATATAAGATGTTTTATCTCTAAGCCCTGTAATTTCTCTGGAAGGAGTTAAACCATAGAAAGACGGGAGTAATCATAAAGAGTAAATTGATATCTACAGAATAAAATAAATAAGGCTCTAATTACCTATTTACTAAAATATAATAAACATACATTCTAATAGTAATACATACTAATACATAAATAACCATATTTTCATATACTAATACACATGCAATGATTGTAACAACACCGTTATAAGAAAAAAAATATTAAAAATATACACAATATCAGCCTCAGATTTCAGCAGGCCTTTGCCAAATAGTGTTTTTTGACTTAAATACAGAAAGTGACGAAGCTTGTCTTATTTTCACAGGCAAGCCATTCCACAACTGAACTCCTTGGAATGCAAAAGATTTGCCGTAGAAAGTTTCACAACGTGCAGAGGGCATTTGTAAGGACAAATTATAAGTAGATCTCAGATGACGTGAGTGTGCGGTACTCCAGAATGTAAAGCAGTCTTTCAGATATCGTGGCGTAGCAGGGTTAAATAGAACACTGTAAAGCAGTGTAAGAATATGAGTATTCCGACAAAAGCGAATGGGGAGCCACTTGAGCTGTAAACGAAATTGAGACACATGATCAAATTTGCGCAATCCAAATATAAATCTTAAACAATAATTTTGGAGACGCTCAAGTCTATTTAATATTCTGGTTTTTTCACGATGTTTTCCTTCGCCGTTTTTAAGCTGCATTACGCACTTTTTTATAGTAGGTCTAGAGTGTCAAAACGAGCAGAACACGTATTTGATGGTAAGCAACATGCATGCCCATAACAGCACAGTGACATGCAGCTATTGGAACATAAAGAGTCCAAATCATTACCTAGCACCGTCACCCGGAGGTTTTATTTCTTACCAGTAATTTATCTAGAAACATTGCCCTTCAAACCGCATGCAGATATGTTCCCTACGACTAGCAATGCAGAAATTTAATATTACGGCACTAATGGCAGAACGTTTTGGTACGTTGTAGTGTCGATGGGAATGAAGATGAGAGATTAAGACGAGAGTAAGACGCAGGCGTGTCTGTTCTCCGCAAAAAGGAGTCCATTCCAACTAATTCC
Organism: Ectropis grisescens; assembly: GCA_017562165.1. NCBI lineage: Eukaryota > Metazoa > Arthropoda > Insecta > Lepidoptera > Geometridae > Ectropis > Ectropis grisescens. The sequence goes on from CM029776.1 coordinate 23,633,126, forward strand.
TATTTTTCGGGGTAGTCTTGAACTTTTGGGCGTTACTTTGACATCTGCGCTCAACCTTAGTTAGTAGGTATATCGAGTCCAAGGCTAAAAACTAGGTGTCCTCTCAAAGGTGCGAAGGTACTTCAAGTCTGAAGAATTGCTCACGTTATATCAAGCACAGTTTTGCTCTTGTATGGAGTACTGTTCGCACCTTTGGGATGGATCGGCTAAGTATCAGCTGGAGGCTCTAGAATCGATCGAAGGACGAGCCAAAGGGCTTATAGGCAACGACACCCTAGTGCGAAAAAGACTTCCGTCTTGAATATTGCCGAAAAATTGCTAGCCTATCGGTTTTTTATCGGATACACTTCGGAGAATGTGCGACTGATTTGCATGATCTGATACCACCTTGCCCTTTTTTCTATCGGAATGCTCGTAGCTCGAAAAATCGACATTGTTTCATGGTTGATTTTCCAAAGACACGAACGAAGAGATTTGACTCTATATACCTATTTATGTGATAAGAACGTCTAGGCTGTGGAATACGTTGCCTGAATGGGGTTTCCCCGATGATTACAATCTTTGTGTCTTCAAATCGAGAGTGAATCGGTTTTTTTTTCTAGGTAAACACGCTTCATCGTAGACCGCATCGTCGCTTAACATCAGGCCATCAAGTGTAAAACTATGAAAGTTAAAAAAAAGAATAAATATAAGGTATCGAAAAGTATTCAAAGAACTATTTACAAAGATATAATTTTGTTATTTTGTCTCTGATTCTATGAAATAATAGTGACGTCAGTATATTTTATTCTGTTTACTACAAAAACTTTGGATTAAAATTTGATAGTTTTCAACATAAAAAATCACACCTGATCCAGGGGTTCTGAAGCTGATATATTATGATGTTTTCTAAAAGAAAACTTTAGAAAATACTAAAACTTATTTCTATTGGTAATCCTTAGCGTACCTACCTACCAACGTAGAGATGCCTTTCGACCCGCTACGAGCTACGAGCAACGTCACGTAGCACCGTAGTCGCTAGTAGCAGTGTGAACCCCAATTTGCCTAGTTTTCTCGCTTTTCTGGGTTTGAATGAAAGTCGATCACTTTTTTTAACCCCCGACCAAAAAAGGGAGTGTTATAAGTATGTCTGTCTGTCTGTGGCACCGTAGAGCTCATACGGATGGCCCGATTTCGATGCGGTTTTTCATTTATTTCTTTCTCAATAAAAGGGTGTATACCTGGTATAGATACTCCCTTAAAAAAAAAACAAGACAAACCACACCACATCACATGACTTTTGTATCTTTGTACTATGAAAATGTCTTGTGGTACCTACCTACCTATAATAAATAATTCAGTTGGCCAAGATGTTTATGTTCAGTAATAAAAGTGGGGAAGATAGCAATGAACCTTGACCCATATTTAGCTCTTGAACGTAAAATGAACAGTTTACGATAATAGACCTTCAAGTAAATAATATATCGTAAAGTAGGTACCCTAAGGTTTCCATCTGTTTGAAATCTATACTCTGACGATATAAACATCAATTAAATAAATTAGATATGTTTTTGTGGCGGTAGGGTTCTTTGTAGAGTCCGCCTGGGAAAGTAACTACTAGTTACACTTTTGGCAGTTATTCCAGATTATTAGTTATTTAAGATTACCTATAACCATCAGGAAAGATACCCAAATAGATTAGTTTTCCCTCAATGTAATAATGAACTTTTCCGTGGAAACTGTTATATAGCCGCTTTAAGAATTTTAAATTAAGTTTCCAGAATATCTTAAATCACTTTTATACGAAAAACTTAAATGCGAATTATAGAGATGGCTAACTGATCACAATTTTTATGATGTCAAACATTACCTTGATTTTAATGCAAACAGGTATAGTCCCATATAGTCTCTGAAATGTAAACCTGAAATACTAATTACTTAACGGACATATTAATTAATGTACATGTCACATAGATTTATTTTTTCGTTTTTATTGTATTAGACTTAATTGACTAAAACTAAAAACTTTTGATACAAGTAATTATTTGTTCATTAGATTGTAACTCTCATTGTAAAATTCCTTAGATATAAAAACTGCTATTGCTATTATAATGTTCTGAAAATTTTATATTTATACGAAATTTTTTTTTATTTCGCATGCCTTTTAGGCTGAAATTGCGCAGCACCACACCATACTATAAGATCCCATTTGTAACCACAATTTTTGGCGAATAAAATTACTTAAACTATGACTTCAAAACCCCAGCCGGGCAATACATTCGACAACCTAGATGTTTTTATTACAAAAATAGAGTAAAACTTTTTTTGTTCGTGTCTTTGAAACATCAATCATCACCAAAAAGCGACATCAAACGATGTCGCTTTTTCGAACTACGACTAGTCCAAAGGGCAGTGATATTATCTCCGAAGTGTATCCGATACAAACCCGACAATCTAACAATTTTACGGCGATGATCAATACTTTCAAACATTTTTCGCACAAGAGTGTCGTTCGTTATCTATGAGCCATGCAGGTTACGATTCCATACAGGCGCGGATCTAGGGGGTCATAACATCGGCTGGGTCCAGTACCTAAGTGGACTACTGATTATAAAGCATGCATGTACTTATTGCACAGTTTTGTGATATATTCACGACTACATTATGACTATGTCCCCTGGAGCCATGTGACCCCCCTGGAGCCAAAGTTGGATCCCTTGATTCCATAGCCTCCAGCTGATACTTAGCCGATCCATCTCATCCATCCCAAAGGTGCGAGCATTACCTACTCCAAGGGGGAATCCGTGCTTGATAATATAACGTGCGCAATTGTTCAGTCTTGAAGAACCATCGCACCTAGAAACCTGTTTTTGGCAGCAAATTTAGCCTTGGACTCGATATATACTATACTTACTACGAGCCAACGTTGAGCGTAGATATAAAAGTAACGCCCAGAAACATGAAAATAATTCTTTCGAGGTGATACTCGGCACATGGGTTTTTCTTGTGCAAATTTGTTTTTAATTCGTCGTTGTCGGTTTTAAGAAGCAGACGTGTAATTTTTTTACTCGTTCAACTGCTTCTAACTCCGCCTCGGAAGTGCCTGCCGCGTACGACTTTGCTCGTAAAAGAGTAGCTGTCTTTACGCCCTGTCACAGTCTGCCACAATATATCTCGATCCGATGCTGGTTTTGTGGTTCGATCCACCGTTGTCAGCGTCACGTTATTGGTGGGCGACACTGTAGTTAATGTGCGGTGTCACACCAGACAGTATTTTTTATCGTGGGTAGGTAAAAATGGAGTTGCGCTAGAGATCGATAGGACTGTTAAAAAACTATCGACATCTCGATATTTTCATATTGTCATTTTAACTCTATTTTCAGCTGAAAGTTAAGTATATCCGATATGTCGTTACAGAACTAATATTGAATGGTGGAAATCATAACAAATACTACTTTTTGAAGTGAAAACTTCTTTTGACGCACCACACACATATTTTTCTTGGGCTGTGAACGAAGCTCATCCTCACGCTCGTAAATGAAAGAAATCATCGGGTGAACTCGGAACTAATTAATAACTCATATATCATAAACGGTAAGTCTTTTAGTTTAAGAGTTTACTAGAAACGAAAGATGCAATATTATATTTTCTACAATAATGACCTCCATGACTTTCGCCTTCAAAGGTAGTTATTTAAAGGGGATCTGCAATTTAGTGCAAGTTTCCGTGATCAAGAATTCGCTTCATGCGCCATCATGAAATAACGTTTTAGCTGATATCTGGAAAACTATGCACTTTTTTAGCAAAAGTTAGCAAAAACTATTGAAAGAATTAGGTACTGTAGAAAATATAATTTTACATCTTTTGTTCTGTACAATTTTTTCCACAACTCACCGTTTATGATTTATGCTTATTTAATAAACTGTTTTTCTTTCGCCGCCGATAATTCTTAAAATATCAGCTTAATTGGTTCGTTAGATAGAAAACAAAAGATGCAAAATGTTATTTTCTACAATAGGGATGTTAACAATATTTCGGAGCTGCCTTTATTTTGAAGATTGACGCATGTTTACCGTAATAAATAACATTTTATTTCAAAATATTTGTATTTTCGATGAGTAAATATACAATATTAGACTAATTTTGAATTTTGCCGCTAAAACACTAACGACTGACATAACGTCACTAGTCGCAAAACATTGGTTGCGATTCATTACTGTATGTCCAGTTTATGTGTTTTCTTATCATTACTTGAATACAAACAATCAAAATCGTCGTCGCTAAGATCGCAAACTTAATAAAAATGTAGAAAAGTAAACAGTTTACTCGGTTTTCGATAGCTTGTTTTGCGACTAGTGACGTAATAATTAATATTGGTGTTTTCAGTCACGTGACAACAGATTAAAAATATAGCATTTAAAATCATTTATAATAAATTTATTACGTAATATTAAATTATAATAATGTGTTTTTCGATATTCTATTGATACGAACTATCATAAAATCAACATTAAACATTGATATGTGATTAACGTTAACATCCCTATTATGCTCTCAGTGACTTTCGTCTTAAAACGTATAGTTTCCGAGATACCGCCAAACTCGTTTTTCTAAATGGCGCTTGAGGCAAATTCTGGATCTTGGAAACTGGCACTAAATTGCCAATCCAATATTTTTTGTGAGGTTTAGGATCATTTGCTGAGCATAAAATCACAAAATACTGACAGATCTAGGTGGAGCCTCAGGCGCCATCTTGCAAACAACATTTTGGCTGATATATCAAAACCTATGTACTTTAGAGGAAAAATTATTGGAATCATTATTGTAGGAAATATAATTTTACATCTTTTTACTTATAACAATTTTTTATAGAATTTACCGTTTACGATTTATTGCTTATTTCCTGAACGAGTTTTTCTATTGCGGCCGATAACTCTAAAATATCACTTTAATTGGTTCATTAAATAGAGAACAAAAGATGCAAAATGTTGTTTTTGTACAATAAAGCTCTCAGTGACTTTCGCTTTAAAAGGTATAGTTTCCGAGATATCGCCAAAATCGCTTATGATATGAGGGATAGAGATATATACGTTTCTTCAAGATGGTGCTTGACCATGCAGTTTAAGGTAAAAATCACAGACACTATTATTGTGGAAAAAATTTTGGAAATTTTGAAAAATTTGTTACTAAAAACTTACCCTTTACGATTTATGACTCGTGTATTAGTTTCCGAGTTCACCCGAAGATTTCTTACATTTACGAGCGTGACGATGAGCTTCATTCACAGCCCATGAAACATCGAACGAGGTCGTGGGTTCGATCCCCACCCAGTGCAAATATTTGTGTGATGAATTCAAATGTTTGCACTGTGTCTGGGTGTTTCTATGTATAATAAGTATGTATTTAAAACTATATAAGTATTATATCAGCTATCTGGCTGCCATCACACAAGCTTTGCTTAGTTTGGGGTCAGATGGTGTTGTGTGTGAATTGTCCACTAATATTTATTTATTATTATTTACGTATGTGTGTTGTGCGTCAAAAGAAGTTATCACTTCAAAACGTAGTATTTGTTATGATTTCCACTATTCAATATCAGTTCTGTAACGACATATCGGATATACCTACTAAATATCAGCTGAAAATATAGTTAAAATGACAATATGATGATGATGACGACTGGAAAATATCGAGATGTCTATAGTTTTTGGAACAGTCTTATCCATCTCTAGCCCATTTTTACCTACCCACGATAGAAAATACTGTCTAGTGTGTCACCGCACAATAACTGAGCGCGTTTCCCACGTTTTCGCGGTGGTCAGGGAGCAGCTAACGGCACTGTTGCGGACACGCGCGCGTGAGTTGACCCGGTCATAGATTTCGTTTTTTTTTTGTTTGGACCCTGTTGCAGCGTTTTCGAAAAAACGACGATTGGAGGCGCTTGTAGGTTTTAGATTGCGATGTCAATGTCAAAAGCCACTGAGCCAAATAGTGAGGACCACTGGGAACGCTGAACTTAGCTCGCATACCTGTGCCGAACTAGTTCGCTTCTATCTTTCGTTTGTTCGGTCTTTTTCAAATATTATAGAAGACAATATTACCATTTTTGTAATTGGCACTGCGCTCCAACATTTAACTATTTCATATTATGTAAAATACAAAAAATTCACGTGAATTAAGAAAAGTTCCAGCTGGTCTCGTCGGGAGAATGGCAACTGCCGATTGGGATCCTATCATTTCGAAGATATGTGCGTAATGCTGCTAACTCAAAACGGTTAAGGAAAACTTCGTGAGGAAACCGACATGTACCTACCTAGAATTTTTCGAGGTCATGACTGTGTCATCCACCAATCCACACTGCGCCAGCGAGGTGGATTATGGTCTCTCTCTTTGCAAAAGAAGGCCCTGAGTCCCAGCAGTGGGAACAATTAGTGGGCTGCTAATGCTTTTGCTACCTGATCTTAGATATCTACGATTGTTGTTATTTGTTATTGTTGTTGTGTTGTTGGTTGCCATTGCTTATGAACATCTGGAAAATCGGAAACGTGCAATGCATTCAATTCACGAGAACTATAAATTGTCTGATATAAAAATGTCACCTATCTTAATATACGGATATTGTCAAAACCTTAGATTTGGACAGAAATTTTAAGTAATGTTGTTAGATGTAACATAAGCGCCATCTATCATTTCTTTGTTTTCATCTCTTCAAAATGTGCAACAAATCTGTATCTAGAAAAAAAGACGTGGTAAAACTGATACTTTAGAAATGCTTAACTTTCTTTTTACTGTCGCTTTTTCGTTTCATTGATTTTCAAATCTTGTGAGTTGAAAATCAATGCTAAAGAAATGAAAAGTACAAAAATACGAAGTATATTAAAATCGTTGAATAGGTACGTATTATAAAATTCAGGTAAGAGCAAACTAAATCAGTCAGTTGACCATGCGGCATTACTGAACTATAATGGATCCTCGAAAAATAACGGTCACGGAACAAGATAATCGTTGAGCAATTCGCATAGTTCACTAAAACTTAAGGAGCGGTTCTTTATACTCGTTGTTTGGTAACTAATGTCCCAACACTATTATTTTTTTATTTATTCTTGGCCATGGATACTAGTCCTTCCTTCGAGAAATGTCAAGCATGGAGTATTCGTTTTTAATTGAAGCAACAAACATATACTTAGTTGCTACTGCTCTAACTTACACAAACTTGACGGTAGATAGAAAGAGACGTAATCAATAATCATCATCATCATCATCATAATCAGCCCACATTCGTCCACTGCTGGACATAGGCCTCTCCAATAATACGCCACTCAGCCCGATCCTCGGCTTTACGTTTCCAACCGCTACCAGCTGCCTTACGTATGTCGTCACTCCACCTAGTCTCAGGGCGTCCTACACTACGTTTGCCGATTCGTGGTCTCCACTCCAGAACTCGTCTACCCCAACGGTTATCGGTTCTGCGACAGATATGACCAGCCCACTGCCACTTCAGCTTGCTGATGCGCTGAGCTATGTCGGTGACTTTGGTTCTCTGACGGATGACTTCATTACGAATACAATCTCTCAGAGAAACACCAAGCATAGCTCTTTCCATAGCTCGCTGAGCGACTTTGAATTTTCGGACTGCTTTTACTGTTAGTGTCCACGTTTCAGCACCGTAGGTCATGACTGGTAGGACGCACTGATTATACACTTTTGTCTTCAGACATTGTGGGATGGGTGACGAGAAGACTCGGCGAAGTTTTCCGAATGCTGCCCAACCCAGCTGAACTCTCCTCATGGCCTCACTCTCAAAGCTATTTTTACCCAATTCGAGCGTCTGCCCTAGGTAAACATATTTTCGAACAACCTCAAGAGTGATTCCATTTACGGCAATCGGTCCCGGAGCAACGAACTCGTTGCACATGACTTTGGTTTTGTCCAAGTTCATCCGAAGACCGATGCGTTGAGAAGAGTTGGCCAAGCTGTCCAGCATCCATTGCAAGTCTTCCAGCGATTCAGCCATCATGACGATATCGTCTGCAAATCTTAGGTGAGGGGTGCAAATCAATAATCATACAGCAACAACTATCGTCTTGAACGGCGTGAAGCCACTTTCCACTTGTCAAAGTGACCAGCTGGTGACTCGGTGTGTTTTGGAATTTTTTGATTTATTTTGGTTTAGGAAGTGATTCTGTGTGAAATAATTTGTTATATAAAAACATAAAATCGTATTGTTGTGATGGCTTGTGTAGCTTATGGCTGTGACAGCCATAGTTCAAAGAAAACTGAAGAAAATCGATTCATATCATTTCACAGGTATGAGTTTTTTGGATATTTCTGCGGAACAACTTAAAATTTCCATGAAATATTCGAATATGTTTAAATTCATTATTTTGAGACTCAAACAAAAACACAATAATGTCTATCCAATCTCAAAATTCTTATAAATTTCAGAAAGTAATTTTCGTTGTTTGATTGTAGTGATGTGCCATTACATAGGTACCTTCATTATTACCGATTCGTCTGTGGTAAACTTGCGGTAGTGGTTTCTTGAAATTTACTTATAGCAATAGCCAGTAAGCCAGTATGTATTTTCCGTATTCCCAAGTGGTCAAATTGGTGGTGAGCCACCTAATCTCAATTAGTCTGACCAACGGGAATTTTTGTTTCCAGTAGTGGTCACTGCCAACCTACCGAACTCAACCTGACCCGCAAGGGTATTATAGATTCAGTTTTATCCCAGATTTACCACAGGAATTACAATTTCTGTTGTTTTTTGTAACTTTTATAGGTTTACACTTGACCGCCATCTCGCTTGATGTTAAGCGACAATGCAGTCTACGATGGAGCGTGTTTACCTAAATGAAACCGAGACCTAAATAACTATCGAGAAAACCCCTCTCAGACAACTCATTCCACATCCTAGACGTTCTTATCACAAAAGTAGAGTCAAACCTCTTCGTCCGTGTCTTTGGAACATCAACAATGAAACGATCCCGCTTCTTTGAGCTATAAGAAGTTCGATAGAAAAATGGGTTAGGTAGTATTAAAACATCAGCAGATCAGTTGCACACTCTCCGAAGCGTATCCGATAAAAACTTAACTAGCAATATTGTTGCGATATTCAGGACTGCGTAGTCTTTTTCGGACTAGAATGGTCTCATTAATATAAAATAACCAAACCAACCCGACCACTGGGAAACAACTTACATTTTGATCACCAGGTAAAGTGTTGCCTGGTCCACGATTTTGGCTATCGTCTGGTACTATTCTTTTGAAATAATGTTACTGTCATGAATTCTCAAAAAGTACTGAGTGATATTTCTAAAGTAGGTAAAATGAAAATTATTATAAGTATTTAATTAATTAAGTAAAATTAAAGTTGACCAATAGTGCATATAATAAATGTAACTGAATTTGGCATGCATTGAAATTGAAATAATATTTTAAAAATGTACTTAAATTGAATTGACATAATGATGTCCAAAACTGTATCTATCTTCTATCTATCTATCTAAGTATATAAAAGGCAAAGGTGATTGACAGATAGGTCAACCCATAGCCCAAACCGTAAGTGCTAGAAACTTAAAATATTGCACACAAAACATATTCTGCATATAACGTAAGCACCCACTAAAGAAGGATTTTTCGAAATTCAACCCCAAGGAAGTTAAAAAGGGTATGAAACTTTTTATTCCTTGGACATATTTGCATGAAAAATCCCACAAATTAAGTTTGGCTGAAATCATGAATTACGTATTAAAGCGTTTATCACAATGCAACCCTTTAAAATTGAAAATTCAATCAATTGACATTGGCAAAAGTAATGACTTATGTATTACAACGTGAGTTGTAGTGAATATCCGTGGTTGTAATACATAAGCCATTACTGAGTAAAATAGAGAATTAAAGTTACATATTAGCGCATAAGCCCTACCCTTAGGTCTATTATAATAGACGATCATTATTTTAAGTTATTATTCGACGCTCAGGCTATCCAAGTTTGAATCTACTATTAAAAACTTACGGAACGCGGGCGAAGCCGTGGGTAAAAGGTAGACTATCTACAATTTAAATAATCAAATAATGTCAATAAAATACAGGTACTTACGGGAGTAAATCGGCCAAGCGATAATGACCTTAAATTAAAGAACGGTATATCCGATTCATGAACCGATAGACTTAGTCACATCACTATAATAAACAATACATAACAATAGCGATTCTATAGCATCCTTGGCTTCATTGTTGGGATGTTAGATTGATGGAAAAGAATCGATTAAAAAGTCGATTTTTTCAAAATTAATCGATTTGTTAAAAATCGATTTTTTTATTAAATCGATTTTTAACAAATCGATAAAAAATCGATTTTTTGTATTAGTTTAAAGTAAATGCTTTTCATATAAATAGATAAATACTGGTGAACAATTCACACACACATCACCATATGACCCCAAACTAGCAAAGCTTGTACTGTGGCAGACATCATCATTATCATCAACAGCCCACTAAATGTTCCCACTGCTGGGACTCGGGTCTTCTCTCACAAGGAGAGTGTTAAGACAATAATCCACCACGATGGCCCAGTTTGGTTTGGTGGATGACACATAACTTCAAAAAGAAAGAGTTGTGCGTGGTTTTGACCCCGGGGTTTCCGCGGATCGGCAGGCACCGTTCTTCCAACTAGACCAGTCGTAACTTAGCAACTATGACAGACATATAGCCTAATTTATAATATTTGTATACTCGTAGTTGTAAAAACATACTTATTATACATGTAGACACCCATACACATTACAATTGAATTCAACACACAAATATTTGCACTAGGTGAGAATCGAACCCTCGGCTTCGCAGGCAGAGTTACCACCCACTAAGCCACTAACATTACTTATTAATATAAAATACCTACTCAAAATGATCTTTAAAAATCCTGAAAAACTACATAAGAAGTATGGTCTTAATAAATATAATATAAAACAATCTTTCGTTAATATTCCAGTTTAGACAACAGTAAAATTACAAATAATTAATGCCACAAAAGCATAAATGTCTTAAGTTACAGTTGACAAGTATTAAAATAAAATACTTAAAACGAGAATTATATAACTAAACGACGACGTCGTCCCAAAAACTAAAATTTTCAACAACTTTTTCATTATTTTCGAAAATCGATTTAAATACGTAATTTTTATAATCGATTTACAAATCGATTTTTGTTACTTAAAAAATCGACACAAAAAAATCGATTATTATAAAATAAAAATCGATTAAAATAAAAATCGATTCTTTTTTGACATCCCTACTTCATTGGCACTTCAAGACCGGGCGGATTCTTATACCTCTTTCTCTTTCTCTCTTGGGGCGTGATAAGTAAGAGGAACACGATCAGATATATTGTAAATGTTCAATTAAACACGAATACTCCATGCTTGTCATTTCTCGAAGAGTCCTTCAGTCGCAGATAAATATTTTCGTATCAGTGTTGCCATTTATATGTTTGAATCTTCCTTTTACTTGTGCTTAGTTGGTGTGTCTGCATTGAGAGTTTTAAAGATTTTTATTGAAAATCGAATGTGATCAGTAACGTTTTTTTATTGCATTAGCAACTAAATTGACTATTTTTATTCCCAATATTTTAACACTGACAAAGAAGAAAAATTATTGTTTTATAACGAAAGTTTTTCTTCAAGTATTTGGGGTTTATAGATGGTAAACAAACCAAACACATCAGCTGAGCTGAGAACCAAATGATAATTTATCTAAAATAAGTGATGTGTTAGGGAAACCTCCAAAATGTTAGGTAACGCAAATAATTTAGAGTTACACTTTTTCCCTGAACTTTGGGATTCATAGTAATTACACTTTTGAGAGTCTAGAGACTAAATCTTTTTGAATCCACACTATCGCCATCTAGTGCGTATGTTAGAACTATTTTTGTCTCGTCGGAAAACGGCTCATTGAAAATTGAATTAAAATTGGATTTGAAATTGAAAGAACGAGAAGCACTATAGTATTTAACTTTGGATATTTCGAGGTGTTTAATCTGAGGTTAGAAGATTTGTTTTGTGTCATTTCTCTCTACTTAATCCTGTGACTTAGTCTGTGGATCTGGTGTCAACGTAGTACATTACATACATTCTCTTTGGTGGTGTCATTGTGTCTCCGTGATCCGTGAGTAAATGAATAATATTTTAGGGATGCCCAAAAAAGTGTATTGTATCGATATATCGCATCGTCACTGTATCGAACTAGGTTGTATCGATACGCGATATTATCGATTTCCTTTGTATCGATATATCGTATCGTAACCGTATCGCATGCCTTTCATTTAATATGCGATATAATAAATATATATCGTGCAACGGGTTATCTTTTTAATAGTTTTACTATATATTTTTTTTTTAAAGAAACAAATAATTATATTTATTTAGAATAGTTTTATTCAACAAAAAAATCACAATTGCCATTGATCAGCACTTAAACAACGCAAAAATAATAATTTGGAGAAGCGCTGTGGATTTAACCTATTACGGCTTTCGGAAAGTGTGTGCCCAGCTACGAACGGAATGACATAGGAGAACATAAACTAAACATTTATTAATCATATTTGACGGTACTACAAAGTTCAAAGATTATTTAAATCTACCTCCAAGTCTAAATAAAAGCCGGCTGTTCTTGTTCCATAAACAGTTTTGTCGACGTTATCATTCTCTTATTACTAATAACAATATATTCAATGGCACTGTCTATTATCGTTTAGTGATGATGTAATAGGTACTTTAAAATTTTACAAATTAATTACCGACATAGTTTGATACGTAATGCGATATTTTTATAAGAATGCGATATATCGAAGCGTATCGTATGGTCAAAATATCGCATCAAATATCGATATATCGTATTGTGCTGAATCGATATTCCGAAATATCGTATCGTAACGGGCATCCCTATAATATTTTATGTTCTGTGGTCTGCGGATGTGTGGATTTGTGTTTACTAAATACTAATATAATATGCAATCTCTACTTAGTCTGTCTCTGTGTCCATCAAATTATATTACATTTAGTATTTAGTATAATAGTGATCTGTGATTACATTACTGAATTACACGGATTACTTATTAATCAGAATAAGAATAAATTTTATTTAAAACTAGCCAAGCTGACTGCGATAATCGATTCTGATTTACAAATGAGTTTACCGACAGATTTTGGACCTGATTCAGGAGGCAGAGTAAAAGTAAGCAACAAACTAACAACTAACCCTCTTTCGTTGGCGAATATTTTTGTCCTAAACTGTTCTATAAATTCTATTATTTCAGGGCCTCGTTATAGTAAAGCCCATAATTTACGGTAATATCGCTCGTTACTTTGGTAAGAAACGCGAAGAAGATGGTCACACACATCAGTGGACTGTTTACGTAAAGCCCTACGCTAACGAGGACATGGGAGTGTACATCAAGAAGGTTCATTTTAAACTACATGAGAGCTATACGAACCCGAATAGGATAGTGACTAAAGCGCCGTATGAGCTCACGGAAACTGGATGGGGAGAGTTTGAGATAGTTATCAAGATCTACTTCCATGACCCAAACGAAAGACCTGTAAGTTTTAGTATTGAAATTTACTTATTTATTCATTCAATGAGCACACAAAACAGAATGTAATAAACACATATTATAACATAAAAGTATACTGTACAGAACTGTATTACATTCCAAACTGTGGGCCTAGAAACGATTTTTGTTAAAATCCAGTGGTTTGATAATGCACGCCACGAGCATTTGACGGGTTAGATCACAAATCAAAAAGGGCATTGAATCTGAAGAAACCCCAGTTCACTCACTTCAATCTGGGGTAAAAGGTATAAACATCTGGGAGTGCGCATTAATGGCGTCGCGTTGCAACAAACAAATGTTACAAATTTCCTGGGATTTGAAATTGACTCGGTACTAACCTGGGACACAAACTGTGGAAAAGTTGCTAATGCGTGCTATGCACTACGCCGCGTGGCGCGGGTGGTGCCGGCGCGGGCGGTGCGCGCGTGCTACTTCGCCACGGTTCACTCGCTGCTGCAGTACGGCGCCGAGCTGTACGGGAGCGCCGCGGAATGGGAGCGCGCTTTCCGTATGCAGAAAAGGGCCGTGCGAGCTATGGTAGGCATTAGCAGGGACAAAACCGTGCGACCGCATTTCAAAAAATTTGGGATTCTTACGTTGCCCGGTATAGTCATTCTCCAAGTAGGGTTGTACGTGAGGGAAAACCTACACTTGTACACCGCATGTGGAGACCGGACTGCGTACTCTAAATGACGCGCAGGGCAACTGGAGTCAGTTCCCAGGAGATTATCGAAGTCCGACAAGCTCACTCACATTATGGGACCGACCGTGTACAATAAGCTATCTCGTGATGTTGTTGGCGCTCTAAGCTTGTCCTGCTTCAAATCTCGCCTGAGGCGTTGGCTTGTCGACTTTTTAAAGCCTCAAGGTGTTCCATCAATTCAAGCAATAACTCGAATGTACTCAAGTACAATTAAATGTGTCGAAACAAGATTCTTCTTGTTTAGTATTAATGTGTACTCTGGTTAGACAAATATAACCTGACATTATTATCACAGATCACTGTAATACTAGTTATTATTTAATTTTTATACGTTTGACATGTAAATAATATTTACGAAATAAAGATTATGATTAATACAATTATTAAATTAGAGACAATACATAAAGAAAATTAGGTCAACAGATCTTAACTTAAAACTAACATCCTTTAAAACAGTAGATAAATAAGATAGTTTATAAACATTCTAAAACAACTATAGTTAGTTGTTTTAGAATGTTTACTCGGAATTTTAATTCGATTCCAGATTTGACAATTTCAGTGTTGCAATGTTATGACAAGTACTAAATAGTGACATTGCGAAATTATTCAATATGGAAATGGAATATTTCCAAATTGATTTTTCTCGTTTATAATTTTACTCTCGTAAACTAAGTATATCAGGAAATTAAATATTTCTGAACTGATAATTTAGTTTTGACGATTAATTAACGATCTATGACTTTTATTTTATAATTGTTTGTGAAATAAATAAAAAAATGTGATCAGGAAGGAACATGACAAATAAATAAGATAGATGTATTATGGTAATAATTTATTTTATAAATTGTCACCGTCATCGCCGTCGCTATCGCTGTCACTTTCTGTAACATTTATTATAAATGTGTCAGTGATATTGTCAATTAACATATCTAGCCTACTCATTTTTTCCACTTCTTTGACAACATGGGATACTCATTTAGACCATTCTTTTCAAAGCTTTTTTCCAGCTCATTTTTAGTGCTGTTTCCAATTTTCGGGAGTGGTAAGGTGCATTATCCATCACCACAATTGAGTTTGGTCTTAATTTTGGTAAGACTCCAGCGAACCACTCCTCAAAACAAACTGCATTCATCTCATCATGGTAATCTTCACAATTTTCTTTGCTTAAAAATCATGAGCCCCTCTTCCAGGAAGCCTTCTTCACTACCTATATGGCTAAATATGAGACGTTCGCTTTTTCCAGATGGATTTTATTATCCAGTGGTCAGTCCCTCCAAAAACGCTTATCAAGATGATGTGACTTTCTTGTCCACCCAAGTTTTTTTTACAGTATGACCTTAAAATAAATATAGTATATGAACATTCAATATTACTATTAAATTTAATGTAAAATGTATATAAATTCATTTTGTGTATAAATGTTAGCCTTACCTGCGTTAACCCAAGTTTCATCTTGATAATAGATGTCTCCCTTCTCTTCAAAACTGACATATAGATCGCAAGTAACGCTGGCGCCATGTTATTATATCATTTCGATCAATAAGTGTGCTCTTGCGTGACCGTGCAACAAATTTAAAATTAAGATGCTTCAAAATTTTTCTGAGGATGTCTTTGGAAATCTTAGGCATTTCTGAATCATCGTTCATCACTTGTAAAATCTAAAATAGTAAATTTTATAATAGCTTGGAATCATTAGTTATACATAAAAGATGTAGGTATAAAATAATACTGTCTGACTGATTGACTAACCTTTGCAATGGTTGGAGGTTCATTTCGGTAAAAGAACTGATGAACAATTCTTCGTATTGCAGAGAATATAAATTCATCAATTTTATCTTTGAAACTTCGCTTTGGTCCAGTGTTTTTAGGAGAAGTTGGCGGCGCACAAAATGCGTTGTCAAATCTGGAATCGAATTAAAATTCCGAGTATCTAGCCATATTTCATTAATTTTATATGAGTTCTGTTTCTCCTAAAATCTTTTAAGGAGAATAATAGTCAACATATATAATAGACAAGTAATAAAAGTCAACCAAATGCACATTTGAATTTCAGAATGTGTGTAGGTAAATCAATTGCTAAACTCCAAATTATAGTACTAATACCTATACTAAAAAATTTAATTTTGCATGTTTTTTGTTGCTCAATGATATTTGTACATCTGAACGATAACTTTGGAATGGTTAGATTATAGTCTTGATTAGTACATAGGCTTACTCAGTAAATAAGTGTACTTCTTGTCGAGAGAAAATAAGAGGAATGGGAGCTGTGCTAATTGCTAAACACATTGGGCTTTGACATCGTAGAATTAGTAGTATAATAAACTGACGCACTGACAGCATAATTTTAAAATAGCAGTAGCATGGCAGATCATTGGGCACAATCCCTGCAATCTCTAGCATCTGTTTCGGATGGCTATAAAAATCTGAATGGGTTGTTGGCCTTCTGGGATAGCCTGGACTGGCACGCACAATGACCCAATGAGGCTAGGTGCGGAAATGGCCCCGCCAAACGAACTAGCCTGAACTGGTTGAAGCAGACAAAGAAAAATGAGCCATGTATTGCCCAATTAAGAGACTAAGAAAAAACTTATTTAACTAAACTATCTCCCATGTTTCAGGTGACCCTGTACCACATATTGAAGCTTTTCCAGTCTCCGGTGACCGAGGGTGCTCCGCCCACAGTAGGCCGCACATTGGTCAGTGAGTCGTATGAGGAAATTGTCTTCCAAGAGCCAACACAACTGATGCAGCATCTACTGAATAATGTTAAGCATATCACAAATGGAGCCTGGAAGCATGATACTGATTGTAAGACTCATAATTTTCTTTTTTATTATCATACTAATGTTATAAATGTCTTGGTCCTTAACTGTTGGCCTCATAATTAAGCTCAAAGTCACACAGCGAGCTATGGAGAGAGCTATGCTTGGAGCCTGCCATGCCTGTATCTGACATCACACACATGCATATTATATAGTGACCATGTGCATATTATATGTGTATCTATTTTAAGAAACCTGTCCTATGTAGGTAAATTGTATCCTTAATTGTAACCTAAGAAAAATCTATTATTTTTAAGCTATTGTCTGTTCTGTAAAATTATTCCATTAAATTCGACACCTATCTGTTTTACAGTTGAAGACAAGAAAGAGAAAACGTTAGAAAAGATAATAATGGCGCAGACTAAAGTACGAAGCGAGATATCAGAGCTCAAAGAAAAATTGCACTTAGCTAAAGAAACCATAGCCAAGTTTAAAGACGAGATAGCCAAGATACAGAGCCACCCTGGATCAAGCTTATTAGCCATGTGAAGAATTGAAAGTGCATAAAGCTGTCCACATAGTGTGTGTGTGTCCACAGAGTCTGTATGATTGGTAGAGTTGCAAAGTCCACCGGGGGCCTTTGTCAGTTATTCTACAATTAAGCAGTACTTTGACAACATCACTGTGTTCCGATTGGAAGGGCAATGTTTCTAGTGTAATTAAAGGACATGAGATAAAACATATCTCTGCGAGCGCAGTGCATCTCTAGGTAATTATTTGGAATTTTCATGTTCCAATAGATGTGAGTCACTGTGATGCTATGGGCAGGCATGTCGCTTACTATAAGGCACATGAATGCTCGCCTCCTACACTATAAAAAAATTGGCAGTCATAGGGATTGCGCATAGAAGTGAAAACTTCGACACATCACATTACATTCGAATCTATTAAAATTTTGTGTTAATTACTGCCATCTATCGACAAGTAAAAATACTACTATACCAACATTATTCAACAGTGACTATAGATGGCAGCTCATGGTACGAAAGAATATTGTCAGGATTTATTAGAAAATGTGTAATTATAAAATTCTCAACAAAGATTTGAATCTGCTCGAATGGCATTTAAAATTTAGCGCTTGATGTTTGTGGATTTAAAAGCAAAGACTAGTTTTGATATAGCTCTTTTTTTTTCTTTTCACTCAAAATTATAGAGACAGCAATAAAAGCCATAGCTGATTTAGTTAAAAGGCGGTAGAGGGGATGCGCATGCGCTCTAAGTACAGCATGTCATGTCGTTAGATGTGTTTGTAGCAACAATACACATTATCCTATAATTGAGGGTAATTTTTTTTAATACATATACCCTGAGCTGTACCTGTAGCTCTCAGTTAATTTTATTGAAATAAAAAAAAATACAGATTATTACTTTTTTTTTAGTGTGTGTAGTAGCGCCATATTGTGTAAATTATGAAAAGTATTTCATATTTACCAAAGCTATTTTCGGAATGAGTTCGAGTTCGAATTGTGGCGATGACGCGGTATCGATGATTCCCTTCACACATAGAGTGTAAAAACATTTTTATAAATGAAAACCGCTTTTGGCGCACCACACACGGATATTTGCACTGCTCGCTCGCGCTCGTCACCCAGAGATAATATAAGATGTTTTATCTCTATACTCTGTAAATTACTTGGAAACATTGCCCTACGAACCGGAACACAGTGTTACACAGTAATGTTTATACATAACTGCTTGGCGTGGTAGAATAACTGACAAAGCCGTGGTACTTCCCCAGGCGGATAGTCTATTTGTTTATTTGTTAGATAATATTATTTAATAAATATTACCCATTTTTATAAGTACAATACGACGGATTCTGTCGCTTTACGCCCGGTAATGAATTAACGTGGACACTAAATAGGTTAGGAAGTTACTATGATATAAGCGATTTCCAAATTAGTGTTAATATTAAATTGTATGATTCATTTATACTTTCTTTATTATACAACTCATTTTTACTTCATACATTTTTATTCAAAAAAATACTAGGTATAGAATAAGCTATTTCCAGGGGGGAAGATTTGATTTGTCCTACACAAGGAGCCATCTATAAATTACGCCACATGTACCTAAAGGGGTGGGAGGGGGTCGATGAAGTGTGATATTGTGTGACAAGGGGCCGGGAGGGATCTAACATTATGTGACGTCACATTAAAAAAAAAGTTATTTCATGTCTAAGTATACAACACACTAAGTGTACAACACTAAATTTAAACGAAAATGGCAAAATATGTGACGTCACATTAGCGAGGGGAAGGGAGGTTCTTAAGAATGTGACCAACTGTGACAAGGACAGAGGAGGGGTATAAATATCATGAAATTCGTGGGACGTAATTTATGGACAGTCCCCAAGAAAATGCTCTCTTAGTGTTGCGAAGCTTGCCTTGCCTGAGACTCGGGGCTTTCTTTCATAAGGAAAGAATCCGACTGTGTAAAAAATAAACCATTCTAAGTTATTAGTCCGCCAGAAAAATATGGGACGTATTTTTTGTAGGGATGATCGATATTAGAAAAACATCGATGTTAACATCGAACCTATAATATAGATGTACGATAAACATCGATGTTTAAAAACAAGCACAAACAAACAAACTAGCTTCGTACCCTGCGGGCAGCAAAGCATTTTGGTCCCTAGCTAAATCGGTCGAATCGAACTTCTGCCGCCACTCACTACCTCCAATGCTGAAACCTGATAGGACGCTGGCTCACACCGCAATGGAGAAAGCAACCCTGTTTGCATCTCAATTTGCGGAGTCTTCGCGTCTAGATGCTGGTAGCGCGACACCTACTTCACCTGGTTGTCCGACTTTTATGTCAGAGATGCACATACGCCAAATGGAGGTTCGCAAAGCGCTACGCAATCTGGACGTGAATAAAGCTAGTGGTCCAGATGGTATTCCTGCCCTAGTGTTGAAGGCTTGTGCGCCTGAGTTGTCTCCGATACTGACGCGCCTGTTTAGACTTTCTCTCTAAACTAGGCTAGTGCCGAAGTCTTGAAAGCTTGCCAATCTGCAACCAGTGCCCAAAAAGGGTAGTCGTGCTGACCCTGCCAGCTACAGGCCCATCTCGGTCACGTCCATACTCTGCAAGACTATGGAACGTGTCTTAAACCACAGGCTCCTGACGTACCTAGAATCAAATGACCTACTCAGTGACCGGCAATACGGATTTCGCCGAAACCGGTCCACCGGGGATATTCTAGCGTACGTCACACACATCTGGAGTGAAGCTATTGAGAAACACGGGGAAGTACTTGCAGTCTCCCTGGATATCTCGAAGGCTTTCGACAGGGTTTGGCATGATGGCCTTATAAGCAAGCTTTCTAGTTGTGGTTTGTCTCCTGGGTTTATTGCGTGGATATCGGACTTCTTGAGGGATCGATCCATACGAGTCGTCATTGATGGCTGCTCGTCGGATCAAATGGCTATCAATGCCGGAGTCCCTCGGGGGTCGGTACTCTCTGCGACGCTCTTCCTGCTACATATCAACGATCTGTTGAAGCCCGGGTACGCAGATGATAGCACCGTTGTAGAGAGTTACACATGTAGCGCGAGAGCCAGTGGGCAGCAAACCCAGGTACTGAGAGAGAGTTTGATTAAGCGTTTGAACTTGACCCTTGAGGCGGTGTTTGAATGGGGCAATGCCAATCTGGTCAAGTTCAACGAGAGTAAGACGCAGGCGTGTCTGTTTTCCGCAAAAAGGAGTCCATTCCAACTGATTCCTACTTTTCGAGGTGTGTCCGTGCCGGTTTCTGACCGTCTTGAGATTTTGGGCGTTACTTTAACATCTACGCTCAACTTTGGCTCATATATCGAGTCGAGGCCAAATTAGCTGCCAAAAAACTAGGTGTCCTCTCAAAGGTGCGAAGGTATTTCAAGTCTGAACAGTTGCTCACTTTATATCAAGCACAGATTCGCTCCTGTATGGAGTACTGTTCGCACCTTTGGGATGGATCAGCTAAGTATCAGCTGGAGGCGCTGGAATCGATCGAGAGACGTGCCAAAAGGCTCATAGGCAATGATACTCTTGTGCGAAAAAGACTTCAAAGTCTTGAAGATCGCCGAAAAATTGCTAGCCTATCGGTTTTTATCAAATACACTTCGGAGAGTGTGCGACTGATTTGCATGATCTGATACCACCTTGCCCTTTTTTATCGGAATGTTCGTAGCTCGAAAAAGCGACATCGTTTCATGGTTGATGTTCCAAAGATACGAACGAAGAGATTTGACTCAAATTTTGTGATAAGAACGTCTAGGCTGTGGAATACGTTGCCTGAGTGGGTTTTCCCCGATGATTACAATCTTTGTGTCTTCAAATCGAGAGTGAATCGGTTTTTTCTAGGTAAACACGCTCCATGTTTCTTCAACATCGATGAATATCGATCATCCCAAATTTTTTGTTTTATCAAATTACTAGATGCCCGCCCAGGCTTCGCCCATGGTACATATATAGCACTCAGCGGGATCCCGTACATATCCACCGTGAAAGAATGAGTGAAATCGGTTCAGGCATTCCTGATAATATCGCTTTCAAATAATAAACCTCTTCAGCTACCTACTACGCCACCTGTCGGAAATTGGTCGTACCAACTCAAATTTGGAAACAAATTTGATTAGCAAAAGTTTATATTCAATGACGCCATCTTAGACACATGCTGTCATGTCAAAGAACAGTACGAAAACTCTCAGAAAGGAATATTTTTTTACCGTTTTTGTTACATTCTTGATTCATGCTCCGCTTCTATTGATAGTCACTTTGTTCTAAAGCCCATAGCCTTCCTCGATAAATGGACTATCCAAGACTCCACGAGGTATCCCCCACCCCTTGGAGCCATGTCACACATAGCCGTGGTCAAGTCACAAAACTGTGTGATAAGAACATGCATACTTTTTAATTAGTGGTCTAATTGCTGGACCCAGCTCAGAGGAGGGTCATGACCCCCATGAATCCATCCTTGATGGCGATGGAGCGGAATGTGTGCTTCAGATGCTTTTTGGATGGGTTGATGTTGTGAGTTCGCGTTACCGGCATGCGTAGTAGCAATACCTATACCTGTAGACTGTAGATCCTTGATTCCCAAAGTGTGCGCTGCAGCCCTCAAGGAGGGCGTTGTGAAGATCAACTGGGCTCAAGTTAACTCTTGCGGTTAACTTTTACTGAAGTAAAGGTATCGTTTAGGATATTATTAAATCTTTGCTAATATAGCTCACAATAATTAACTAATGTAATTTGAAGTTAAGTATAGTGGTTTTTAAGTTTGTGAAATCAGGGGCGCTAAATAATAATTTACTCTCAAAGTGGGGAGCAGTAAAAAATAAATTTGGGAACCGCTGCTGTAGATTATAATTATACCCTATTGATCGGCGATGATACTAATCTCACCTACTATCACAACTCACCAGCGGGGGCGCAGGACGAGGAACTACACCGCGCTTGTAATTAGCGAACTTCCGTGTGACGTGCATTATTTTCCACGAATGATCGGACAAAACGAGAGAGGAATTATACAAACTTCAAAGGTCAGAGCAGGATGCAAAGAAATATATCAACGGGTTCCCATTGTACTGAACTCAGCAATCGTGCTACTAAACGGCGAAGGAGGGGAAGTCGTACGATCAGTCAAGTGGGTTACCTTTGTCTTTGCCTGCAGCCTATAGCTACTTATACGTACAGGTGACGTATTGTGCAACATTATAAAATAGTCTATGTACTAATAGATATTTTTAATTTTCTTAGATTTTTTGTTCAACGTATACGATTTTGGGGGGTCATGACCCCCGTAACCCCCCTCCCCCCTCGGACCGCGCATGTGAGTAGGTATAATGTAGGTAATCTTGTGCGATTGTGTTGCAATTTGCGACGCAGGTATAGTATTTTTATACCACCGACGTAAACAGAGGCCTGTCATAAATTGTATGTTTGTACTTATGTATATTGTCTGCCTTTGATATTGCAGCTCCTATATTAACATGAAGGTACATAAAATATATCAATTTACGAGTAGGTGAGGTTTTATTGTTTGATACTCGTAGTTTTTAACTTATAACATGATCATATAATTTTTTTCTATCGGAATGCTCGTAGCTCGAAAAAGCTACATCGTTTCATGGATGATGTTCCAAAGACACGAACCAAGAGATTTGACTTTACTTTTGTGATAAGAACGTCTAGGCTTTGGAATACGTTGCCTGAGTGGGTTTTCCCCGATGGCGATGGTTACAATCTTTGTGTCTTCAAATCGAGAGTGAATCGGTTTCTTCTAGGTAAACACGCTCCATCGTGGACCGCATCGTCGCTTATCATCAGGCGAGATGGCGGTCAAGTGTGAGCTTATAAAAGGTAAAAAAAAACAAAAATAAACCAAATTTGTTAAAAAAAATTGCTCTTAGATTAGATAAAAAAAAAAATTGGTTGCCTGTAAAGTCGGTATACGGGCGAAAGTTTTACGTGACAACGACTTTGAGTGGTAAAATAATTTTACGGAAGGGACGCGTGCCTTTCACTTTTTATGTCTGTCTCTCTCGCTCTTAGGCGGGCTAACCATGCCCGAGTGGAAGGGACGCGTGCCTCTCACTCGCTCTCGTTGTGAGCGCATAACGTGAGCGGAGCGTAACGCAGTTTCTTGAAGTGTCACCCGGCAAACCAATTTATAAGACGTTGTCACGTCAATAAAGTATCAAATGGCGAACTTATCGCTGAAAGCGATCTCTTCGAGGCTAACGTGGAATGGAAAATGAGCGTGGCTCGGGAGCCTCCACGTGGTGCACCCTGGGCATCACACAACAACTTGCCTCGGTGGCATCTTGTTGTGTGATGGCGAATCCCGGCCGGCTCTGGGAACTTCTACACGCGCTGCTCGCCCCCTTGAGCAGTGCGTGTAGAAGTTGGGGAAGACTATAAGACTTGGGAAGGTTACTCGTCTGATATATCGACCAAGTAAAATTCCTAAGTCTTCCAGATGCGGGTCCTCTGATTGATGACGAGCACTCTGATTAGCAGAGCGCTCAGTGGAAGGACAAGGGCCGCGATGCGGTCATAGACGCAGAGCCGCGACTATCC
Source organism: Ectropis grisescens (assembly GCA_017562165.1). NCBI lineage: Eukaryota > Metazoa > Arthropoda > Insecta > Lepidoptera > Geometridae > Ectropis > Ectropis grisescens. The sequence continues at coordinate 23,657,304 of CM029776.1, forward strand.
CTAGCCGCGGTGGTGAGGGTGCACCTCTCGCTGCCGATCATCTTCGCCATGAGAGGTAAGATGAAAGTCTCTCGACAGTGAGTAACCTCGCGACCCTGACCCGTGCCTATGCAGGAGAAACCTGTGGGGGCTTTAGTCGGTAGGGGCATCATGTCGTATCCCATGGTATCGAGCCCGACATATCCCACCATGTCCCTGCATGGTGGGCATACGTAAAGGTATTTACCCCACATAAAAAAGCTAAATAAACTACACAATAGATAGACGGAAGTAAACAGAGAGTAAAGTGATACCTACTTACAAATAAATAAAGCAAGTGGGTACCAGTTACCTATTGATGTTATTTGTATCGGTAGCTGATTAAATTTTGTTCACAGAACTCAATCATATGAACCTTCTCGATACTTTACAGTTCATTAAAATAATATATATACGAGCATAATATGTTGGTGGACACTTCATCCATCCATCCAGCCATCGGACCTCAAACTAAGCAAAGCTATGGAAGCCGGATAGCTGATCCAATAGGTACTTATATACTTTTAAATTCATATTAATTACATAGAAACACCCAGATACAGAACAAATAGTTGTTTGCATCACACAAAATTTGCTTTGAGTGGGAATTGAACCCACGACCCTCGGATTCGCAGGCAGACTTCCTACCAACTAAGCCATGAGGCTAGTCCGGCCATTGGCGGTGCGGCGGTACCTAAAACGCACTAAAATAAACATTATAGATGTCACGACAAAGTTGAAAATCTCAATCGCAATAGTATGACAACAAAAGCACTAGTTATAACAACAAAATAATTAATCTACAAGTCATGGTCAATGTCGGAAATATTTTTAGGTACCTATTTGTCTAATAGGGTATGTATCGATCGGCTGTCCAGCATATCCAATGTTACATGCTAGGTTTTTATGAAAGTTCATGAGTCGTTTGCTATTTACCCTTGACGTTTTTATTTATTTTTTAAATTCTATAAGTTTACACTAGATCGCCATATCGCCTCATGTTCAGTGATGATGCTGTCTACTATGGAGCGTGCTTACCAAGAAGAAACCGATTCATTCTCGATTTGAAGACACCAAGATTTTAACCATCGAGTAAAACCCATTCATGCAACGCATTCAACAGCCTAGACGCTGTTATCACAAAAATAGACTCAAACCTCTATTAAACTATTAAACAATGTAGACTAGCGTTTAACCGCGAATTGCCTGATTAATGCTAGTTAGTTTAGCGGGGCCTTTTCCGCACCTAGCCTGTTTGACGGAGATTGGAGGAATTCTGCCCCTTGATCCGCCACAGTGCTGCATTCCATGAGTACATGCTGTGGCGTTTCTTCTTCCTCCATGCATCCTCCGCATAGAGGACTGTCTGTTACACCTATGGTAAATAGGTGCTTATTTAAGGGACAGTGACCAGTTATTATACCTATAACTTTACGGATTTTGTCCCTGTTTAATCTAATGAGGTTGCGGGCAAACTTTTTCGATGCTTCCGGAACGGCATTTTTTGTTTACCTGCATCCTTAATTGTTCTTCCATTCTGTTAAATGGGCTTCTTCAGTATTTCTGCGCAGCCACGTTTTTATTCGAGCCTGGGGTATAGGCATTAGTGGTTCCTTACCTGATGAATAATAGCATAAGTACACTCCACTAAATGTTTCTACTGCTGAGACTCGGGGCCTTCTCTCCCCAGGAGAGAGTCAAGGCCAAAATCCACAACTCTAACTAAGTGAGGGTTAGATTAGTAACCCCCCCCCCTCCGGAAGTTTGATAATAAGTATATCTTTGTCGATTTTGAATAATTTGATAAAACAATACGTGTCCCATATTTTTAGGGTTCCGTAGCCAAATGGCAAAATACGGGAACCTTATAGATCCGTCATGTCTGTCTGGCTGCCCGTCCGTATATCACAGCCACTTTTCTCCGAAACTATAAGAACTATTCTATTGAAACTTGGTAAGTAGTAAGTCTGTGAACCGCATTAAGGTTTTTATACAAAAATAGAAAAAAAAAACAATAAATTTTGGGGGTGTCCCACTGAACTGAACCTCACAATTATTTTTTTCATCAAAACCATACGTGTGGGTTATCTGTCGATAGGTCTTCAAAAATGATATTGAGATTTGTAACATATATTTTTTTCTGTAGTAAGTAGTTTTTAACCGACTTCAAAAAAGGAGGTTTCTCAATTCGACCGTATGTATGTTTGTTTTTTTTTTTATTTTTTTTTTTTTATGTGTGTTCGCGGATAACTTCGTTGTTTATGAACCGATTTTGATGATTCTTTTTTTGTTGTAAAGGAGATATTCCCAGGGTGGTACCATGATAAGGAAACCAGGATCTGATGACGGTATCCTAGAGAAATCGAGGATAACTTACGAAAATTGTAAAGATGACTAGTGCGTTAGTTAAGTTTTTGCGTGAGCATTTTAAAGCAGTATAATTTAAAGATGGTCTAGAGTCGATCTGATGAGGGAACGGGAAGACGGTCGAGGGAACTCCTCGACGGTACATAGTAGTTACCTTGTGTTTGGGCTCGATGAATTTGTATTGATGAGAACTTTTTACATAGATGGGTTGTGACTGTCATGTGTTCTTATTATTGCCACTTAAAATTCGTCATAGCAGTAAACAAGGAATACACAAAACCACTTGAATACAATGTAGGACTATTCCAAGGGTGCTGCTTATCACCAATAGCATTTAATATAGTTATAAATATTTTAGTAGACAAAATAATATCCCGTGAAAAGAAATGGGGCTACCGGTTTAAAATCAACAATAAGTACACTGAGTCAATCTTGGCCTTTGCGGACGACCTTGCAATACTTACACGTAATCCTAAATAGTGTCAAGAATTGTTGAACGAAGTCGATGAGTTCTGTACATGGACGGAGGGAATGAGGACAAAACCATCTAAATGTCATTGTCTTTGTCTGGGTAGACGAAATACCAAATATACGTCTTACGATCCGGGACTCTCCATAAGTGGCCAAGGAGTTGCCACAATTGCAGAGGCAGTGCCTTTCAAATTTCTTGGTAGAAAGATAGATCACAAAGGACGTACACCATCATTAAAAACCTTTCTACAACAAGACGAAAATAACGGTTACAAAGTGCACGCTATGAATTTAGAAATGCAAAGTGAGTGGTTAACTATAGGTGAGTTCTGTATCCCATTAGCTCTAAAGTGGCGCACCTTGATCTATGACTGGTCTCCTGCCTTATTAAAATTTTATCTAAATGCATTCCAAATGACCCTCCCTGACCAGAGTAACTTGGTAAGGTGGGGAAAAGCCTCTGAAAAATGTTGCTATACTTGTGGAGAGGCGATATGTACAGCAAGGCACATATTGGTGGGATGCAAGGTGCTCCTTGATGGGGGTCATTACTCACGGCGTCATGACAGAGTACTTGAAATCATACGTGAAGCCATGAGCCTTTCAGTAGCTAGAGCCCAAAAAGGATTGACGACAAACAAAAGACAAATTAACTTTGTAAAAGCAGGCTCAACTTCAAACTCCAGGAACAAGCCTTACTCAATCCTGGGTACAGCACCTGATTGGACTATTTTAATGGACACGTATGAAAAGCACTACAAAATCCCAGAGGATGTGGGTGTTTCGTCATCCAGACCGGACATTTTCCTTTTTCTAGAGCTACGAAACGCATAGTCCTTGTAGAACTTACCGTACCGTGGGAAACTAATATACCTAAAGACCACGCGATGAAACAAAATAAGTATTACGACCTCCTAAACGAATTAACAAAAACGGCTATGTAGTTAGTTTATACGCTGTAGAAGTGGGAGCGAGAGGTATACCAGCAAAATCTCTCTATAACCTACTGAAAGACCTTGGCTTATCCAGAAGTGCAGTAAGTTCTATACTAGAACGAGTATCTAAAGCTGCACTAGTAGGCTCATATCAGATTTGGCTGGGCAGGAGAGAAAAAAACGAGTGGTGAAGGTGAGTGTTGATGTACGTCAGAAAGGGGCCCCTTAAACCTACGCCCGAGTCACAAGTCTCGGGAACTACTCGAGTTTTTCTCTCTCTGCCACACGATGGACCCGGCACCCGCACGGTGAATCCATGGAATGCTAAGAAGATCGTCTCAGTGGTCTGATGATGAAGATAAAGGACAGTCAAGGGAATTTCTTAACGGCTTACAGGAACTACCCAGTGTTTGGGTTTAATTCATGTATTGAGATCTCAACACGAAATCGTGTAAATGCAATAGTGAAAACTTGTTTAGCACTAAAAGGGTAAAATAAACTATTTTTACAAAAAATTAAACCGACTTCAACACCACAAATAGGCACTCAAAGCGAAAATAATTTAATATAGGTAATTATTATAACCGCTACTCACTCATCTATATGAAGTCGGTGCCAGCCAAGTCTAACAGGTAGTAGATAGATACTACTTACCTATGCCTACTTACTACCTTCGTACATAGTGTATACCTATCTACTAACTTTTAACTAGACTGGCACCGACTTCATATGGATGTGTGAGTAGCGGTTATAATAATTACCTATATTAAATTATTTTTCGCTTTTGAGTGCCTATTTGTGGTGTTGAAGTCGGTTTAATTTTTGTAAAAATAGTTTATATTTTAATGCGTCATAAATTCACTGTTGTTAAAACACTGATTAAAGTAACAACGAACTACAAGAACTTTTATATTATGTTACTTGCTGCTACGGAAGCCTTCGTGGGCGAGTCCGACTCGCACTTGACCACTTTTATTTCATCTATCTAGCCGATGGGCTATTTAAATTAAAATGGTAGGTCCATTTTTGACGTAGCCGTCATCCCAATTGTGCCATTGTCTGACCGAAGCGTCAAGGTCCGATATTATGTTTTAAAACATCACCAAGTTCACAAATGCCCATTTCTTATCATAAATCACTGAATTAGCCCATTTTCCGGGCGTTCTATTTTCGGCTGTACTATTTTCGACCACGTCTGATAAAACAGATTGAGTGCCGACGTGGTGACGTAGAATTAGTCGGTCACTACGTCACTTCATGCAGATTGTACAGATAAGCATTTCAGATAATTAGCCAAACAAAAACAAATGGTGTGTCAGATAAACGTATATCTTTTTAATACATAAAATCAGAAATATTTCAATGTTTCCAGATAAATTACGAGGCTTAGAGATATAATAATATATGTTAGATCTCTGGGTGACGAGCGCAGTGCAGTGCTAGGTAATGATTTGGACTCTTCATGTTCCAATAGCTGTTTGTCACTGTGCTGTTGTGTGACAGGTATGTTGCTTACCATTAGGCACATGTACTGCTCGTCTCGTCACTCTAAACTATAAAAAAAAAACATGGGACGCTCTGTGCGTACATTCTCCTTCGAAGCGGCTCGACCAATTATTACGATTTTTTATCTATTTTTAAAACTATTACAGGCATACACTTGAATGCCATCTCGCCCGGCGTTAGCGACATTGTGATCTGCGATGGAGCATGTAAATCGATTCACTTTTGATTTGAAGAAACCAAGATTGCAATCAACAGGGAAAAGCCTCTGAGGCGACGCATTCCACAGCCTAGTCTTATCACAAAAGTAGAAACAAACATCTTCGTTCGAGTCTTTGGAATACCAACCATTAAACGATCTTTATAATTAGGATCCTCCTGATATTGAAGTCTCTTAATAAGTAGGTATGTACAAGCCAAAACTGAAGGCCGTCGAACTTCCAAGTTCACCGTCAATGCTACGCTCTGACCTTCCACTCACCATCAATAAACATCACCCACGATTCTAATCATAATAATCGCCGAAACTCAGACTACTTAATGTGGACAGCTGCTAGATTCATGTATCAAAGTAGCTTAGTCTATTTGTCATATGCGTAATAATCTAATAATGACTGTGGGGTGACAATCTTATTTAGAAGCGGCAGGTTACAAAACAAGCGTACAGATGTCTAACTACGTACAGTCCGCGAGGTATAAGCTGAGCTTTGCATTAGTGTGAGTGATCACCAAAAGTACAGTCAGACAACAAACTCTTAAAAATTAATATCATTATATTTCAAACAAAAACAAAATAATATTAAACACGTCACGCTGCAGTCTGTACAAGAGGTGAAGTGCGGCAGGAGCGCGGCGAGACAGAATGGCGCCGCGCCTCAGGCCGGTTACCCAAAATCAGTTTAAACCGGTTTTTACCGGGCGAAAATGGCGCCGCGCCTAAGGCCGGTTGTCACACCTACACTATCCATGTACACTCACACAAATGCAAAGCTCAGCTTATACCTCGCGGACAGTACACTCCGCGAGGTATAAACTGAGCTTTGCATTAGTGTGAGTAATCACCAATCAGGCAGGAGCTTGAAATTTTGTCCGCGAGTTATAGGCTGAGCTTTGCATTAGTGTGAGTGATCACCAATCAGGCAGGAGCGCGGCGAGACAGAATGGCGCCGCGCCTAAGGCCGGTTGTCACACCTACACTATCCATGTACACTCACACAAATGCAAAGCTCAGCTTATGCCTCGCGGAGTGTACAATGCTTGCACGACCAACGCACACATAGACAGCGCTCACGGATACGATCTGGGAACAGTTGAGAACAGTGCGAGTGCGTGTGACAATAGCACGCAATAGAGCATAAATATTGTCCAGACGTATTAAGTACCAAACATTGAGATGTAACAAGGGTAAAACTCCCCTTTTGTGTGTTATGTGTGTGGATACACACTCCGCAACTCCACATTTTTTCTGACAATCTGGGTGATTTTAGTAAAAACGTTTCTATCAAGAAGTCTAATTTATGCAAAGAATACCAAGTTCGATAGAATCCACATAATTATGGTGGCTGATTCTGGGGCTTATTCCCGAAATCCCCTTAAATTTCCCCCTTACAGGGGATTTGTGGAATTTTTGTCCAAAAATCCCCTTCCGAAATATCACAGGGATTTTGGACAAAATTCCACATCCACTTTCGTATATCACTGGCAGGGATTTTGGTCTATCACTGAAATTTGACTCCGGGTGGGCTCCACTCTCAGGACCTCTCTGGAATCCTTGAAGTGACTCCGAAATCTTCTCCTTCTTACTTCATCTCCTTACCTAAGACCTACCCTACCTAAGAGAATACCTAAGGAGATTTCAGGAATAAGCCGATTCTGGGTGGTCACTAAAAGGTGACGATTAATAAATGATATTCCCAAAAAAATCACATCCAGACATAATTTTAATGACATGCGATGCAATGAGAGCATAATATTATAATTGAAGAAAAGTGATGATAATAATGATTAGAACGCGAGTTTGGCTTAGAACAAATCAATGTAATTAATTAATTGTATAAATCAAAATAATAATAGTAATTAAGTATTAGGTAGGTACCCTGAGTTTGCGGGCATTACGATAATGAATTTTCCGTTTCCGCGGGGTTTTATTTCATTCTTGGGCCTCGGTGCTGAATTATATGTCTAAATTGTTCGCTTTCCGTCTGCAAGCGTCAACATAGCCAAAAGTAGGTTAAACAAAGTGCACCACGGCAGCATCGGAGCATCGCGTGACCCTAGGACTATCAGCTTTCTCTATAATGCATACGAACGTGATAGATAGCTATAATGATAAATTACGTTTCACAGGACAACGCAGGTAGAGCGATTTTTATAGGCTTTTATTTAGTTTCGCCATGGTTTCACCTATCCGGCTGGTCTACCGCCTAACTAAGACTGTCTTAGCTTTGATAATGTTCTCTTTTTTCTTTTCCCTTGAAATGATAGAGACAGCAATAGGATAGCTATAGCCGATTTAGGTAGGCGGTAGAAGGGACGATATTTGTCATCAAATCTTGCAAATTAAATTAGATTCACTTCCCGGATATGGATTGAGTTGAAAAGCGTTCATGTGTAAATAGCATTACAATGCAATATTATGATGACAGGTAGCCATAGGAACTTAGCCTTAATTTACCTTTGCCAGTTATTCTACTGCTTACAGTAATGTGCAAACATAATTGTGCCCGACTTGAAGGGTTATGTTTCCAAAGAAATTACAGAGCTTAGAGATAAAGCATTTTATATATCTGGGTGACGAAACGAGAGCAGTAAAGCGACGAAGTACATAAAATATCTAATGATTAGGACTCGTCATGGTCCAATAGTTGCGTGACACTATGCTGGTATGGGCAGGCGTGTTGGTTACTATCAGGTACATGTCCTGCTCGTCACGTCACTCTAACTTATAAAAATAATACAAAATTACTTTTTGTAATATTGGTGGACATTTCACACACAACTCCATCTGATTCCAAACTAGCACTGCACTGCGCTCGTCACTCAGAGATCTACGATATCTATCTCTAAGCCCTGTAATTTATCTAGAAACATTGCCCTTCAAACTAGAACACAGTAAAGTTTGCACATTACTACTAACCGGCAAAGGTGTGGTATTTCCCCAGGCGAACTCTGCCAAGAATCCTACCACTACTGTGTGTACTATGGCAGCCAGATAAATGATATAATACTTACCTACCCTACTAGATATATGCAGTTGTAAATTAGATTATGTTTAAATAATAAACTGTCACTTAAATTTTATTACTTTTGTGGATATGTAATGTGATCAAAGTTGGAAATACGGAGGGTAAACGAGCCCGGGGAAGATCCCCAACTAGATGGAGCGATCAAGTGAGAGGCTCTTCATCAACCAGCACGGTCGTCAGAGACGCGATGAGCAGACACCGGTGGAAGCAGATGATAAACTCTAGGAGTAGAGCATCCACATCCAGCGATGACCACGATCCTCAGCCATGAGGGAGCGACCATAGAGAGAGAGAATGTAGATCAGGTGCCGCCAATACGCCGAGTGGTGTAAGAACTACGTAAGTTGTCAAATTGCCCCTATGTGTTTGAATTTCGTTACGTTGTTTCAGGGTCGCTACAAGGCTGTTCCAATTACGCACCAACAGTGTGATGTAGGAATATAAATCGCGCCATTTAGCATGCCTATGCCCACTAAGTATTCCCACTTATGGGACTCCGGGGGTTCTGCCGCCTAACGAAAACTGTCTTAGCTTTGATTAGTCTTTTATTTTCGGTGGAATAGTTAAAGACAGCAATAGCAAAGCTAAAGCCGATTTAGTTAGGCGGTAGAAGGGCTGGTCTTCTTTCGCAAAAAGAAAGTCAAGGTCCACCACGCTGGCTAAGTGCGGGTTGGCGGATGACGCAAATTATCGAAAGATGTCTTTTTTCAACATGCTTGTTTCCTTATTATGTTTATCTTCGCCGTTTAAACCTAGGGGCGATTAGACTACAGGCTCGTGTACAAAATTATCATTGTACATTTTAACCACCAGGAGATATATGTAGAAAGATAGAAGCTCCTCACCCCTCTGGGCAGTACGTGTAGAGGTTGTGGAGGGGTACTGGAAGACGTGGAAAGGTTACTCGGCTGATATATTTACTTGATATATATATATACCAATTAAAATTCCTAAGATTTCCAGATGAGGGTCCTCCACGAGCACGCTGATTAACAGAGTACTCAGTGGAAGAACAAGGATCGTAATGCGGCCATAAAGGCAGAACCGTGGCTAGTCTTAGCCACGGTAGTGAGGGCGGACCTCTCGCTGCCGATCATCTTCGCCGTGAGAAGTGAGATGAAAGTCTCTCGACAGTGAGAGGTCGTGTGAGTTAAAGAAGCGATAGTTGAAAACCTGCTCCTTAACTGAGGCAGAAGCGGACACGGGGGAGGAGTCTGAAGAGTCGCCATTCTGGGCTCGCACCCCGTCTTCACAGGAAGGTCTGGGTCGTAGGATGCTTAGGGCCGTCCGATACCTAGGGATAGGTCTTCGACGTGCTGCTGATTTCTGGAGCGTCATTAGAGCCAAATGCGGGGGCACCAACGCCCCCCGAAGGCGGGTCCGCAAGGACAGTGGTAGGTAGGTCAAGGTCGTTGAAGGAAGTGCGAAAAGTGACCCCGTGACCTTGACCGAACACTTCCAACAAGTGTTAAACGCGGTAAAAGAAGATCACAAAAATCCCGACGAATGCCTAGAAAATTTAGCAATAAAAGCAAATTTCGAATGGAATGGGGCACATTTTGCACACGAGCTAGTACGATGTGCGAGATCCCATGACAGACAGACACGGTGCCGTCACAATCAAGGGCGGATAAAGAAGGGTCATGAACCACCCACCCCACCTGAGCTGGATTTAGAACCTAGGTGGACCACTAATTGAAACGCACGCACTTGTTGCACGGTATTGCGACTTGACCACGACTATGTGACCCCCTCCCCTGGCGCTAAAGCTCGATCCACCCTTCCTCGCAATCATAAAGATGTTCAAGAGTAATTCAAAAGGTTGTGGTGTTCAAACCCCGCCTATAGTTCTGTGGATTTTTCCAAGTGCTATCTATACTTCGATGTACACATTTTTCATTATCACTGACTTTTGACAAAGGAAAACATTGCGGCGTGTTACAAAAAATATATTATGGATGCGTTATCTGTCGGCCCGTGCATGGTGGAATGGGCCCTTCACTCTCTTTTGTGAAAGAAGGCCTTGCGTCGAGCAATGAGAACATGAAATCCTGGTTTTGCTAGAGCATTAATGACATTCAAAAACTCACATACCCACGCAGTAACAAGACCCCTAATAAGTACTAGTAGTTTCGGCCAGTTGTATAAGTACTCAAAGACTGATGCGTAGAAAGTTATTGATTTAAAGCGGATTGTTTGAAAACAACATGTTGACTTTTTCTAAGGGGCAATAATAACCTACAACGGCAAGTAAGGAGTCATCGGCATTTACAACCGACTTTCAAATAAGAGGAGGTTATCAATTAGGGTGTATGTTTTTTCTAATGTATGTATGTTATATGCGCGATAACATACATACATAAACGTATGTGCGATAGCTCTGCCCATTATGAATCGATTTCGATGGTTCTTTTTTTGTTAGGGAAATCGTAGTTCAGAGGTGGTTCCATTATTTATTTTTATTTTATCGACATCAGTGTAGCGGTTTCGGAAATATGAACAAAAAAACAGCACATTTTATCAATAAAGAGTCACGAGACGAGCAGGACATGTGCCTGATGGTGAGCAACATGCCTGCCACATAACAGCACAGTGACACGCAGCTATTGGAACGACGGTCAGAGGGAGGGAGTCCGTCCGTATGCGAGACCAGCGCAGCCGGAACCGCGGAAGAGTGCGTAGGTACTTGTAGCTCCGACTAACATTGAACGACTGGGTTTATGGAGAGTAGGCAACCCGCTCTTGGCCAGCTTAGTGGATTGTGACCTTGTCTCTTTTTGTTAGAGAAGGCCCTGAATCCCAGCTGTGGGAACACTAAGATGACTGTTTATGCAGACAGGATACCTATTTGCTGTTGCAGCTACTGTGAGGAAGGAAATGAATAGTAGGTACAGTGCAGATTCTTTCATTTTTAACATCGAACAGTTAAGGGACCGTGAAATAAAGCAATAGGTACTTAGAAAAATATACAGGGAAGTGACTCACTGAGTCAATGTTTCGGAGGGTGTTAGACCCATGATTTGCGCGGGGAAACGCACGCAATCGCCCACTTGTTGACACAAGCCAAGGTCAAAACGGCACTTTTCCAAATCAAACCAATTAACTAAATGTTTTTCGTGGAGTAAATGAACTCTTTCATTCCATTACTACCTACCTGTATTGTCTATTTATGTGGCAATCGAACTGTGCGTTGGTTCAAGTAATCACGCAGGTATATACGTTATACCTACCACGCATTGTGAGCATGGCCTTCACAAACATGTATTCTAAGTAAAGATAATTTTTGAAAACACACTTTATTGGACAAGTCAAAATAGAAGTCTTCGACATCCACTACATTGAGCAATAGCAATATCTTCTCGTAACAAAATAATCAAACTTTCACTTTTAACGTTACACTTAAACATTTCTCCACAACAACCCTTCAACATTTAACTTTACATAAAACATGGAAAAAACACACTTTCTTAAACTAATTAGAACTAAAACCAACTATTCTCTTTCTTGAGTAAATTATCTCTATGTCGTCCCTTCATCTCGAGAGTTTGAAATATTTCGGACAGCTTGTGCAGTTTCCGTTCGGGAGTCTGCGGCAACCGCTCCAGCTTACAACTCTTGTCCTCACTCCGACAGATACTGTAGGTCTCTTTTTCTCTCATACATAACAGTTTCCCGGTCTCCGGCATCGACGACAACTTGGCTACTTGCATCGCTGCATTTTTAAACCTTGTTTTTGGAGATACTTTTCTCGTATCCATCTTTTCATCTACTACGTCTTTGTCAGGAGATTTCAGCTCCATTTCTTTGTCTTTCCCGCTGGGGTGTAAGTAAATAGGCTCGATGACATCGTAAGTATTCTCTCTGAGCAACTGCTGCGGTTTCTTCTGGTCCAAGTTCAGCGGCGTCTTCCTCGCATACCCGTGTATCCGCAGCGGCGTCAACGGCTTCAACACTTCGTGAATCTTCATCGGATCTGGTTCGTGTTTTTTTAAATCGAAGACTATTATTTTTGTTTTGGATCTCTCCAGCTTTTGACCGATAGCCGGGAGCGGATGGAACGGCGAGAGAGACGGTTTGACGGGTACGTCGTCGAGCATTCTGGTTTGCGCGGTTTTGTTTTTGCGTATCTTAAGTTTCCGCGGCGCGTATATAGTGGTGAGCGCGCGCGTTTTGTGTGGGTCTAGGGGCGCTAGTGCCGTGGGCAGCATGGGGCGTCCGACGGAGTTGGCGGCCGCCCGCCGACAGCCGCCCTTGGCCGGCGGCGTCCTGCCCAATCGAAACCTCCGCCCGCCTGACCGCTCGCGCCTTACCGCGGCACTGCTCGACATCCACGCTTCAATGCTTTGAAGAGCGTGTCCTCTGTGACCATCTAACCATACATCACTTGCATCTAACGTATTCAAAGATTTTAGAAAATCACTTGCACTCGCGTTTTGTTTAGTTCCTGCAATTTGGCGGAACGTCACTTTAAAAAAATACATATCGGTTGTGGAGGTTTTATTTGAATGACTGCGAACTCTTATATCTTTTATATCGCTAAAGCTATAGGGGACGATTGAGCAATGTTTTACATCGCCGCTGAAACGCAACTTGGCACTGCGGGAACCTTTACCTACTATCTACCTACGTACCTACAAGTATTACAAAGCCTACCTTAACAAATACTTATTTAAGTAATTAAAGTATTTCAATCATTTGTATTCTAACCATAATCGTGGAATCAATTTCCGCAAAACGGCTATTGATAACGAATCAGACTATTGTTAAAGTGTCGGTATTATTGTGTTTAGGTTTGTACCTCTCCCTGCGGTGGGGGAAGGGGTGAACATCGGGTAATGACCATCATTATCGGCCCATCGATCCGCCGGCGCTGACCTTCAGGGCGATAACATTTTCACATCGGATATGGTGTGGTGACAGAAATGATAGGTTACCATTTAATGTTGTACTAAACACCTTTGTTTTGGAGTTATCGCTCCGGAGATACATATTTGAAACTAGAACGTCCCTACTTCGTACCAATTGAAAAACTACTTTTTTTATAGTAGGTATAAAGTGGCGAGACGAGCAGGACATGTGCCTGTTCGTAAGCAAAACGCGTATCCATAACCAAGGGTGGATCCAGCTTTGGCTCCAGGGGGTCACATGCTTCCAGAGAGGGAGGCGGCGGGAGTAACACCATAGTCAAGTCATAAAACTGTGCGATAAGTAGGGTATCATCATCTTTAACATCAGTCGCAAGACGTCCACAGCTGAACATAAACCTCCGCCCTAGATTTCCACGACCAGTGGTTCCCAGCAACCTTTGTGAGGTCATCTGTCCAGCAGTGGGAGGCCGTCTAACACGGCGTCTTCCGGTTCGTGGTAGCGACTCGAGAGCCTTACTTCCCCATCGGTTGTCAGTTCTGCAAGCGATGTGGCCTGCCCATTTCCACTTCAGCTTTATTACTCTTTGAGTCTTTGAGCTATATTGGCTACTTTCGTTCTTCTGCGAATATCCTCATTACGGATTCTGTCGCGAAAAGAAACTCCAAGCTTATCTCTCTCCATAGCTCGCTGTGCGACTTTGAGCTTTAGTATGAGGCCCACAGTTAAGGACCACGTCAAAGTTCCATAAGCCTTCACTGGTAGCACGCAGTGATTAAAGAGTTTGGTCTTTAAGCATTGAGGTATTTTGGACTCAAAGATGTACCGAAGTTTCCCGAACGCTGCCCATTCGAATTGGGTCCTTCGCTGGACCTCTTTGTCAAATGTTGTTGAATATTTGTTTGGATTCTACCCATATCGCCGGATATGTTTTGTGTACCGGTCATGTAATTGGACAGATATTGTGGCTTTGCTGTAAATACACTTCAATTCTTCGATATAGTGATAGTCGATGCGGCATCATTGGAAAAACCAAAACATTACCTAGATCTTGATGGAATCGAAGACTTTCTCATAGTCTACATACGCTATCCATGGTAGCCGATTATTATACTCCTTGGTTTTCTGTAAAATCTACCGAAGCCCATCCATTCGGATATGGTCTATAGTGCTGTCGCAATTTTGGAAACTGGTTTGTTCTGGTGGCTGGGAGTCGTCAAACCCGCGTGTGAGACGATTTGTGATTATCCTCGAAAACAACTTATAAACGTGGCTCAGAAGTATGTAGGTAAAGGGTATGTAATTCTTCAACAATGTGATGTCACCTTTTGTGACGAAGAGTACCACCACACTTCTAATCCAGGCTTTAGGCGTAGTTTTACTGTGGTATTACCATCAAGTATGACGGATTCGAATAGCTTCTGGATGACTTTAAGTACCGGTTGTCCACCTGCTCTCAGAAGCTCAGTCGTAATTCCGTCGTCGCCAGGTGCCTTGTTGTTTTTAACTTGTTTGAGAGCCATCCTAATCTCGTACAGGCTGACTTTTGGGATATCTTCAATAAAGTGACGAGTCAGATCAGGACAGGTTGTCCTTGAGTAGAGGTGTATAACGTTACTGTTCATAGAACCTCTCGTCCAAAATCTCGGGCTTCAACGTTACCACTATTAGTCTTCAGTTTTGCCCATGAGACAGATTGTTTGCGAACACTTTCGAGTCTTTGTTCCGCTTGATCGCTTTTTATTTATTTATTTAATTTTGCCACTCCACAGACTCTGGGGTCCGTGACCTTTGTCATTACAATTACCTTTTTTTACATATTAAGAAATATGTATGGTTTAGGAGAAGAAAAGGAAAATAGGGTGTTGTGAACATTTAATTCTAATACTAGTCAGTCCGATTTCGTCTGTTGAGCCGATCACTACCGGTTGGGATTCCGATAGTAATCGACTCGACATCGTCTTTTACTTAAGCCGCCTCCTCTCGGCGCAGAGCCTCCACTACGGCCGCGTTTCTGTCCTCCTTTGATCGCTTCTTCAATACTCGTAGTATTGAAGCTGTGTATGTCGCGTTGCACGCGAGTAGATTTAGATTTGAGCATAATTTGGTCAGAGCGTGGACCTCATTAGACATGACCTTTCAAGATTCAGCGTGCCTCTTGCCATACGGTGATATGTCATGTCATGGGGGTCATGACCCTCATGACCCCCCCCTGGATCCGCGCCTGTCCAGTCCTGTCCATAACAGCACAGTGTTTCGCAGCTATTGAAACATGACTACGCTCGTCACCCAGAGATATAAGATGATTTATCTAATGTCATTTTTCTGGAATCGTTACCCGTCAAGCCGGAAGACAGTCATGTTTTTCACATTACTGCGTGGCGGAAGATTAATTATATTCAATTCGGATGAATTTAAATAGTGATGAAAAGGTTTTTCAAACGGTTTGACTCCACTTTCGTGATAGTCTAAACTAAAATGCTCGAGTGGCCTGATGGAATAAGTTACGAGTAGGTAGATACTTCTTATTCCGGAACAACTACAAAAAATGTAAGTGAATGAATCTAAGTGATGCATATTAATAATTTAGTTATTTTTTTATGAACGAGTAATGAAAAAAACAACGGTTTCTTGCATTCTACGCAGTAGTAGATAGATACCTAGAGGTTAAGGTAAAACCAATACGATTGCGAAACCTTGGACTTGAATGACCATGTGCATTGGCAATAACTCCCATAGTAATGAGAACTACCAGTTGGTAGTTCTCATGATTATGCTTCGATCATTCTTTTAATAATGATTCGATGATTCAGTATTGTGCTTCAACTACTTAATTGAAGGATTATTGAATGCCAAGGTTTTATAAATGCCTAGATTGCTGAATCAAATAAAACTGACATAGGTGCCTGTAGAACAAGTTCGCGCTGAGACCGCGACAGGAGACCGCGACCGGAGACCGCGACAGGCACTTGACTCTATAGAATAGGGATGTTAACAACTTTTCGGAACTGCTTTTATTTTGAAGATTGACGCATGTTTACCGTAATAAATAACATTTTATTTCAAAATATTTGTATTTTCGATGAGTAAATATGCAATATTAGACTAATTTTGAATTTTGCCGCTAAAACACTAACGACTGACATGACGTCACTAGTCGCAACACATTGGTTGCGATTCATGACTGTATGTACCGTTTATGTGTTTTTTTATAATTACTTGAATACAAACAATCAAAATCGTGCTCGCTAAGATCGCAAACTATAATAAAAATACACAAAAGTAAACAGTTTAGTCAGTTTTCGATAGCTCGTTTTGCGACAAGTGACGTAATAATTCATATTGGTGTTTCGAGTCACGTGACAACAGATTAAAAATATAGCATTTAAAATCATTTATAACAAAATTACGTAATATTAAATTTTAAAAATGTGCTTTGTGTGTGTATTAATACAAACTATCATAAAATCAACATTAAACATTAATTTGTGATTAGTGTTAACATCCCTATTGTATGGGCGCCAGTTCGCCAGTTCGCCATGTCTAGCGACACGTGTCTCGGTCTCCTGTCGCGGTCTCGGCGCGAACTGGCGCCCATACAATTCCATAGTGTCAAGTGCCTATCGCGGCCTCCGGTCGCGGTCCCGCGTCGCGGTCTCCGGGCGTTACCTACTTTGTCCTTTTTCTTTTAGACTTTTCGTAGTTCGAAAAGCAACATCGTTTCATATTTGACGTTCCAAACACTGGATCGACGGTTTGACTGGACTTTAGTTGACTTTAGCTATTTATTTTTCTTTGGGCATGACTGCAAGAGAATTGATTGCCTAAATAATAAATACTTTAGTCACGTAAGAAATCAAAGGCGACCCAATATAACAACAGGCGGACATATTTAGGTCAAACCCTGGTCGCCTTCATGTCGAGGACGCGGTCTGAAAATACACTGGTATTATCTATATATAATTAGATCCACGTGTACGCAGATGTCAAGTAAAACGTATAAAATACTATTGTATTTTATAAGCCTTCACCTTCAGTTGGTTCGTAAGTTACGGCTGGCCGAGTCGGGAGAACGGCAACTGCCGATCCGGAGCCCGATCCGATGGTTCGAGTCTCACACGCACCAGTTTCTTTTTCAAGTTATGTGCCTAATGCCGCTATCTAAAAACGGTGAAGGAAAACATTGTGACCAAACCGACATGTTCGTAGAATATTTCGAGGTCATGTGTCATCCATCAAAACAAGTTTGTGGTGGATCCATGACCTTGACCCTCTGCTTGTGAGGGAAGGCTAGGAGTCCCAGCAGTGGGAACATTTAGTGGGCTGCTTATGCAGTTAGTTTAATGCTATCGACGTCAGATTTTGCAATACCGAGGTTCGCATCACGAGGTACCTCTGAGTAGGAATATTTCAAGCGTAGATATTAAATTTGTCGCCACCACTGGCTTTGAGGGTGGAGGATAATATCGTGAGGAAACCGGCATGTATCGAGAAAGACATATTGAAAGAAGATTATGGCATTGACTCTATACATGAGGTTTGGCTTGGCTTGAGTCCCAATATGAGGATTCCTCATATTGAGGAAGGCCCAACGTTCCAGAGTGCCCACTAAATGTTCCCACTGCTGGGACTCGGGGCCTTCTCTAGCAAGGAGATAGTCAAGGCATCCACCACACTGGGAGTATCAACCATTGGGGTTGATACTGTGGGAGCTCACAGCGGGTTGCTTAGGTATTCTTATGTAGGTGTACCTATCTAATATGGTCTTCGGATGCAATTATTTATACAAGTACAATACAGATTTATAACACTTCAAAAAACAATGTACAAACCTAAAAATTAAACTGTTTCAGTAAACAAGTGCACATTAAATTTAAAAAAATATTGGCGTACATAGGAACCGCCCATACCTATTAGTGAAAACTTATAACTCAGAATTTGATAGCTTACTTTCTAAATTACGTGGGTGAATCCAGAGGGCGTGACCATGAGCAAGGCCATGGTCCCGAGTTTACTCAAAGATTTCTTATCATTCCCGAGCGTGGCGCTAGAATTCAATACACAGACCACAAAAAATCTATCTGAGGCGCGCCAAGAGAAGTTTTCACTTCAAAAATTAATACTCCCCAATGCAACTGTTTCCAATTTTTGCGTGTTTTTGCAAGTAAAGGAAATAAAGATTCGTACAGCAACTTACAGAAGCGCTGCGGCTAATCCCGACAGTGTACCGACTAACTAAAACTGTCTAAGCTTTGATACTGCTCTCTCTTTTCTTTTCGCTTGTAATGATAGAGACAATAATAGCAAAACCAAAAATCTATTTAGTCGGTAGAGGGGCCGGCCACGGTAAGAAGTCTATGTCTCGTCGCGCTTCGAGCAGCGCGTGTAGAGGTTCCTGGGAAAGGAGGGATTGGGACGACTTGGGAACGTTACTTGGGTCATATTTCTGTAGCAATTTCTGGACCGGCCATGTAGCAAGTTTCCTAAAATATGAGAGCGTCTGACGCCCACTTTGAAGTTGGTCCCCGAGATAGTCACGGCATGTCAGATTCAGATACCGCCAGTGAAGGAACGTTGCCTCTGCGGTTAGCTCGGAGATGGACAGGGTTAAGTTGTGGCGAATTCCCGAAAGAACACAAGAGTATCCCCGCGTTCTCGCCGTTTGGGGAATAGATGGAACTCTGTGAAGATTTTAGTCAGTAGACAGGTAACATGTAGACACCACTCGTGGTGTTCGACAAGTTCGATCTCGAGTTCGACCTCAGACAAATTATTCTTATTGCTTTAAGAGTCCGACATAACCCATCCAGTGCCGGATTTAGCACCGGCGCCCTGGGCGAGATATTTTTCTTCTTTGACTTGACCGCTCAATGAGCGACAGCTTGTTACAGACTAGACACAAAGGGAAGCCTAAGCTTGCGGCGCGGCGCCCCTTTACATTGGGCGCTCTGGGCGGTCGTCCTACCATGCCCTGCCCTATCGCCGGTGTTGAACCCATCTGTCTCCTTTAGGCAGGTGGGTATGCGCAAATGCATTTCCTCTAAGTATTAAAAAATAAATACTCTACTGCTGAAATAATTTTTGTAATTGGTAGTAGGTAGATATTTGAAATTATTCGCTACAAACAAATCTACAAATCAATTCTCAATCTTTCTCCTCTTTATAGTTATCTAATATTAGTAGAGACTTGAGATACCTAAAGATTTCGATACAAGCAGTGCCTTGTGGCGTCACCCGTATAGTTCCAGTTTCTTCTATTTTCCCGGGATTAAAAGTACCCTATGAGTTAATCCAAACTATAATCTGTCTGTGTTCCGAATTTCAACCCGGTCCGTTCAGCCGTTCTGACGTGATTGAGCAACAAACTTCTGAATGAAGTATCCAAAAGTAGGATATTAGAATTTCGCAGAGCTGGCAAGTTTTCTTCCTTGCCACGAACTATGAGTAATATTTCTGTGGCGTTACGGTAGTCTGACACAGTTGACACCGTTTTGAAACGTGAGTGACCGCCACATTACCTTCGACCTTGATCTACCTTGAACTTGTACGAATGAAATGAGTACGTGTTACTCAATTCGCTCAGGACTGACTCACTGACCTTTTAAATATTCGTGGAGGTACAGTAACTCACTGAAGGGGCTACCACGGTTCCTCAGCATTCGCTTTTAGCTTAACTTTTACAACTCGTTTCTGGGTATCCTACAGCAACTGTGTCTAAGAGTATTGAACAGTCAGGCACAAGCACATACCCTTTCAGTCACACAATTACAAAATATAATAATTATACTAGCTGTACCCTGTCACGCTTCGCTGTGGTACATTGTGATGCAAAAATTAGATAAAAACAATCTTTGATGCGGATCAAAATCATATCATTGTAAAATTTGAGCTCGATCGGTGCAGAACTTTTTGAGTTTTTGAAGCGTACACAAACCAACACAACATTTTTATATATATAGATTTCCTGGCAAAAAATCTGTTGAGATGCCAGACGAGTGCATTCTATTCAGTTACTATTCAACGTTTATAGTGGTTTCTTTTGTGCAATGGAACCGTTGAAAATGTTGTGCATTTACGAAGCATATTTAGAAGACGAAGAAGTAGATAATGCCGGAAAAAGATGCTGGGTCATACAATCTGTACCCAACTGAATGACGCTTTGCTCGGTCCGCGTCGGCCACTCGCCCCCCACAAACTCAATTCGGTCCCAATAATGCGTATGAGTCGGCAGAGGGAAGAGAACTAACTCATTTTGCGTCGCCGTGTGAATGAAACAGGACTCTTGTATGAATCCGAATGCAGCAGAAATTCCGCGACTGAAATTACGTAACTCACAACTAAAAAATGTATGACGTAGCAAAGGTGTGACGAACGGTTGTTTTTAACCGACTTCAAAAAAGGAGGCGATTCTCAATTTGGTTGTATGTTTTTTTTTGTATGTTACGTGATATCTCCGCCAATTTTATTGCGAACCAATTTTGATGGTTCTTTTTTTGTTTGGTAAATCATAGTTTAGAAGTGGTGTCATCAACATTTTATCGAAATCGAAAAAGTGTTTTTTGAAATACGGGGTCGGCTAGAAAGGCGTGCTAATTTCAAAATCGCATTACTCGCCACAGGAACGCTGGAGCGCAGCAGCCACGGGTAGGGTATGAACAGAAAACAGTATCTTTACTTTCGTCACCTTGATGACTTAGTGATTGCTTTCTAATTATTTTGGTGGAATGCCTGAATTTAATTTTAAATTGAAGTTGGTTGCTGTTTTTTTTTGGAGAAAATATTTTTTTATCAAACATATTGGACATTAGATGCAAGTTCGTGGTAGGCCTGTTAGGCAATCTGTTGAATAAGCAGGGGAAGGTAGGTATATTCGATACCTAAGCCTAGTATTTCCTGCAAGGTATAGTGAAAAACACGGCTGTGATTCATGAAAGGGCGAAAGTTCATAGTTCAAGAGAGTCATTAGATGTAAATCACCGAATTCCTGTGATTCACTTTAAAAAGCTTTTGAAGCAAACACTTCGAATTTATTTGTGTTTAACGTGAATTACGAAGAAGTTACTATTTAGTTTTGAATATATCTAAGTACCTACATATAAGAAAATCATAGAACCGATTTGAGAATCTCCCCCCTTTTTCTCCTTTTTTGAAGTCGGTTAAAAAGCAAATTAGAATTCTATTAAAAATTTAAAATTTTTATCCAGGGGTAATAACGGGTTCTTAAGTGAAATATAATTTGAAAAGTTGGAAAATCGAAAAAGGCTTAATCCCTGTTTTTTTTGACAATTTCGGACAATGTTTCCAAAGATCTAATATATTTCTGGGTGACAAGTGTGGGGTAGTGCAAGGTTATGGTATTGACTCTTCATGTTCAAATATGCTGCGTTGCTACCATCAGGCATATGTGTGGCACATCCCGACAATCATTTTTATAAAAAATGCATACTTGACATAAGGATACACATATGTTAGTGATGGCTGAGAAATGTGACCCAATAGGTAGATATTTACTTGTTCTCCCACTAAGCAGTATTGTGCTAATGCACTGCATTCGATTTTAAGGTATTTATTTGTTCTCCTGCTAAGCAGTATTGTGCTAACACCACTGCATTCCGATTTTAAGGGCTATGTTTCCAGATAAATTATAGGGCATAAAGACTCATATATCAATGGCCGACGAGCGCAGCTAGGTAGGTAATAATAACTTAGATTCTTCCTGTTCAAAGAGCTGCGGGACGCTGAGCTGTCATGGAAAGGCGTGTTGCTTGGCATCAGGCATATCGTCCAATTACTCATTATTATGATAAAACATAATGTACATGTAAAATACTTATACAGATAAATTACATGTTACTTAATCTGTAAACACATAGGTACCTACTTTATGTACGGATGGTAGAGAAATAAAACATTTCAAGTTCAAAAGTGTTTAACATAGATTTACAAATTCTTGTTAATGCTAATTTTATTGTATTCATATTTCTAACTAGCTGTACCCTGCCACGCTGTGCTGTGGCACATTGTGATGCAAAAAATAGATAAAAACAATCCTTGATGCCGATTATATATCATTCTAAAATTTCAGCTCGATCGGTGCAGTACTTTTTAAGTTTTTGAAGCGTACACAAACCAACATAACATTTTTATATATAGAGATATTATTCCGGGTTATTTTTCTGCGAGTCTATTCTGTGTATCAAACTATGATTATCATCGATATAAACCACTCGATGTGCCCTCCCAAACTTCAGGCGCACGGAATTATGTCATCGTTGGTTAGAGTGAGGTCACTCGTTCCATTCTAGTCGATTGCAGGAAGCGGTTAAGGGCATACCCTGACCGAATGACCTTGAGCATTTCTTCCCTCTTCGCCGCACCCTACCTCTACGATACTTCGTAGAACGCCGGACGTCCTATCACTATTCGTTGTCAACCCCTAAAATAAGCAGAACCACAGCTTATCTTGCCGCTAGTGAAGTAGATTGGTTGTGTGTAAACCACTTACGCTATACACAGAGACGCAGTTTATTATCAATTTCAAGGTGATCAGGGCACATCTATTGGTTTATATCGATGGTGAATATCGCATTTATTGATCACTGGTCAGTGAACTTTACACCGTGTGTCCTAATATTACAAAGTAGATCTCCGCCCCGGCTTCGCCCGTGGAACATATATAGCACTCATCGAGATCCCGCACATATCCAACGGTGAAAAAATTTAAGAAATCGGTTCAGTCATTCCTGAGAAAAATCGCTTTCAAAAACACCTCTTCAGCTACCTGCTACGCAACCTGTCGGAAATTGGTCGTACCAACTCAGAGATTAGCAAAAAGGTTTTATACTCAAGAGGTATGTAATCTGTGATATTCAATGACGCAATCTTAGACATATGCTGCCATGTGTCATGTCAAAGCACGAAACGTACGAAAACTCTCAAAAAGGAATATTTTTTCCCGATTTTGTTACATTTTTGATTCGTGCTCCGCTTCTGTTAATAGTAGCGTTATTTTCTATAGCCTATAGCCTTCCTCGATAAATGGACTATCCAACAGAAAAAGAATCCGTCAATCCGGACCAGCACTTCCCGAGCTCCTAGCGTTCAAACAAACAAACTCTTCAGCTTTATAATATCAGTATAGAAGTATAGATATTACAAATGTGAAAGTTTCGATGATTAGGTGATTGGATTTTGGTCAATCACGTTGGAACGCCTGAACGGATCTTTCTACCGCCTCACTAAATGGGCTTGGGCTTTGCCATTTCTATCTATCTATATCTATCTATCATTTCAAGCTATGAGAAAAGAGAAAGCTAAGACCATCGATATAATTAAAGAAACGTTTTTAGGAGTTCGATGGCTAAGACAGTTTAGTTAGGCGATAGACCGAGGGGGGGGGGGGGGGGTCTATCGCCGATCGAAACTGTATTAGATTTTTTCTTTACTCTTGAAATTATAGACACAGCTATAGCAAAGCCATAGCCGGTTTAAGTTAGGCGGTAGAGGGGTGGTTGTTGGAACACGGTTAGGTTATAGTCTGAAATAGCATATAAGCTATGTTTCACCACAGGAAAATTACTGGAACGGGTAATACAGCGGGACGATGGAAAATACTTCATAAGTCCTCAAGACTGGCAATTACATATATATCGAGGGCATGACTGTCTTATCCGCGTTCTATACTTAGATCAGCATGGTGGTTGTGACCTTGACTGACTTCTTCTTGTGAGAGACCCAGCCGTGGGAATAAGCCTATGTGGTGCTCAAATCTTTACTTACAACTTTACTGTATCCTAGCGACATCTAGCGAGTTTGCTTGATATGAAGCTGCCCATTCATCCGAACAACATCATTGAATGCGTACGCAAACTTCCGTGTACGATATCGACCTAGGCACATTGCCCGATACGCCCGACCTATACATAGTTACATAGGTTGCTAAATAAACTGACGTCATCATACGTAGTAACACGCGTATCTCCACAGAATAGGCAACAGCCAGTACGCCGTCCCATTCGGTATCATGTCGTGATGTGATAAAGACTGGTATTTCAATGCCACGACCAAACCCGCGATACAGAAGCAGTGATTTTAGTAAATTAGTTTGACAAGTTAGGTAATAAACGTAGAAAGATGTGAATTCTGTGTGAATATAAGGAAAAGTGTTTA
Organism: Ectropis grisescens; assembly: GCA_017562165.1. Lineage (NCBI taxonomy): Eukaryota > Metazoa > Arthropoda > Insecta > Lepidoptera > Geometridae > Ectropis > Ectropis grisescens. The sequence goes on from CM029776.1 coordinate 23,681,878, forward strand.
GTTAGTGATATCGCAGTGTGTGCTAGTCTACTCTTTATTGCACAAGTTTTAATGTTAATTTATTAATTGTTATAAGGTTAGGTTTCTGTTTAGATCGCTGTAAAATATAGGAGGTAAGTCATGTTTAAAAGGTGTTATGATTAACTATGCGTAACTTTTTCCTCATCTAGGTACTTTTTAGTTTTTGCTTCCTCTTTATTCAGTTTATGTAACTTTTAACTTACTTCAAAGAGAAGGTTCTAATAATTAAGAATATTTTATTTTATATTTGTCACCGATAACCCGAAAATTTCTACATACGTCCTTTCTATTATATTTTTCTTATACCTTTAAACGAGCAATTCTTGTAAATAAATATCTAATATATAAAATTCTCGTGTCACAGTTTTCGTTGCCATACTCCTCCGAAACGGCTTGACCGATTTTGATGAAATTTTTTGTGCTTATCCGGTATCTATGAGAATCGGCCAACATCTATTTTTCATCCCCCTAAATGTTAGGGGTAGTCCACCCCTAAATTTTATTATTTATTTTTTAGACAAAATTTTAATTTCTATTTTGTATGATACAACATACAAAAATACATACAATCCATCAATTTTCACCCTTCTACGATCAACCCTTATTTTTTAATAGCCATTTTAGTAATTTAATCATTTTTCCTCTCCGGTCGAAAACTGATCAATCGTCATTTAATTAGTTATCCCCGCCAGATGTCTACAGGTGTCACTTCTGACCCAGTAAACAGCACGATAATTTGGGGATCAAAAGTAGCCTATAGCATATATATAGTTTGAACACGCTAATCTCGGGAACTACTGGACCGATTTAAAAAAATCGTTCACCGTTCTTTCATATGTTCGTAATCCTTGAACGCTGTAGGTTATATATATATATATATATATGTACCACGGGCGAAGCCGGGGCGGGTCGCTAGTGTATATATATAGAATCTGAATCTCGGAAACGGCTCGAACGATTTTCATGACGATAAATCGATCTAGCTAGGTTTTATTTTTTTAAACATCATTTTATGCGCGTTTTTAGATAATGAAAAACTCCTACAATGTCATTAGAATACGCTAACATATTTCGCCATTGTTCTTTAAGTCTAATTGGCTCAGACGGAATATTGTCGCCCTCGGAGTCAACAGGCCCCGGTTCGAATCCTGATGGTTACACTCGGATTTTATCTTTTTGTTCTTTTTTTCTGAGAAAATTTAAACTTAGAGCCTTTTATAAATATCTTATACTCAGAGCATTTAATTCCTATCTAAGTAGGTCTAAGTAAGTCATCACTACGTAACTCGTATCTGCCTAAATATCATTTAAAAAAAACCAAGCAAAGCTCGGTCAACCAGGTACTTTCTATTTAAATAAGTATACGTCCCATTAAAATATTATGACAAGCAGTGGACCGGTATTCCAAAATCAATAAGTTTTATAAGTATGTACAAAATAGTAGACATTTCCTTTTACTCTGAAACCTCGTCGTTTCATCGATGGAATCATAAAATACATAAATATTTAGTAAGGCTTAACTGCTTAACTAAAATCATTTCAGTGTATAGTTTAATTTATTTTTAAATTGATCGACTATTTGGTTTTTGATACACAATAATTTCCAGACGCAAAAAGACTTGTCGCAGATAGTTCTAAATATTGTCAACTGTGGCACCACTGTTGGTTTTTGTGAAATTTCTCTAACAAAATAAGACAGTGGCGCACCTACGGTGAAATTGAGAACTGTATTTGACAGTTCTTTTTACGTCTTGAAAACGCCCTATTAAGTACAAGTAATAAATATACCTACCAAGTATTTCTCTAATTTTGAAGTTTCACTTTACCGAAGTGTCTGTATGTTAAGTACAGCTGATTTTATATATTTATATTTATGGTTTAACAAAAAAATGTTAAGAAGGATGAGCAAGCAGCAATAAACAAACAAATATTTTAGCGTGTGTTTCAAATCCTGTCAGCATAGTACCTACATGCGTTTTGTACAACTCTATTTAAAAAAACCGCGAAAACCTACTTTTAGAAACGAATCGGTATATAATAAATGTATAATGTTACTTATGGTAACAAACAAGAAATTTATAATAAATAAATTTATTTATAAATACTTCTCTTCTACGTTTTATCGTGGTAAGTTTTCACTAGACAACGCACCAGATAAATAACGTTTGCTAAGTTATATAGTTAACTTGATAATAACTTCACTGAATAGTGACTCTAAAGAATGTCTTATCAATATGTCTTTCTGTGTGGTATGACTCTTTCTCGGAATACGCCTGGGGAAGTACCCAAACTACTATTTATATCAATGAAAGACACTTACAAATTGATTACTTCCTTACTAATAACAGTTTGAAAGGTAATTCGCAATATTACTGGGAAGAGGAAAGTACTTTATTAGGTGCAGTACCTACTAGCCTTACGTAACGAGAATGTAGAAGTTACGTATTCATAGGTATACTCGCTTATCGCCTACAGGGCTGTCCCCTGTTTAAAAGATGTGATTTATCTATAGGTAATGTTTAGTATAATAAAATATGTTTGTGTTTTATAGTAGAAACATATTTTTACGAGTTTAATTGACGTGTCACTGCTTATTATGACGCTCATATTAGCTATGACTACCTACCAAAGGTTTCCCCGATTCGGACTCAACTGATACCTAAAGCTAAAATTACACCAACGCAACGCTGAGATCTGAAATAAAAATGGATATTATCATCGATAATTTTATCAATGACCCCCTGACTTTTATCTCTGGCAAAATTCCTGCCATTTACCTAGTCAAAATCTGAAACTCTACAGACATTACCGGAATTTAGGTTACTTAATAAATTTTCTCAGACTCTACTAATCTGGATGCACTCTCACTGGATCAGTTGCACTCTCGAAAGGGAAGGGTGGTATTAGTACTACCTTACCATTTTTGAAGTGTAAACTTCTTTTGGCGCGCCACAGATAGATTTTTCGTTGGCTGTGAATTGAATTCTAGCATCACGCTCGGGAATGATAAAAAATCTTCGGGTAAACTGGGAACCATGGCCACTGGCAATGCAGAAATGCGTCAGCATTCTAAATAGATGCCCATGCTCATGGCCACGCCCTCCGGTTTCACCCGCGTAGTTTCCAGAGTGAGCTATCAAATTCTGAGTTATAAGTTATCACTTCTATCGTCAGTTCCTATGACTGGGTATTTTAACTTTTTTATTATTTTGTTCTGCTCGTAGCTCGTAAAAACGACATTGTTTTATAGTTGACTAGATGCCCGCCCCGGCTTCGCCCGTGGTATATTATATAGCACTCATCGGGATCCCGTACATATCCAACGGTGAAAGAATGACTGAAATCGGTTCACTCATTCCTGAGAATATCGATTTCAAACAAAAAACCTCTTCAGCAACCTGCTACGCCACCTGTCGGAAATTGGTCGTACCAACTCAGATTTAGAAAAAAAAATTAGCAAAGGTTTATATTCAAGGCACAGATTACTGAAATTCAATGACGCAATCTTGCTCACATGCTGTCATGTGTCATGTCAAAGCACGAAACGTACGAAAACTCACAAAAGGGGAATATTTTTTCCCGATTTTGTTACATTCTTGTTTCATGCTCCGCTTCAATTAATAGTAGAGTTATTTTCTATAGCCTAAAGCCTTCCTCGATAAATGGACTATCCAATAGAAAAAGAATCTTTCAATTCGGACCAGTACTTCCCGAGATCCTAGCGTTCAAGCAAACAAACAAACAAACAAACTCTTCAGCTTTATAATATTAGTATAGGTAGTTGATCTAAAGGCTCCAACCATGCGCGGTCCGAGGGGGGGGGGTCACGGGGGACATGACCCCCCCCAAAATCGTATACGTCGAACAAAAAATCTAAGAAAATTAAAAATATCTGATAGTACATGAACTATTTTTTAACGCGGGAAAACAACTAGAACGGGAACTACGAGGGTAAAACCTTGGGGGGCTACTAGTAAAGTATTTTTTTGCTCGATTTATTGTATGTCTACTTGTGACCCCCCAAAACCTGAGGCTGCGTACTGGTGACCCCCCCCAAAATTCGAGGCTGGGACCGCGCCTGGCTCCAACGAAGAGGTTTGACTATATTTACGTGATCAGATCGTTTAGGCTGTGGAATGCGTAGCCTAAGTGAATTTTTCTCGATGGTTACAATATGGGTATCATCGAAACGAGGGTGAATCGGTTTGTTCTAGGTAAGCACGTCCTATCGCAGATAGCATTGTCGCCTAACATCAGGCGAGATGTAAGCATAATAAGAAGTAGGCGGCCAAGTATAAACATAATAATATATAGATAAAATAGATTAAGTCTATATGGCACTTAATTTAAAAGTAAACAAAACTTATAAATAAATAGTTTAAATAAATTCTAACAAATGAAGCCTTGTATGAATTCAGCTTAAGTCTCATTGTTTCGTTACCAAGTAATTTAACTATTAACGTTCAATAAGTATTCAGGTGAAGAGGGAAGTGGGAGTAGTGTCGTGTTATTTTGATAGGTATGTTGATTGTTTTTATGAAATAATATTTAAATTCAAATTATCGGCACTAATATAAAAAGTTGGGGGTGTCGTACGAGGTATGAAAACTAAGATTATTATGTGCAAAATAAAACCTGTTGACATGTTTAAGCTCTAAAATACGGGGGTTTCACGAGTCTCGTACTGGTTGCCAAAGCTTAGAGATAGGAACACAAGTTTCAGGTGATGCATGTCCTCGAAAGCCCTCCTTCCACTTGGCTCCCTTGAAAATAATCCTATGGGATTAAGATATAATGTTTTAAAGAGGTTTTTCTTGAAACATGACGGTTTTCCTCACGGTGTTTGCCTACATTGTTAAAGTACATCTTAACTTGGGAAGATACACAGGAAATCCAAGCGGGATTTAAACCTAGATTACCACGGCCTTTTTTATAGGTAACCGACTTCAAAAAGTAAATAAATATTTTTATTAAAAACGCACCATAAAAAAAAACGTAATCCATTAGTATGATATTAGTTAGTATATTATAAATGTGAAAGTAACAAACTCAGTCTGTCTGTATGTCTGTTACGATTCACCATCTAAGCCAGTGAACCAATTTTGATGTTTTGTGAATAAAATTAACTTTGGGAGATGACATTTAATAAAGAAATATTTAATTCGTTAATTTAATTATTTTGACCATAAATTACAACAATGTGCATCTGTAACAAAACACAAAAATGATAATTTACTACGAGCATTTACTCGTAGTAATGCAGTTTGGTTTTGTGCCTTTGCTTAAAAAAAAAGCGCTGAGGCGCGCGCGTCGCTAATTTGTGAACAAGTAAAAATAATCCGTACGCTTTTTCTTTTGCGAAAATGTCGTCAGAGTTTTATTTATTTCCTCGTGTGTTATAAAACGTCGTATGACATATTGACATACCTACGTGCGCTTTGATAATTACATCCTCTCTCTGGCTTTCTTATAGCTCTCGCCTACGACTCGAGCTAGCAGTATAGCCTCGGCTGTAATTATCATCTTACTGCACTTCTCTTATTTCACCAATTTCAATATCGTAATGTGTACTACGTACATACGTGTATTACGTACTAGTGCGGTAATATAATGTACAACCCGGTCAGAATATCTGTGCACCTCGATGGAATGCGGCGCCTCTCCCGCTTCCCATGTCACCTCTCCGCGCACTCCCCGGTGCGACAGTACGGTTAGCATCTTCGTCGCCGCCGACATGACGGCACAATATCAGGTGCACAGATATTGTGACCGGGTTGTAAATGCACGGTTTATCTATTACTTCAATTTCCTATAAATTACGGTTGGTCTAATCGGGAAAACGGCGATCGCCGACGCACCGGGTTCAAATCTCACGCGCCACTGTCTTTTCGAACTCATGTGCATAATGGCGCATATTAAAACGGTGAAGAAAAACACCGTGAGGAAACCGACATGTACCTAGAATCTTTGGAGTCATTGTCATCCACCAACTTGCAAATGGCCAGAGTGGCGCATTATGGGCTTGACTTTCTCCTTGCGAGAGAAGGCCCCGAGTCCCAGCTGTGGGTATAGTGGGCTGCTTATGCTTATGTTTATTACCTAATTCTATTGAATGAATGAATATTCAAAAAAAATGTGCAAAAATCATCTTTATTATTCACACCATTATAATAATACAAATACAAAAAATATTGCTGTTTGCAGGTAAGGCAAGATGATACAAAACATTTTAAAAGTTGACCCATACAAACTGGCCTCTTCTTCTAGAGGCATGCAATATGTCTGGCAAAACAATGAAAAAAGAATAAGCAAATAAAATAATAATCAGCTGATTAAAGTCTTCTTCTTCGTCTTCTTTTTATTTCTAGCTTTTATTCGGTTGTGTTATTTTTGTCATCTCATTCTTCATCTTCTATTTATTTCTTGCTTCTATTTGGTTGTGCTATGTATGTGAGATATGTTTTGACAAGCAATATAGGAAAACAGTGAAACTAGGCAACTCGATGATGTTATGGTGAATTACATTTCAGAAACATAACGCAATGGATTTCGTGATCGGCGGGTTAGCGGGTGCAGGCGCGACCATCATAACCAATCCTATGGATGTGGTGAAGACTCGCCTTCAGCTCCAAGGTGAGCTCAAGTCCAAGAACGAGACGGCGACCAGATACCGCGGGATCTTCCACGCTATGTACGTCATCACCAGAAACGATGGAGCGCTGGCACTCCAGAAGGGACTGGCTCCAGCCATGGTGTTCGGGTTCATGATGAACTCTGTTAGGTAACTTAATTTTAAGGATACATTTCAAACAGTGTGCAACTGGTATACATGGTCTATAACCACCTTGCCCTTTTTTCTATCGGGCTACTCGTGACTCGACAAAGCGACATCGTTTCATTGTTAACAGTCCAAAGACTCGAACGAAAAGGTTTGCCACTACTTTTATGATACAAACGTTTAAACCGTGGAATGCCATACCCGATAGTTACAATCTTAGTGTCCTCAAATCGAGGGTGAATCGGTTTCTTCTAGGTAAGCACGCTCAGTCCTAGACCGCATCGTCGCTCATCATCAGGTGAGATGAAACGGAAAACCTACAATAGTTTCAAAATTAGAAAGAAACTCTTTATTTTACAAAAAAAGTAAACATCTAGCGAAGTAAATGACGACCTTATCACTAAGAGCTATCTCTTCGAGGCAGTTGCCTCGAAATTACCTACTGCTTATTTGAGACGACATGCGGTTCTTTAGCTAGGAGAGCTGAGTGTAGTGCTTCTTAGTTTCCACTGGGTTAAGTATTTATCTTGTGAACGCTCTTCGTCAATATTAGCCAAGAAACTGTGATCTGTAAGCTTCATACTACAATTCCTAAGCAAACATACAAATTAGTATTATTTATCTAAGTGTAAGTGTAAGTTTAGTATTATTTAAGTGATAAGAGTGTATTGCAGGCAAGAATTTATCTTCTCTAAATGTTTCTATTTCCTCCAATGAAGAACAATTTTTCAGTGATTATTTCCATAACAAGGTAATCTCGATAGTTTGACTTTGAGGCGCTTGGTTTACACAAAAGATGAATTTTCCATTTCAAGAACCATAAAACCGTATCTTTCAAAGACCTATTAAAATGTAATAGCTACATGCATCCTAGGAATGCCCGTGACAACGGATAAAACTTTGAATATCTGAATACCGCAATGGTATCCAGCAAAAAGATCACCCATTGTATGTTGTGTTTGTAGCTTTATTCATTACGTATTAACGCGTTTGAGAACAATAGAAATGGTAGACTAAACAAGCATGAACATAACCAGCAAAATTGTTTAGTTTTATCGAAACAAGTGACCGAGAGTAAAGACAGAACTATAAGAATGCCACCACAAATGTTTTAGAAGGTAGGATCTTACAATCATGAAATCCAAGTGTTAGAATGTCTTGGATTTCTTTCAGATTGGGCATGTACCACGTCGCAGAGGTACAAGGCTGGACGAAGTCAAAAGACGGAGATATTAGCGTTAACAGAGCTATCATGTGGTCGAGCATCAGCGGGGTCATGAGCGGAGTAGCGGCCAACCCCATGTCTGTTCTCAAGACCAGGATACAGGCCACTGCGCACCCGAGCATTGCTGTTGGGAGACAGCATCGGTATAAAGGTAAAACAATTGCCTAAATACATTTTAGCTCATTAACGACAAAGGACAAGGGGCGTGCTGAATACATACATAATTAAGAAACTACTTTTTACACGACATCTGCATCCACTCTCACAAAAAGGCTGTTTCAAATATTTTAGCCAATCCAATTGATATAGAATAGGAAATTATTTCAGCAATTTTTGATTTTCATCCATAATAAAAGTTTATACTTCAGATAAGGCAATACTAAAAATCAAGACATTTTGGCGACGGATTTCAGGAATGCTGGATGGTATCTACACCATTTACAAGACTGAAGGCATGAAAGGATACTTTGCTGGCGTGACGGCCACCTGCGTTCGATTGGCCATCGGTAGTGCGGCTCAACTCACTACATTCTCCACGTAAGTTAAAAAAATTGGCAGTCATAGGAACTGCCGATAGAAGTGAAAACTTATAACTCAGAATTTTACTTCAGAAAAGTTCACTTTGCAAACTACGCGGGTGAAACCGAAGGGCGTAGCATTGACTATAGCCACCTAGAAATGCTGACGCATGTCACCCTCACCTTCACCCGAAAATTTGTTATCATTCCCGAGCGTGACGTTAGAATTCAGTTCACATCCCACGAAAAATCTGTAGTGGTGCGCCAAAAGAAGTTTTCACTTCAAGAATATTTTTTGATATTTATGGATGGAAAAAAATTACGGCATTTATAATTATTTAACCAGCAGTGCTCCGCGGTTTTACCCATATAGTTCTCGTTTTCGTTATTTTCTCGCGATGAAATGTAGCAAATATCTGCTATTCCAGACTACAACCTATATCATCTAAAAATCCAAACTTTCACATTATTTCATTCATGTTCATCCATACTTTCACATTATTTTATTCACGTTCATCCAAACTTTCACATTATATCATTCACGTTCATCCAAACTTTCACATTATTTTATTCACGTTCATCCAAACTTTCACATTATATCATTCACGTTCATCCAAACTTTCTCATTATTTCATTCACGTTCATCCATACTTTCACATTATTTCATTCACGTTCATCCATACTTTCACATTATTTCATTCACGTTCATCCAAACTTTCTCATTATTTCATTCACGTTCATCCAAACTTTCCCATTATTTCATTCACGTTCATCCAAACTTTCTCATTATTTCATTCACGTTCATCCATACTTTCACATTATTTCATTCACGTTCATCCATACTTTCACATTATTTCATTCGCGTTCATCCATACTTCACATTATTTCATTCACGTACATCCAAACTTTCACATTATTTTATTCACGTTCATCCAAACTTTCACATTATTTCATTCACGTTCATCCAAACTTTCACATTCGTTATTGATAATTTTAAATTTAATTGTGTTATCGTGTAAATTGGCTTTACCAAATAAATAAATGTTAACAAACATTCATTAGATTTACCATCGTCATCTCTGTAGGTTGGTTATCTGGAAACCAATCATTATTAAGTTTTCCTCAGCTATCATTCTAATTGCCAACGTATACTCGTTCCGTGCTTGAAAATGTCAGCGTAATAACTTTTTCAACCTCAACTTTTGGTTTATGGCTTGTATTGTGGTTTCAGCGTAATAAGCCCGCTGGCTTTGGTTGTGTGTTCATTTTCAACTTTTTTGGTTATGTGACATGTATAAAAGCTCTCTGCCAACGTCATCTCTGTGGGTATACGAGTATATAGATATAAATAGGTAGGTAGTAAGATCCAGAAGTCGTCGGTAGGTCGGTACGGAGTTCGATGGGTAGGTCAGTCATCTGGACTCTTTTCTGGAACTTTAGTCATTCTCCTAAAAGCTCAAAGCTTTTAAATTATATTTACGTGAGATAGGATTTACCTAAAGACGATACGAGTATGGTCACGATCGTAAGATACGGTACAAAACCAAAATCGAGGCTGAAAACCAGGTATATATAGGCATGTATATACCGAACGATAGTGTAATCAACGGCTGGAAAATCTGGTGTGATTGTCACGACTAATTTTGATGTAATAATAATCTTAATAACATGAATAAATACATATTATATAAAAAAAAAATTGGAGCGCATTTAACACTGTATTTGTCCCCAGCGTCAAAGAAGCCCTGGTGTCTCATGGTATTTGCGCCAGCTCACCTTTAGGGCTCGCGTTCTCAGCCAGCGCTGTCAGCGGCGTCATGGTTGCCGTCATCATTTGCCCCTTCGACGTCACCACCGTCAGACTTTATAACCAGGGTAAATATTTAATTTATAATAACACTCAACATTTACAGAGTGAAGGAAGCCATCAGGACGCGAGGGTATTACGAAGACTCACCGACGATGCGCGCATTTGTGGCCAGCTTAGTGAGCAGTGTGCTGTGTGTGATTGTTGAGACCCCGCTCGACGTAGTGAATACGCGGCTTTATAACCAGGGTAACGTCTTGTCTCATGTGTCTGCTGCTTTATCTGTCTACGGTGGTTGGGCATTTTCACTTTTTATCATAGTCAGGCCTGTGCTAAGATGTGATATTTCTTATTTTTCGGCTTTTTTAATGCTTTGGATTTTGCTTATCAGGTGTCAGTCGATAAGTCACCTGGATTCTGGTTTAAAAACTATCCCTGATTAGCTTTATTCTAGGGAATAAAAACTACCCTTTTTTCGTTACGGGCTAACACATACGCATGTTACGGTTACGAAATATGAAAAGGCTCGCCAGGTTCTCAAAGTACATAATATTTGTACTTTTTGTCAAATAAGAAATAGTTTTTAGAAAAAAGGTAGCTGCTAACCACCAAATTGGTACTTGATGTAGCTAACGAACTAATAACGTATTTGATGACACACACCACCACCTTTTAGGTGGTGGTGAATATTATTTAATATCAGTTGGCTTTCGCTTAAAATTTTAAAAAGAAGTATGCTATTCTATTGTATTTACTTACCAACACAACCACAATATCCGTATGTGTTGGTGCGCAATTCACTCAGTGACGGAGTTGTAATAAATTTCATTGCAAATATGTATACAAATTACATTTTATACACAATATGTAGCACATCTTATAACTTCTTTTTCTACCTTTTATTTTTATTAGCTAAACTGGTATCATAAGTATTTATTAACATTTTGTCATCTATAATCCTTGATGAATAGTCTAGTTGATATTTGTTATTTGATATATGTTGATTAAACTCATTGAAACATAACTTTCTTTCCCTGCAGGTTCCGGTTCCAAAGAAACATTGATGTATAAAGGAATTTTCGATTGTCTAACGAAGATATACAAGAAAGAAGGTCTCCACGGACTTTACAAAGGGATAGGACCCCTATATCTAAGGATAGCGCCACATACAACCCTATCACTAGTCATATGGGACATGTTAAATAACTTATTGATACCTGCTAAAAGTAAAAAGAGTTGATATTGAATATCTTTGTATTTAATTTAAGACTTCCGCTAAACGACTTCAAGACAACAAATTCTTAATTTTCTTTTGAAGTGGGTTGAACTTACCAACAGGTTATAAGACATAAAACCGATATTTTACTCGGCATCGCCAAAGCACGCAGTCGGTGGAGAGTAATGAATTTCCCAATCGACATCCAAAGAGCTACACTCTGTACTAACATCATTATCATCACAGGAACAACTGTTCAAGTCGTCGTTTGGACCACTTTCTGCTGTATCAGGATCATCTGGAAGTAAACCTATAGCTTGCTGGTACACTTTGAAACATGCATTTTTTTGACAAGCTTCTGGATCATAATGATCTGACCAGATTTCTTGTACCGCTTTTCTGATCAATCGTCTCTGTTTCCACTCTCTCGTATTAATTTTATCTTGATTGTCTTCTGAAACAATCTTGTATATCAAAGGGCTGCTGTCCAAATTCAGTTCACTCCTTCGAGATTCCACTTGCATCTCAATAATGTATTCTCCATTCTTTTTGCAAATTATCAATGTCGGCTTTTTTCCAGTTGCTTTTCGCTCTTTTGATGGGTTTAGACATCTCTACGTTGTATTGACAACTTTTAGCTTTAATTAACATTGAAAGAAGTCGTTTGAAATTGCTCCTGGTCTCCAACCACGAGCTACCTCCTGAAATAGTAATTTATTCGATGAATTAAAATGGTTAATTTTATATGCAAAGAAAATCAAAACATACAAAAGAATAAAGCTTACTTTTTAACGCTCGTTACGATGAAAAAATGTCAGATTCTAGATAACATAATTAAGAATTATAGAATAATTTATTGTTACATCTTACAGTTAAGCTAACGTTACAAAATTTGACTTAACTCTTTACCAAAATCATTGTGTCCTAGGTTTAACCGTTGTACATAATCTAATAATCATGCTCCAAAAGAGTATAAAAACAAAACGGACACAGTACTACCAAAGCAGTAGACAAAATTTCATTATGTAATTAAGTTATATAGCGTATCTGTATCGATATTGAGCTTGAGTAGAAACATCCTTGCTGTATGTGCTCGTCCCGTATTCCATGTCTTCACTCTTAGAAGCTTGATTTTTTAAAAACTTTTCATATTGCTGCTTCTTCATCATTTCTGCATTTATAAAGGAACTAAAACAAGGTATGTGGAACGAACTTGTACTGATACCTTGATGAGCTAAATTGGCTATTCTTTTAGCCGATCTTTTTTTATTATTATAACTTTTGATTTTGAAATAAGTCTTATTTCCAAAACTGTCTACTGCTACGATTCCTTTATCAGATGGTACTGCATGTTTACACTTACTCCTTTCCGAATAGAAGGACGATTCGAAAATATCTTCATCTTTTCTTTACCCCTTTTCGAAGCTGGAACTCTGGGCACCACAGATAATTCTGGTATTTTGACATCTTTTCCCTGTTTTAACATTTCCCTGAGCCTTTGTAACAATAGTTTCTTGTCACGACCATGTCCTAAAATACCTAACTTAGAGAGTTCCTGCGGGTTAGCATCTCCAAAGCAACTCCAAGTTTCAGAAGGTTTATTAGCAGCTACCGTATTATCTCTTTCTCTCCAATACCTTTCCGTAAGGTTTTCTTCTGAGGGCTTGCATGTATAGATTTAGGATAAAACTTCCATTTACCTGTAGAATCAACGTACCCATCTACTCCTACCGTCAACCACGTGCCATCAACATCTTGAAACTTTCCGGTTTCACAATCTACATGATCTCCGTGAGGCCCGATGAATATCATTGGGGCCCATCTATCATCAGGTCCAATAAAACCATCCATATTTATTTCCAACCAATTGTGGTCCGGACCCCAGAAACCACCTAGATCACTACATTGCTGTTTTCCATCTGGACCCTTAAAGAATCTTACGACTTGGTTACCGTTTCTATCCAGAAGCTTGACTCTGTAATCCAGATAAGAATATTGGGTTTCATTATCTTGTTTTGCTACTTTCTTACCTTTATACGTCGGGTCAAAGTGAGCATTGGGTGGTGTAAATTCTACTATCCATTCATCAGAATCGGTGTCAGAACCGAACGAAACTTCATCTTCAGAGCATGAGCAAGATCTATCCAGATTTGTATCTTCTGCCCCAGGATTATTCGGATAACATGCACAATCGGGAGTTTCGGTATCTGGAAGAAAACCAAGAGCTTGCTGGTAAGTTTTCAAACAGATTTCCTTGCACATGTCAGTGAATGCGCTCTGAATAAATGCTCGTTGATCTCGCTGAAGTCGTCTGTGCTCGCGTTCTTTCTCTTTTCCTTTCACGATTCTCTTCCTCTGTCCTTCCTATCGTATACGTAAGTACAGGTTTATCTTCGTATGGTTGTTGGTTAAGAGCTCGGGGCTTAGAATAAGCCTTCATAGTCTCCATGGTAACCGTGTACTCGCCGTCTTTTTTGGATACAGTGAGCAAAGGTCGTTTGAGAGGTTTCTTCTTCTTTTCTGGCTTCTTCTTTTTCTTCGACAACACAATGCCTGGATCCTTTGCCATTCTAAGTAAGTGTAATACGTGTTTATGTACACATCCAGGTCTCCATGATGGCCGGAACTAAAGAAAAAAAAAACAAAAAAAAATATAAAAAAATAATTATATATTGAAAACAAAAATTTGGTGATTGTTTTGTGTGTGATTGTAGCTTTGTCTACGTACCCTCATCCCAGGGACATCATCAGCTGTCCATAACCATCCCATACTCTTTGGAACAGCATTCAGAGTTCCAGTACAGGGCATTACGCATCTACTGTGTCCTATTTGTGGAGCTGCAAAACGAAAATATAAAACATGTTATTAAGTGCTTCTTCTATTCAAAGTTTAAATAAAGCAGTCAAAAAAAAGTTTAAAAAAATATTTAGTTATACGTACGTATACCTGTATAACCATAGTTGAATTTAAATCTGTCATCTTTATTTTCTTTCTTCCTTTTTCTGCAATATTCTTTATCGGATTCAATGGAAACCGGGTTGGGTGCTGGAGACGATTTGCCTGAGCCAGATAATTTGTTACCTTTTTTAATCAAACTTTTGCTGTCACCCAATTTACTCCTATCACTCCCAGATGTACTTTTTTGTTTATTTTTATCATTTATCTTATGATATATAGGACATGGAAACGGAGCAGTTAAATTTTTTCTGGACATATCTTCGCCAGGTTTTTCAAATCCACCACATACTGTACAATAAGTTGTACGTTTTACAAATCCAAAAGTACATTCACATTCGCAAAAACAAGTTTTTTCGTCGTATTTCATTTTCGCTTTCATTCCGCCGACAACCTTCTCAACAGCCTGACTTAATTCGTCTAAGCGATTTTTCTTCAGACTTCTTAGATCTAAATGTATAGTTTCATCGGGAGGAGGAGGGAGTTTTCGTTTTTCTAAAATATTACATCTCACTTTGTCGCATTGTTTTAAGGATATTCTATTTGCATATTTTTCACAGCCTTTACTTGAACATGTGTCATCATCTTTTCGCTTTGTGCAATCCTTATGACATACTTTGAGGAGTCCAGTTTTATCAGGGCAATCGCAATCACTAGTGTCGCTGCCTTTCGCAGAGCTTTTAGATGTACTTCCTTTAGAAGGGCTTACTTTAGATGGACTCCCCCTGGAAGGACTTCCTTTGGATGAACTACCTTGTAAGCTTCCTTTCGATGAGCTTGGTTTTGAAGAACTTCCATCTTTGAATTCGTTTTCAACAGTGAAATAACTAACGCAAAGAACTCTACCAGGCAAAGGTTTATCTGAATTATCAAACACATAATTTAAGAAATTAAAATGTTTTCTATCCATAAATGAGCAGGATTTTGTTCGGGCGATATCGTCTCGCAGTCTTCTCTTTAAGTCATATTCGCTTTTAACGCAGTATAAGTTGCTCGGTTTTATTTGTTTTATCTCTGTCTTTATACTTTCGCTTGGTATTTGCGCTGTCGATGCGGCTACATTTACATTATTACTAAATTCATTGGTTTTGATGATGACATCTTCATCGACTACATTCAGCTCTTCAAATTGTTTTGCCTTAGACTTGTTAAGATTTTTTTTCTTGTTTTCACCACTATAAATAGTTTTGATAGTTCCTGGGTTATCTATAGCAGTACCAATTGGGTTTGATGACGTTGTCGCAAAAGGTTTTGAGTTACACATAACATGATGGCGAACTTTTGGTTTAGGCTTTGATACTGCCAATGAACGGTTTAACGACGTTAATTTATCACGTAAATGTGTAAGTTTAATTTTAAGAGTAATGCTTGCTATACGTCTTGACGTCAACTCATTATATACGTTATGTGCCCCGTTGGCAACAATTGGAGCAGCGGGAACTTTCGTAGCCAGCAAATACAGATAGTCAATATAAAGTGGGCTCCAAGGAACGTGAACGGAACCGATTTTTTTACAGCGGTCGTCTTTATTGTAAAATGTTATTTCTATAGGATAGTTTTTCATATTTGTAATCAATGTCGTTATTGGAATAGTAAACAGAATAGATTGTCCACTTTGCAATTTTCCTTCAATGGTTGGCTTATGATCTAATGTATTATCATCTCTTACTTTGATCTTCTTTTTTGGACGTCTTTTCGTTGGTGTAGAAGGTTTGCTGGGTTCTGAATTGTTAGGATCTTTTAAATTTAGTTTAAAAACATCGGCGAATTTGCTCTTTATATGAAATTCTTTGCAGTCGATGAAGGTTTTTAAATCTTGTACCTCAATTTCCAGTAGAAACATTGAATCCGGATAAGTCATTTTAGTTTTTATCGCCAACTTTAATCAAATCGAATAAATTTAGTTTTTCATTGATCAGTTCCAATCAAATCATAATGAAAAGATTTTTCGCTAAAAATCAATTAAAAACTTGGAATTTAAAATTTTGACCAAAACGGTGAGTTGATTTCAATCACATTTCAATTTGAATTGTTAAATGTCAATATGAAGGCTAAAGTAGGTTTTTGTCATACAAAGACAATTTCAAACAGGAGGCTAAATAGTTTTACTGTTAACTAAAACAAGAATCATTTCGTTCAACAGTATAGGATCTAACTGAGGTTAGATAATATTACGTTAGAAAAATTGGTAGGATATTGTTGGTACTCTGTATCTCTGTCTTGAATTCCAAGCGACAGACAAAATGTAAGATTTAGGCCAACTGTCCACGCGGGCGTATTTTGAGGAATGCATGCAACCTACAAATGAAGCTAGGCGTATTTTGCATTTTCTATAGGAGATCCCGCTATACAACGACCTTCGCCGAGCTGATTATTGGATGATAAGTGTTTTATATGTAATTTAATATGTCAACAAATATGTTGCAAATGGGTTGCCTAAAAAATTTCAGTCCAGAATATGATTAATTATCAGTAAAAATTTTTTTTTTAAATATTTCACTTAAATTGATTGAATTTTAGAATAAACTGTATAACATAACTTATTATTTTGGCTTTACTCAGTGCATCATATATATACAAATATACGCAAATATCATTACGAAATTCAACCCCTAAGGGTGTAAAAAACGGGATGGAAGTTTGTATGAAACATTCTATTCCTTATGCGAATACGTGCATGAAATTTCGCACAAATTGAGCATGATCAAAATAATGAATTATGTATTACAGTATTTTTCAAAACTCAACCTCCTAAGGGGTGAAAATGAAAATTTGTTTGAAGCTTTTTATGGTTTGAAAATATTTCCATGAGATTTCGTAAGCACTGAGTAAAGCCAAAATAATAAGTTATGTTATATAAGTAGTTTTTTCTAAAATGTAATCCATTTAAGTGAAATATTAAAAAAAAAATTGGTTGCCTGTAAAGTCGGTATACGGGCGAAAGTTTTACGTGACAACGACTTTGAGTGGTAAAATAATTTTACGGAAGGGACGCGTGCCTTTCACTTTTTATGTCTGTCTCTCTCGCTCTTAGGCGGGCTAACCATGCCCGAGTGGAAGGGACGCGTGCCTCTCACTCGCTCTCGTTGTGAGCGCATAACGTGAGCGGAGCGTAACGCAGTTTCTTGAAGTGTCACCCGGCAAACCAATTTACAAGACGTTGTCACGTCAAAAAATGTTAATTAATCATATTTTGGACTGAAATGGTTTAGGCAACCTATTTGCAATATATTTGTTGACATATTAAATTACATATAAAACACTTTTCATCCAATAAACAGCTCGGTGAAGGTCGTTGTATAGCGGGATCTTAGACTATTTGTTATGTCCACGCCAGTGCCGGATTACCCATATAGCAAGAGTAGCAAATGCTACGGGCCCCGCGCTAGCTGGGGGCCCCGCGCCCCGACGCCTGTCTGACTGTATATATAGTAGGAGCGAATATATGTTGTAAGCCTTAACCGCGAAGCACTTAGTCTATGCTTCACTTCCACCTAAAAGTCTAAAACTCAAGAAGCAAGAGCCAAATATCTGACCGATTGTGAAGAATACCCACCCGCAACGGATATTATGACGAATTTTTGTTATTATTTTACACTTGACCGCCATCTTGCCTGAATGATGGTAAGCGACAATGCAGTCTACGATGAAGTTTGCCGCGGAAAAAAAAACGCTTTTTTGCTTTTTCGTGCTACGAGCAGTACAATAGAAAGAGAAAATATCGTGCATAATTGAAGAAAACTTAGGAAACCAGATTACGGAAAATATGTTTCCAGCTTATTTATAATAGTTTAAGATAACTTAAGACGTCTCTTAAATACCTAAGTAACTTGAGCTGGGCGTCTGTGCACGGACAAAAAATAAAACTAACTTGACCCTACCCTTCCTAAACCTAAACAAAACCCCCTTGACAGAAATTGCTACAGCCCCCGCGCTGGCTTAATCCGGCACTGGTCCACGCCGCTTCATGTAATGCATGTAATTTATTCTGAGCATCAAATCGTCAATCACGCTCAGTGAATGATGAATTTTTGATGTCTTTGGTGTTTTTTTTTATGATTCAGTGACAAAAAAAATCTGGCGATTTCTAGTGACTTTTTCATGACCAACACCTCAGTTATGTAATATCTTACAAACAAAACATGCGATACTTATGCTTTTCCTCTTGAATTTCTAGCCGTAACAACAGAAATAATTACAACCGCAGTTTCTACTTCTACTGCTATAATAATAGAGCAACCGTCCCCTCTTTTTAGGGTTCCCTAGCCAAATGGCAAAATACGGGACCCTTATAGATTCGTCATGTCTGTCTGTCCGTCCGTATGTCACAGCCACTTTTCTCCTAAACTATAAGAGCTATACTATTGAAACTTGGTAAGTTGATGTAATCTGTATACCGCATCAAGATTTTGATACAAAAAATAGAAAAAAACAAAAATTTTTGGGGTGCCCCATACTAAGAAATTAAACTCAAAAATTTTTTTTGATCAAACCCATACGTTTGGTTTATCTATGGATAGGTCATCAAAAATGATATTGAGGTTTCTGACATATTTTTTTTTCTAAACTGAATAGTTTGCGCGAGGCACTCTTCCAAAGTGGTAAAAAGTGTGTACCCCTGTAACTTCTAAAATAAGAGAACGACAAAAATAAAAAAAGTGTATTATGAACCCGCTACTTCGTTCACGTTGGTACGCATATCTTGTGGACTTATTAGTAAGTATCTCGTAAGTACTAGTATTACGTAAAAATATTTGGATGAGTGGCCATTGGAAAAGCCGAGTGAATTTGTTTATCCACACAAAAATGTAATATTTGATCAAATTTTAGCAAAGTTTAGTTAAATTTTTTTAGCAACATCAAAAATAGTAGATAGTTAGGTAAGTATCGAACATAGCCGAAAGTGTTAAGTTAGTAGGATTTGTACAAGATACGTTACGAATAGTCTGAATTAGTCTGTAGCCGATATGCGTGATCTGATACGTAGGTTAGGTACCTACGTATCAGATCATACTATCAGATACTATATAATCTATTCTTCTCTAGCTGTTACTCGCGACTTTCACTGTGAACAAATTGAAATTTTGAGTTGTAATGGTACTCAAAGTCCGTAAATCGAAGCCAAGTCTGAGTGAAATGTTTATGCATGTATTTAATTGTAACAAAGAAAAGGAACGAAAAAAAACAAATATCAGAATCCTTTCAACAGCGAAAAACTCATTAGAACATCAGTAACGCCACCTAGTGACGAAAGAAGAGTACATGCTACAATGGCAAAACATTGATTAAAATCATTAAAATAATAACCTTAGTTAGCGCTTTGAGACTTAGACTGATAGTAGCGCCATCTATAGAATATAAATGATTCTTGTTATTTTCGTTGTCAGTGTACAACATTAAATACTCCGTAAGCGTTTGTTATTACAAACTATTGTCACAGCATCCGCTCAAGATGGATCACCAAAAGAAAATAACACTACCTGTGCCGTTATGTGGCAGGCACGTTGCTTACCATCAGGCCTGTGTCCTGCTCGTCTCGTCACTCTATCCTACAAAAAAACTACCATAACATGCAAGAAAAGAGCCCAACTCATACCGATCTGCTAACTTGTATCGCGACAACCGTTATTCCGGCTATTCCGGTAAGTCCCAGCCCCAGCCCCAGATGTGTCTGGGGCTGGGACCTAACGGATAGTAGATGGATACAGATTTCACCAGACAATGGTCTGAGGCTAATGACGAAGATATCACCACGAGGTGTTGGTCTGTATTTGTCAAAGCCTAAGTTCTTTATTCACAAATGTACAATTAACACGTATTTTTTGGCAGCAAAAGGTCCAAATAATAAGGGATATAGGTACGGTATCAACGTCAGTATTGCCTCGTTTCCAGCGTAGTAAGTGTCCCAGTTTGAGTTTATTGTAGTGGACGTTAAAAAGCCTCAGTAACAATAAGGTACTGAAACTGAACTTCACCAACGAAAGTTTTGTTGAGCTAGGTCCGTAGCCTCAGTTTAATGTCATCTATATGAGCTCTCTGATGAACCTAGTTGTCTCCTGATGTTAATGTTAATTACTACGCTCCACTGTTTGATCGATAGACACAGACATGGATAATTTTCTCTACATCTGTATGATCTGTACATTATCTCAGTGCTCAAAGCAAAGAAAGGAGAATTATATGTTCCAGATGTCGTTACGGGCATGCATACTTACCACAGACTAAGTGGAGAGATATACTTACTTTTGCTTATTATACCATATATAGGTGTATTTGATCGAAGTAACCGTGCCTCAAATCCTACCAATCCTATCCTATCGCTACCCTTCCTGAATTTGCTTCCCGATAGGCTGTATTAAGTATTTTGACAATCCGGTCTAAAAATTCCTATAGAAATGGGTCCTTGGGGACGAGTGCTACTGATTTGTGTTTTTTTTTTACTTTAAATGCCTATTTTACAATATTTACTTAGCAGTCTTTTACAACCTGTGTATGTTGTCATAAAATCTTAACGAGGCATTGTAATACATAAATACAAAAAGCCCAAAATTATGTTTTTCGCTTCCAATGTTTTCAACGATATTTAATTTCTGATTAAACAGTAGCGCATTTTTTTTACAGAATAGAGTGACGAGACTTGCTGACCATGTACCTTGTGGTATGCAACATGCTTGCCCATAACAGCACAGTGACACACTGTTATTGGAACATAAAGAGCCCAAATCATTACCTAGCACCGCACTGCGCTCGTCACTCGGAGATATTAAGTGTTTTATCTCTTAGCCCAGTAATTCCTCTGGAAACGTTTCCCTTCAAACCGGAGCACAGTAATGATGGCACACTACTGCTTCCTTCTACTATGAGTATGTAAAAAATGAGATGACTTAGGTATACCTACGAGGCTCTAGGGCCTAGAGCCTAGAGTCCACTAGTCCTAGAGTACCACTACCGCCTAGAGTCTAGGCGGTAGTGGTCTAGGGTCTAGGGTGATCATCAGTACCAGAGGGGTGTTCAAAGGAAATCAATAAATGATAAATACATTTACCAGCAAGAGTATTTTTTTATTTTAATCGGATATTGCCCATTATACAGCCCTATATTATAGTTAAAATGTTTTTGCCTACATGATTCAATTCAATTTGTGTGTAAATATTATTACAATAAAAAACTAAAAAGCTTTTTAGTTTTAGACTTATTTTTTCTCCATTTGAAGCTAATTATAATAATTCCATACTAAAAAGTCTGGCAATCACATACTTTTTCTCTGTTCTTGCCAAGCAGATTCTGAAGTAAAATCTAAAAATATTTCCAAAAAGGTTTGACAATTTAATAATCATAAATTAAACAAAATTGTAATTTCAACACCTTAACAGATCTGAAATTATGAAAAAAATTACTTTCGTTATTTTTTGTACTTTTGTAATTTCATTTACTTTACCCGAAACATATTCTATCGTCTAAACATTTAGAGTACGACGGGACTGACGTTATAGTAGAGCGGGTCATGTAACTTTCTTTTACTGTACCCCCCGACGACATAAACTGATCCACCGGCCTTTGTCCATAATAACAGGCAGTATTATCGAATTTTGTCATTGGACAGTTGTAATTTTGTGTAGCTCTATTAGTTTTCATCAAAGGTCGTAGGTCATAGAAGTCCTCATACATCTGTAAGCCCTGCATTATTTCTTTATATTTAGCTATTTTCTTAGCGTTTACTCTCAATCTCTCCGCGTACGGCAATCGAGAATTTTTACATCTATCAAAATCGACAGACGTACTTAGAGCTAAAGCATCTATCGTTTTACCTTCTACTGCTGACGGCAATTTTTTCGTATTATTGTTCTTACATGTCTTTTTTGGAGAGGGTGGATCTTTCTTATCGAATTTACCTTTAGACGCTGCAGATTCTTTCTCTTTAATATCCATCTTTATTTTTGATTCCAAATCTTGCTTTTTCGCATTATTGGAGTCAGAGGCTGCAATTTTGCCATTTTGATAGGATTTCGGTCGAGCTGAGTAAAATGCCCATTTCCCATCTTTGTTTATATACCCATCGATACCTATTTTCAAAGTCTGACCGGAAGTATCCGTAAAAAGAACCCTCCTCTGATGAGTAAAACATACCATCAGGACCAATAAAATTTAGTGGTACCCATCTGTTATCTGGGCCTATATATCCATCTTTATTGATTTCCAGCCAAACATGACCTGGGCCCCAGAATCCACCTAGATCACTGCATATTTCTTTTCCATCCAGACCTTTGAAGAATCTTGGAACTTGATTTCCACTCTTATCAAGGACCTTAACTTTATAATCGAGATACGTATACTGACTTTCGTTATGTGCTAATGCTGGTGGGTTTTTTGCTTTTCCATCATATTTCGCTGCTGGCGCAGTAAACTCCACAGTCCACTCATCGTTGTCCGTATCGCTAGTTGAAATAGTTTGGTCTTCGTCAGAACAGGAACATGAATCTACAGGAGGTGGGATATTTGGATCAGGAGCTGTGTTACAAGGACAATCTGGGCTGTTAGGATTAGGCAGAGGAAGCACTCCTATCGCTTGATTATACGCTTTCAGACAGATTTCTTGACATTTATCTCTGAACGTTGATTGAATAAGCCTGCTCTTTCGCCTAGTTTCTCGGCGTTCTCTTCGTTCTCGTTGAATCCTGAGTTTTGTCTTTTCCGCTTCAGTCTTTCCTATTGTATAGAATAGGGGTGGTTTGTCATCATATGGATACTGGGAGAGAAGTCTTTCTTTGGAATATTTTTTAAACACTTCCATTTGAACAGTATACTCGCCATCTTTTTTGCTGACGATGATTGTGGGCTTGCTTTCAATTTTCTTCTTTTTCTGCATCATGGCGCGTTTTTTCTTGGCTATAGTATCGCTACCCTCTCTCAAAGTCCTGTACCGTCGTACCAGAATTCTGTTTGCTGCACCTGGTTTCCAGTTTGGCCGTGGCTATAAAAACAATTTTGATGATAAATAATATTTTCTGAGTAAGATAACGTTCTGAGTAAGCAGTAGTTAATTAGTTCGTCTTTGTTGGTTGTCATTTACATACCAGGCTTGAATTGAACAGAGTAGGTACCTACTTTATACCTACTATTATATTACAAATTAATTTCAATGGTGATCATTTTTTCCTTACTTTCTTATCATGTATTCATTTTGCTTTATATGAACATGAATAAGTATTGTATCATCTACTACCGTAGTAGGTACTTTCTGTATCATATGCAGTCAAAAATCCTTTCCTTTTACTTATCCTATAAATGTTAATGTTTTGATGTTTATTACTCAGTCATGTCGTAGAACGTATGAATGAATCGTTTAGAAAATCAAAAATATTTAGATTATAGTCTGGAAGTACACGTATGCTTCTTTTTATCCTGGAAATATAACGGGAACTACGCGGATAAAACCGCGGAGCTCTGCTAGTATATATTAATGAATCAAATACATTTTTTAAAGTATGTATGTATCAATAGTAGCGGCCCGTGGTTTTGACCGCCCAGGTCCGGAGGGTTTGCTCTCTTTTTTCTGCTCGCTTGAAATGATAGAGACAGCAATAGCGAAGCCATAGCCGATTTAGTTCAGCGGTAGAGGGGCCGTTCCCTTCATTTTCCCATGAAAAAAGTAGCATATGTGCTTTTATTGCATTCTAAACTTCACTATTATAACTGTGTTCCAAATTTAAACCCGATCCGTACAAACGTTCTGGGTTGATGGAACAACAAACATTCAAACATTCGCATTTATAATATTAGTAAGATGTACCTACCTACATTATCTATGACTACACTAAATCAGTAAATTTTATTGCAAAGACAATAATGAGGCGTTTTCCAGATGCAAATTTTCTTGTCAAAAATAGTTCTAAATTTTGCCAAGTGTGGCACTACTGTTTGTTTTTGTGAAATTTCTCTAACAAAATAAAACAATGACGCCACCTAAGAACCCTACGGTGAACTTGAGAACTGACTTTGACAGGTCTTTTTTGCATCTTGAAAACGCCCTATTCTAGAAGTAAGTACCTTCATTCCAGGGATATCTTCAGCGGTCCAGTTCCAACCCATGTTCTTAGGAACGGCTGGATAAGGATATTTGGATGCTGGATGTGCTGATTTTTTTAAACAGTTGTGTGGAATAATCACTGAAATTAAAATATATTTTGATACCATTAAGGTGAAGGTGGCAAAGTGCGCCTAGCGGACAAGTGCGCTTACCACAAATATCATGAAAACTACTGATTGGATACTAATAGTGACACTTTACATCGATGATACAAACTAAATCATAGTAGTTAGTGATAGTCACAGATGGTTCTAGTCACGTGAGTTTGAGATACAGACCATTTTAATTTCACTGTCATTCCAAGTGGTGAGGAGAGATGACTGTGGAGTAATCGTCGTCATAAATCTCAAGAAATTGAGTTTTTAGTTGAGTTTGAGTGAGGCAAGTGCAAAATTTAAATGTTTTTCTCTTAGATTTTGACTTTATATCACTCCTATCTAGTAAAATTTATATATTTTATGGAAGTTTAATTTTTTTACCTCAAATTTATATAGTTGGGGAAGTGCGCCATACTGATTTCTTATAAGGTGAAGGTGGCAAAAGTGCGCCTAGCGGGCAAGTGCATTTACCCTAAATATCTTGAAAACCTCTTATTTGATACTAATAGTGACACTTTACATCGATGATACAAACTAAATCATAGTTTTTAGTGATAGTCACAGATGGTTCTAGTCATCTGAATTTGAGACACGCGTCATTTTAGTTTCACTGTCATTCCAAGTGGTGAGGAGAGATGACTGTGGAGTAATCGTCGTCATAAATCTCAAGAAATTGAGTTTTTATCGACATACGAGTGAGGCAAGTGCAAAATTTAAATGTTATTCTCTTAGATTTTGACGTTATATCACTCCTATCTAGTAAAATTTATAATTTTTTGGTAGTTGAACAAATTGATAGAATGAGCAGGTGTTACCTATTAAAAGTACCTACCATCACCGTAAATAGGAGATTGACTATTAACATACGTCACGTTTGGAACATAAAAGTCGCGTTCAGGGTTATTGACTGAGACCACCGAAGTGTCTCTAGAGTGAGAAAGAACAGCCGAGCTGCTGCTGCTTTCTGGAAAGCAGTATCAGCACCTCCGTGCGTACAGCCATACGTTATCACTGTATTTTTTTTAATTATCATTGTATAGATATCAGACCTGCTGCATCTATCACTGTCGTGTTCAAGTGTTACTGTATTCAATTTGTATAACAATTTTGAATAATTAACATAAGTAAAACAAAACTTTTCAAAACGTTATCTGAGTTAAGTTAGTATTCACTTCTCCGTGCAGTCTTTAGTCACACACATTTTTATGTATAGCTCCGTAATTGTACATGAATTTAGCTTGCTTCTGTTTTTTGATTGCGCAGACAGAATGTTCTGTTCAATTTTTTTTTATATTTTATATACCAGAGTGACGAGACGAGCAGGACAAATGCCTTGATGGCAAGCAGGATGCCTTTTTCGCATAGCTTTCATCATGACATTCATTTACTGGAACACGAAGAGTCCAAATCATGAATTCTAGCACTGTACTGTGCTCGTCACCCAGATATATAAGCTCTTTTAGTTATGCATTGTACTTTCTGCATCATTATGCAGCTCTTCAAACCTTCCAGAGTAATGTATGCACATAACCGTTAATGGTAGAATAACTCTCAATTACCATTCATCAGACGGACTCCTTGTAATGAGTTGAACTTACCACCACAATGCAGGGTCAAGATTATAGTCGGAACTCGCCCATGAAGGCCTTATCGTAGCAGGGAACTACGTGATAAAACTGCGTGAGCTTGTATTATATATAATAATGAATACTTACATTTTTAATGTACATCAACAGAAGTGGCCTTTTTATTTTTACTGCCCAGGTTCGAGGGTTTATTTTTTTAAACAGTTGAATAATAATCGAAATTAAAATATATTTTGATCATTTAGGTGAAGGTGGCAGCGTGCGCCTCAGTGGACAAGCTTCATTGCAGCAAACTATCATGAAAACTACTGATTGATACCCAATGACACTTTACATCGATGATGCAAACTAAATCATAGGAAGATAGTCACCAGATGGTTCTAGTCACGTGAGTTTGAGATATTTGACCATTTAAATTTCACTCATTCCAGTGGTGAGGAGATGACTGTGGAGTAATCGTCGTCATAAAACTTCAAGAAATTGAGTTTTTGTTGAGTTTGAGTGAGGCAAAAAATTTAATGTTTTTCTCTTAGATTGAGAATTATATCACCCTATCTAGTAAAATTTGATATATTTATGAAGTTTAATTTTACAAAGTTATATAGTCGACGTAAGTGCGACCATACTGATTTCATGCAGGAGAGATGACTAAGGTAAAGGTGGCAAAGTGCGCCTTGAGGCGGGCAAGTATTTACCCTATCTTGTAAAATATCTGAAACCCATATTTATTTCGCTATACTGATATAAGGGTAAGTGCGCCTAGACACTTTACATCGATGATACAAACCAATTTATAATTTTTTTGGTAGTTGAATTTTTACCTCAAATTTTTATAGTTGGGGAAGCGCGCCATACTGATTTTTATAAGGCGCACTTCGCCGCAATCCAGAGGCTACAAACCTTTTAAAATGTGTCATTTTATAAGCTTTTATTTAACTTACAATGTATATTTGCTTGTTTGTAAGGTCGGTTTAAATGGGTTAAAACTTCCAACTGAATTTTAATGCAGTTATCTACAGCTGATTCAGATGTAATTTGCATATACGTTTATTAGTGAAATACATCTACACAATTTTAATATCACGACTAACTTTTTTAGAATTTAAATTTTGTAGGCTATAAATTAATTTTGTTATGTTTAAAGTTTAAAAGCTTTTTTAAATGTTTCTTACTAAGTATTTATTTATGGTTTGTACATGACTGGCTCGTGTACTTTTTTGTGTCTATGGTTGAATGGATGTGATTATGATGAGATTGAAAATCTATTCTTATGTATAGTCTAAATGTTCACACAATTTACTTACGGCGAATACACACTCACACGCACATACATTTACACATACACAAGCGCATGCACTTAATATTATTTTATCTAAATATGTAAAAGAAGGAACTGGCCAACTGACTAAAAATCAACGCACAGCCCAAACCGCTGGGTCTAGAAACTCCAAATTTGGCACATAGATTCCTTGTAAGGGTCTAGGTCTAGGATGCACTAAAAGGGATTTTATAAGATTCACCCCCTGAAGAGGATGAAACACCCCCTGTGACAAAGTCTGAAAATCAACATGGGTATCATTTGTATGGTTTATCTGGTTGCTGATTACGAAAACAACAATAACCACAGGTAGGTAAGGAAGGGAAGGGAAGGGAAGGCAAGGGAGACAAGAAATCCCATCCAAAGAAAGACATCCAAGAATTTTATGACATGCTAGAAAGAGCGATTGACGAGTTAGGGCTTCATGACAAGCCTGAAAGAATATACAAATTGGATGAAACCAGTTGTTACTGCAGGATCCACAAAAACTAAAATCATAGAACTTAGGGATTTCCATCAACTCGGACTACATCATCCTCCTGAAAGTCAAATACAACAGTCTCGATGGCGAACAACGCTGCAGGGGAGGAAAGGAGCTTAGTTTATGATTTATACACTCGATTATCAAAAAATTATGATTTAGAAAAAATGTTTACGGCCTCTGATTTAAGATTGTATGGCGCACTTGGCCGAAATTTGGTTTGATATACATAGACTCTTCTAGAATGTGGCTATGAGGAAAAATTTAATGTTATGCGTTTCGTTGCTTGTTTTCTTATAATAATATGAGGTTGTTTTTATCCTAATACTTCATTTTTATGTTTTATTAATACCAGGCGCACTTACCTGATTTGGCAACAAAGTGCGCCTGGTATCATGTTTTCTAATTTTGTGTTAAAATCATTATTTTAAGATTCAGATTCCAATGATTCGACATTGGTTGTAGTTGCAAAACATTACAGATTCATAAGATCCCACGACAAGTGCCATTCGTAAATTAAAACACAAGTTACATTGCATCAAAGTCAACTATGCAAAAAATATGGCGCACTTTGCCCCCCTCACCTTATGGCGCACTTCGCCGCAATCCAGAGACTACAAACCTTTTAAAATGTGTCTTTTTATAAGCTTTTATTTAACTTGCAATGTACATTAATTTGCTTGTTTGTGTGGTCGATTTAAAACTTCCAACTAAATTTTAAAGCAGTTATCATCAACTGATTCAGATGTAATTTGCATATACGTTTATTAGTGAAATACATCTACACAATTTCAATATCGCTCAAGCTTTTTATAATTTACATTTTGTAGGCTTAATATATTTATTTTCTTATTTTTAAAGTACTTAAATAAAAGCTTTTTTTAATGTTTCTTGCTAAGTGTTTATTTATGTTTTATACATGACTGGTCCGTGTATATTTTTTTGTTTCTCTGGTGGAATGGCTATGATTATGATGAGATTGAAATTTTATTCCTATTTATACACTAAATTTTCACACAATTTACATACGGCACACACACTCACACACATTCACACATACAGAAGCGCATGTACCTAATATTATTTTATCTAAATTTATAAAAGAAGAAACTGACTGACTAAGAATCAAGGCACAGCCCAAATCGCTGGGTCTAGAAACTCCAAATTTGGCACATAGATTTCTTGTCTAGGGTGCACTAAAAGAATTTTGAAAATTCACCCCTGAAGGGGTGAAATGGGGGTCTAAAGTTGTTTGTATGGGGAGACAAGATTAGTTAGACTATTATATTCGAAACTTTACCGTAGTAGATACCTGTAAAGCAGTAAATACGTGTTTCAGCTTTTTTCAGAATTCTATCCCTAAAGGGAGTGACAAAGTCTGAAAATCATCAACATGGGAATCATTTTTATTAGTTTATCGGGTCGTTGGTTACGAAAACAACAACAACAGGAAGGGAAGGCAGGCAAGGCAAGAAAGGCATCCAAGAATTTTATGACATGCTAGAAATATCGATTGACGAGTTAGGGCTTCATGACAAGCCTGAAATAATTTACAATTTGGATGAATTACTGCAGGGATCCACAAAAAACTAAAGTCATAGGTCTTAGGAGATTTACATCAACTCGGACTACGTCATCCTCCTGAAAGTCAAATACAACAGTCGCGATGGCGAGCAACGCTGCTGGGGAGGAAAGGAGCTCAGTTTATAATTTATACAATCAATTATCAATATTTAGAAAAAAGGTTTACAGCCTCTGATTTAAGATTGTATGGCGCACTTACCCAAAATTTGGTTTGAAGTACATAGATTCTTCTAGAATGTGGCTATGAAGAAAAATTTAATGTTATGCGATTCGTTACTTGTTTTCTTATAATAATATGAAGTTGTTTTTATCCTAATGCTTTATTATTGCGTTTTAATACCTGGCGTACTTACCCGATTTGGCGACAAAGTGCGCCTGGTATCATGATTTCTAATTTTGTGCTAAAACTCATTATTTTAAGATTCCGATTCCAACGACACGCCATTGGTTGTAGTTGCAAAACATTACATATCTATAAGATACCACGACAAGTGTCATTTGTAAACTAAAACAAAAGTTATATTGCACCAAAGTCAACTATGCAAAAAATATGGCGCACTTTGCCCCCCTCACCTTATGTGATGCCTCTCGCAAAGTAATAAAATCGAATTAAAATGATTCCACTGTTATTTTAATTTTACAATGCGTAATAAGAATGATATAAGTAGGTACTTCGTTTTAAACAAATGTGCAAATTAGCTTTTCTACTGTACCAGGATACCTACCCCGTTCATCAACATTAGCCGTAAATTTATTGACTTTCTTATGCTTCGTTTTTTTACTGTCTTTGACTTCTTCATCCTTTTTAGAGTCCTTATTGTGGTCGTCTTCTTTTTTGGTGTCTTGTTTCATCTTAGACAGCTTAGGGGATTTTGAGCTTGAAGCCTCCGATTTCAACTTTTGGTCTTCATCGTCCGGCCAGACAATTGGAGTTTTAATGGCTTTTCTATCATATAGTTTATTGTACACAGGGCACGGGTGAGGTTTGTTATAGGGTGGCTGATCCACCATGTCGTCTCCTAAGCACTCGTAACCACCACAAACTGCACAATAAGTGGTACGATTCGCTAATTTAAAAGTACACACACAATCGCAATAACAAGAGTCTTCACATCTACAGCAGATACAGCAGCTTTCTTCTTGCAGGCCTTCACAGCATCCGAAATAAAAGTTTTCACTTTGTCAGCGACATCGCAAGTCTTCACGCAACAAGGGTTATGGATATCTTTAAACTTTATAACGACATCGCTGTCTGCCGGGCTAGGTGGAAATTCACCGAAACTCGGGCAGACCGGTGATTGACATTTGGAAGTTGAATATTCTGAATCATCTTTTCGACTGCCAACAGTAGAGCACGTGCTTTTAGTACAAATCACTTTTTCGGAAGATTTAGCGTATACACAGTCGGATGAGCAACGTACAACTTTCTTTGGCGTAGAAGTTCCACTGCCACTTTTGCCACCGGTTTTACTTTCACTTTTACTATTAGTTTTGCTTCCACTTACACTTTCCCCTTTACTTCCGCTTCCAGTGCCCATTGAACTTTTATTGTCGAGTTCTACAGTGAAATAGTACACATTATAAACTTTTTCTTCTTTCGGACTTTTAAACGGGCACGACTTTCCTTCGCATGGTATAGCTTCACTGTCGCTAGTATCACAGTTTCCGCTGCAAATCGATTCGCAAGAAGTTCGCTTCTCTAATGCTTTCTGCATAGTTTCGATGCAAGCGCATTGAGTAGATAAACCTTCAATTGTGGCAGGTCGTTTGAACGGGCCTTCGTGTCGAATGAATTCTCCTATTTTCTCTGCAAGAGTACACGTCTTGCTACCGCAAGGACCAACTAGCTCATTTAGGTCAAATCGTTTATTATCTTCTTCGACAAGGTTTTCGATATAAGCACGCATGTCTCTAGCTATTCTGCAATCTGGTCTCCCACAAGGGCCTCTGATATTTGCTATATCAAAGGTTTCTCCCAGACCTTCTGGTTTTTTCCCTGCTTCTATACACAACGGGCATGGTTCCGACTGGGCTGCCTCTCTAAATCTCTCCGCAAATTTTCCCGGAGGCCATTTTTCTTCCTTACAATAGCAAAGTCTATCTATATCTGTAGCTTTGACTCTTGGACTAATATTTGGGTGTGGCGTTAACATTCTCAAATTATCATTGCACGACACTATTATTTTTCTTACATAGTCTATTATATAATCGACGTCTGGGCATGTTTCTGGGGATTTATATTTCGATTCGGGAGGTTTATCTGCATTTGCCATGCAGCAATAATCTCCGTCGTTAAAGAAGGTAAGATTTGCACCTGGTGCGTTCTTATAATCAGCATATTTAATTATTCCTGCTGGTTTAACCGCCGTTTTATCAACAACATATTTATTTTCAATTTTTATTGAATTTTTTTCAAAGTCCTCATCAGTTGTCTTATAAGTGCACATATACGATGTGTTTTTATTATTAAAACCTGTATAAAGAACCTTTTTAACGACAGGGTCTTCAGTTAGAGTGCGAAATGCCGTGTTGACTTTGTCTCCTAGAAAACTTAGTTTTACTTGCAATGCTAACTTCGCTATAATTTTGGCTGTATTTTCTTCAAAAATATTGTATGAATCTCTTATTACTGTCGGCTCGAGATCCTGCAGGCCATTTGCTATTTTCTGTAAGTAAACGATGAACATGGGGTCCCAAGGAATAGCGTTTGATCCGATAAAAATCAAGTTGTCATCTTGGTTCCATAGCGAAACTTCTAATGAATTCTTGTTCATGTTTTGTATCAGGAATTCCGCATTACTGGTAAAGAGTACTGATTGGCCGGACTGTATTACAGGTTCTGGTGGTGGAGGTGGTTCTTTACCTTTTCCTTTCTTGCCTTTTTTTGGCTTTGGAGGTTTTTTCTTTTTCCCCTTTTTACCAGGTGGTTCAGGGGGTAACGGTAGTGGTTCTGGCATTGTTATATGCATTTGTTTTGGGTCTTTTAGTTCTAGAGAAAATATATCTCCAAATTCACTCCGAATAATGAGACAACGGGTATCTACCATAATCTGGACATTCTCAACGACGACCTCGAATATGAACATACCATTTTGAACTGCCATTTACGATTTTTTTAGCTATTTAGTCTGAAATAATATTGAAACTGGATAATCACATAATTATAAAATAAGACACTCCAACTTCGAAAGTATGCAGATGTAAATAACTTTTAAATTTATTTACTAAAGTAAGACGCGCTGTTAATTTTGAAGTTATGTGATAAATAAAAAATTAAAGTAACATTTGGGGATGACGGGCCAAATTATTTTAGACTTCGAAATACCAAGGAGGTTGATTTCTTAGTTAGATACTGCAGTGAAAAGATCGGGTAGGCTGTATTCATAGACATTGTTTATTATAATTCTTGGGCTGTATTATTAAATTACAGAAGAGTTTGAAAGAAACATTAAGTAGGTACCTAGTCTTTTCTTGAGGTATAAGCTGAGCTTTGCATTAGTGTGAGTGATCACCAAAAGTCAGACAACAAACTCTTAAAAATTAATATCATTATATTTTAGGTAGGTACTTAACTACTTAGTCTGTGGTACTTAAGGCATAACATAAGTCGAAGAAGTATTCAAGTATTAAAATAAAATAAAACTAAATTGATAAAATAAAGTCCAGCTGTGTATTTAACTGATGAGTACATATTATTGTGTGATTATTACTAAAATTCAATTTGAAAGACAAAATAAATACACATCTTCTACACCAGACATTGCACCATAGTCACTTTCTTTATCACTCTCGTTATCATTTTTCACTCTCGTCTGATGTGTCGTTTGTTTTAATAATAAATCTTTCCGTTATATTGTCAATAACGGCGTCGTATCCATGAATTGCATGGTCACAAACATTTTTCCATTCCTGTACAGTGATATTTTCAATTTTTCATTTGCTAACCTCATTATTGTATCCATATTCATTGACACGTTTTTTTCGCGACGTATCCTTTTATCATTGCCCAAATATTTTCAATCGGATTGAAATCTGGGTGATAGGGTGGTAGACGAGGACGCTGGACCATGTTCTCTTAATAAGGTGTCAATTTTATATTCAATAAATCGTTGCTTATTATGCAGTATTAATTGATAAAGTTGTGGTTTGCACGGATATTGAGTGATCGATATTGCGTAACTTGAGCCAGTCAATCATATCTTGTTTGCGACTATTTGAGTTGGGAGGGGATTTTTAACGAATTGTGGTAAGATGCGTTGTCAACTACAATAACGCTATTGGGCTTCAAATCGGGAATTAATTGCGTTTGTAACCATTTTGTATAGTTTTCTGTATTCATATTGTTATGATAATCACCACTTTTTGATTAGCTTTAAACATCAGCAGCGCATTTGGTATGAAACCGTCCTCGCCGCCGGCATGAACGATTATCAATCGATTTTTTAGAAATAGGTTTCTTCAAACCAGAAGTGCTGCCATCTGAATATGATTTTGATGAAGTGTGAGTGGTGTCAATATATGTTTCATCGGTATAAACGATAGGCCTGCCCCGAATACGGTATTCGGAAATTTTAAGCAAATAAGTTATACGTAGGTGACGGATCTCATGCTTTTCCATTAAAATTTTTCTGTTATTCTTTGTCCTTGACCATTTGAATCCTAAAAGAGATACTTCTTTTCGCAATGACCATATTGATCCTGGATAGTTAATGTCAGCCTTTAATTTTTCATGAATTCTTTTCATTGTTGGCACCTCTTTGTCAGTAATGTGAAAATTATGAATTGTTCTACGGATTACTGCTTTATCAAAATCATCAATGATTACTTACAATATTTTTACTGCATCTGGTCTTTTCGGAGATTTGAATTTGGTTCCATCTTTCAAAACACGTTTACCTTCCAATAAGACTCTTTTAACAGTTGACAGTGGAATTCCTGTCGATGTCGATACCAATTGGGCTGATGTAGTCACACTTGACATGTCTTTGTCGTTCATGTCTTTAAAATTGCTATTTAAATTACACAAAATTTCTTTTACTTGGCTATTTAATGGTTTCCGTATTTTGCGCTTATTTGTGTTGGCATCCATTTTACTAACACTTATATCAAACAAAACAAAAATAATATTAAACACGTCACGCTGCAGTCTGTACAAGAGGTGAAGTGCGGCAGGAGCGCGGCGAGACAGAATGGCGCCGCGCCTCAGGCCGGTTACTCAAAAATCAGTTTAAACCGGTTTTACCGGGCGAAAATGGCGCCGCGCCTAAGGCCGGTTGTCACACCTACACTATCCATGTACACTCACACAAATGCAAAGCTCAGCTTATACCTCGCGGACTGTACCTACTTAGCTACTTTTCTTGTAGGTACGAGTATATTGGTGTTTGTTCCCAGTGAAAGCTTTACCAAGTCAACCTATGTTCAGAAAAGTTGGCATTTATGTGTAATTTGGTCAAACTCGAGATATAGGATAACTTTTATTTCGATTAATTGTCTTTATTGTTGCTGAGCCTTTGCGCCGGTAGAATAGAATGTAAATAGTTAGCTACAGGGTACCTAGTAGCTAACTATTTAAATTATCTATATTTTGACTTAATTAATTATACTGCTGGTTGCCTGGAAGAGATTGCTATCAGCAACATTAAGACCGTCACTTGTGGTGCTGGTAGTGTTTGACTGTAATATTTTAATTTGTTTGTGTGCAATAAAGAGTATATAATAAATAATAAATCTACTTATATATTGTCTTTTATTACAATATTCAAGCGAAACCGGAACTTGACGCTAGCTGTTATGACCTATTAAAATTATTAATGTAAATGTTTGGATGTTTGTTGCTGATGTTTTTATCCCGGGAAAACAACGGGAACGGGAACTACGTGGGTAGGTAAACCCATGGGGTAAAATTATTTTACCGCTTCTAGTTTATAGTTTTAAGGATCAATGATAGAAAATTTATCTACATAGTGTTTTGCTATCTGTGAAATGATTTTTTGCTGTCATGTCAATGTATGTCGCAGGGAAGTAATGAAATCAGGCGTTTAATGAAGTCCTTAAAAATATCAACTTAACGAAAAATAATTTACACATTTTCTCCAAAAATTTAAGCAGATGAAAAACACAGAGTAAACTATAATATTTCTATCAGACGTATAAATAGGAATACAAGCTTAAGTTTGTAATTATTTTATTTAGAGTTATGAAGACAGCAAACAGGCGACGAGTCGTCTGATGGTACGTGATAGTAGCCGTCTATTGACTTCGTCAGCGTAAGGTAATGTATAAAAGTAATATCTTTGAAAACGCCTATCCACCGTCACCGGATTTTGTGAAATTTCTCTGACAAAATAAAACATGGCGCCACCCATGGGAACTGTCTTTGACAGGTCTTTTTTCAACTTGAAAACACCCCATTATACTCGTACACGTTCGTATGCTTGTTTTATGTTATTACCACTCACTGGCATGTAACGAGGGAATGTCGCCAGTCTCGTCAGCACGAATTTAGGTAAATGCAGGTATCACTAACCCTAAAAGAGTTTTAAAACTGAACCGTGAACGCTATTATTAAGAATACTGGTTGCCGATAGACTATTTTTTTTCTTTTAATATGAATAAAGGGGATTTATTGTCTATTTTTCCTATCTTGAATTTTTCATAGTAGAAAAGTATCCTATATAAAACAAGCAACGAAGTTTCTATCACCGACCTATGGCGACGACTAAGAAGCTATTACCGATTTTTTATGAAGGCATTGCCGACTGTAGATGGTTTGGATTTGGATGGACATTGTATGGAATATGTTTTAATGTTATTTAGAATTAATTTTGTTGGTATCCCTTAAAACAGAACTAGTTGATTCTAAATATTATATATATTAAACATATACTACATCATCATCATCAGCCGCAAGACGTCCACTGCTCACCACGCTTGGCAGGCGGGTTGGTGACCGCGGTAGATATACTTATATATTTGATTTTGGTGTTTCTAAATTTTCACTTTAAATTATACAGAGAAGAATAGCAAAGCCATAATCAAATTATTTAGGCGGTCGAAAGGCGGGTTTCGCAGCGGATTTAGCTCTATAAATCACATACGGAAAATTGTGCAGAATACCGTAAATAAGTACCTACAATCAGCCCACTTTGCTTGGCGTTTGTGCACTATGGGAAAACTCGGTCGAATTCGAAACCAGTACCCTAGTTAGTCAGTTACTAAACTATACTAACTAACCAGTACCCTAATTCATCACGCAATCGGAATGATCCCGACACCGAATCGAATATCTCTGTCTTTGTCTTATTCGTTTAGAATGACAAAGACAAGGACAAGGACATTCCGCACCGGAATCGTTCCGATTGTGTTATGAATCATCCGGTCCTATCTTGCAGTCCTTACAACAATGCCAAATTGACTTTTTTTATAATGTAGAGTGTCGAGACGAGCAGGACATGTGCCTGATTGTAAGCAACATGGCTGCCAATAAAATCAATACAGTGACACGCAGCTATTGTAACATGAGGAGAACTACAAAGAACTGCACTGCGCTCGTCAACGAGAGATACAAGATGTTTTATCTCTATGCCCTGTAATTTTACTAGAAACTTTACCCTTCAAACCGGAACACAGTGATGTTATCACATTACTCCTTGGCGGCAGAATAACTGGCAAAGGTGTGGTACTTCCCCAGACAAACGTGCGAAATGTCGTACCTGTACAAAATGACTTACGATATATATAAGTATTTCTTCGTACGTGGTCTTCTCGTGATCACGGCGGTTGTAACGCTGCCGGAACGTCGAGGTATTTAAACAATGAATTAAATCGTGATTAAGTCCTGTACATTATAAACATAAGTATTTATATATGACGCCGCACCAGTCTGACGGGCAGCGAATGGATTGCTATAAGGATTAAATGCAGTATAGAGAGATGTGAGTATTGATAGGAGAGATACCTACTGTTTTATGTATGAATTTAGTTAAGCATTGGCAAATATTTTTTTGTTCTTATTTACATTGATGAAATTATTTGCATTATTTGAATGGTGGAAAATTCTGAAATAAATTATAAAATAAAACAATTAATTATAACAATTGTTTAAGCAATTTTATTACGATAAGTTACGTAGAAATGAAGAGTTTTTATTGCTACCTAATAATATTGATTAGTGACATCTGGAACTACAAAGAACGGTTAATTCTTATAAATTAACATATTTTACTTAAACTTTTTAGCCCTTAAAAGTTTTTAGTCGTCGAATGGAAAGATACAACACAAAATGATTTGTTTCTTGGTCCTGAAATTTCTTGGGACATAAACTTTTCACATTACTGTTTGTTGCTAGAGCAACTGGTAAAGGCTTATTTTATATACCAATAGATTTTTCATAAATTGATGAAATGCATCATTTCATCATATCCCTGCAACATTTAAACGTTGGTGAAGTTTGATTCGTTCGTTCTGTTTATATTTTAACATTTATCATAAGATTAATATTTATTAAAATTATATTGAAATCCTTTTACTATGGAAGTTAAAACCAAAAATGTTACTTAAGTAATTTTCTTTGGAAATAGCCGAAGTAAGAGTAATAATAGGTACCTACCTACTATTAGACTAGATTTGAAGGTGCTGAATATGTGCTGAATAATCCAATTTATGTGCAAAGATTGGACATTAGAAAGAAATGGCTGTAGTGATTTAATAATTATTATTTATTACAGCTCTAAAATAATAATAATAAAAGGCAACTTAAAGATAAGTAATTAGTCAAACATTACCTACCTATAAACAGCTAACTCGATAGGAATAGATACAATAGAGGTTTAGCCCTATAGCCCGATAGGAATGCAGGAATGGACAACCAAGTTTTAGGGGTGGCAAATCAAAGTATACATTTACACTGATAGCACAAAGCCTTTTAAGCCTAGCTGGTTGATATTCAATTTTACAAGGCTTTTCAGTAATACACCCAAAATCCAATAAAATGGCAGTCATAGGAACTGCTGACAGAAGTGAAACTCAGAATTTGATAGCTGACCTACTTTGGAAACTACGCGGATGAAACCGGAGGGCGCGGTCATTGCCATGGTCTCGAGTTTACCCGAAGGTTTCTGTCATTCCCGAGCGCTAGAATTAAATTCACAGCCCACGAAAACTCTATCTGTGTTGCGCCAAAAGAAGTTTTCACTTCAAAAACATGACTATTTCAGCATGGACTTTGTAGTTGGAGGATTGGCTGGTGTGGGTGCCGGATTCTTCACTAATCCGTTAGACGTAGTCAAAACCAGAATGCAACTTCAAGGTGAG
Organism: Ectropis grisescens; assembly: GCA_017562165.1. NCBI lineage: Eukaryota > Metazoa > Arthropoda > Insecta > Lepidoptera > Geometridae > Ectropis > Ectropis grisescens. Next base: position 23,720,868 of record CM029776.1, read on the forward strand.
CTCAAAGCGAAGGGGAAACATACAGTACACTATAAAAATATTCCACATGCAATATATACTATAGTGAAATATGATGGTATTGGAGCACTTCAAAGAGGACTAATGCCCGCGCTATGTTTTCAATGGGTTGTTAATGGAGTCAGGTGAGAATATCTAGTTTTTTATCTTTCGCGATTGAAACTCAATATGGAAACGTAATCTCGATCTAAATTTTTATTCAGTTACCTCGACGCTTCGGCAGCGTTACAACAGCCGTGATCACGACAAGACTCGTTCTCTTTGTGACGTGGTTTTCTCGTTAAAACGCGGTCTTCTCGTGGGCAAGGTCGCTGTAACGCTGCCGAAACATCGAGGTAATCCTGGTGGTCGGATTGAAACTTGGAACACAGATTATGCTTCGTAAGCATCAGTCTCATCAGCTTGGGAGTCTACAGTTGTAGCAAAATGGTCTTGACTTTGATACCCTGGGCACTCTGTTTATTTCCGTTTGATACTAAAGAGAAGCTATAGTTAACCGTTTTAGCAGTTTCAAATAAGCAGGTGAAGGGCCGATCTCCGCTCTGACCCTGCATCTTGTTGAGTTCATATTTTACGTTCTCTTTGGTTGAGTTATCAGTAGGATCCTGGTTCATACAAATGTCAGGCATGGTGAAGTTTTATCAACATCATCGTGACAGTAAACCCTTTTCAGTGAATTATTACAGCATTTTATTACCTACCATTACAGGATCCTCAGACTTTAGAAAAAAAACAGCGTAGCCACGTTTGGTTCTACTATTGGGTTCAAATATAAATAAATAAATAAATATTGGTGGACAATATGGAATATCTATATGAATAAAATTAAATATTTTTAATACTAAGAAATAAAACTATACTTATTATGTTACTTACTTTCAGACTAGGCATATACCAGCAAAGTGACAATCTAGGCTTTATAAGAGACGAAAAAGGCCAGACAAAATTTTTGAACAGTGTCATCATCGGATGTCTCTCTGGTGTAGTGGCGTCATTATTCGCAAACCCGCTGCAGCTAGTAAAAACTCAACTCATGTCATATTCGTCGAAACAAATCGCTGTTGGGACTCAGCACGCTCACAGGGGAATGACAAACGCTTTGTTACATATTTATAAAAAGTATGGACTGCCAGGTCTGTGGAGAGGTTCTCACGGGATGATAATAAGACTCTGCATCGGGTCAGCGTCGCAACTTGCTGCATTTGCGATGTAAGTATTAAGTAAGCATGAGCATTGAGCTCCCACTAAGTACTCCCACAGCTGGGACTCGGGGCGAGAAGGCCCCATAGGAGAAAGTCAAGGCGATAATCCACCACGCTGGGCTAGTGCTGATCGGTGTTGTTTTACCTGTTTAGGATGATAGAGACATCGATTGTCATTTCGAATTTGAATCGTTCGGATTATGTTCAGAATCAGTAGTACCTCTTACTTGTGTGAGACGACCCCCGGGATGCAATAGATTAGCAATTTTTACAGAAGACAGCAGTTTGAGTAGTATCTTATGCTAAACAAGCGTGTGTCCAGAGTATTGTTAATTTTCCTATTACTATTTGTCCCGAGGTTTGTGGGTTCTGGGGAACATTCCCAGAGGCAATTGCCCTATGCCACCCACCGCGTCGCAGGTTGCGGATAGCGAAACGGCCTTCAGATATGTAGGCTAGCTGCTTTTGCAGTCGCGGACAGCAGGGCGGTCCATCTGGAGGGTGCTGGTAAATACTCATGGCGGAGATTTCTCTATAAAATAGCACTAAACCCAATGAAAGTGGACGACAGTGGCGAGTATGAGCCGCCACTCTAATAAAAGCTCGGACCCGGGGAGACCAGCCTCGTCAGCACTGGACAGCAACTGGACTAGGAGACACTTACTCCGAAATCAAAAGTAACCGCTGCCTTGCGGATCGATGTTGGATCATCAAAGGCTAGGGCGTCAACCCAAAATCATGACGTGTGGTGCCTTGGGGAAGTGCTGCACTATTCACCTAACCATCGTAATGAAATGAGTGTTAATATTGAGAAAGTTTTGCCTTGCGATCCGGCTAGCCCCCGGCGCTTGCAGGTTACCGGGCCTGTAAGTGAGAAATTGGTTACCGAAGACTGTAAGAGGGTGGGTACCCAGGCCCCCTTACCAGTAAATGTTACTGGTCTTAAAGAGAGTAATAAAAAGCTGATGCAACAAGCCTTCCACCCTGGTCTATTCCTTGCTAGACCCAGAAGTGCTTCATTAAGCTCCGTAGCAGATACCAGAACACAACATCTGCCGGACCCCAATACAATGAGTATAGATTTGGATAGTGACAAAGAAATAGTCAATCCACCCGCTTGGCAGAGAGCACCTACACTTAGAAAAGCTAAAAGAAAGAAGCCGTCATCTCCATCCCCAGATAGAACCATGGTTTCAAACCAATTCAGTGGACTTCCGTTGATCAGGAAGATGATACAATCAGAGATGATGGTCCTAAAAGTCCCTAAGCCACCAGCTATATTCCTGTATGGAGTGGAAGACATCACCAAGCTGACTGAGTTGCTTGTAACCGTTGTCGATGAAAGTGAATTCACATACAAAGTCGTAAATAAAACTCAGCTGCGTATTAACTGCTCCAAGGTAGAGCCGTATAAAATTGTTATGGAGACCATCAGGGAAAATGGACTTATTGGAAACACATTTAACAGAAAGGATAAAAGGCCATACAGAGTAGTTATTAAAACCTTCATTACTCAACTCCTATAAGCGAAATTAAGCATGCCATTGAGGATACAGGAAATACAGTCATAGGGAAATAGTAAACGCAAAGTATGGCCCAGAAAAGAAACCTACATCTACATTCTTTGCAACAGTGCAACAAGGTCCCAACAATAAAAATGTGAAGGGCATCAAGTATATTAACCACCAATCGATCACTATTGAAGAACCAAGAAAACGCAACTCCATTGTCCAATGCCAAAGATGCCAGCAATATGGTCACTCTAAAAATTACCATACCGCTGCTTGAAATGTGCTGAAGCTCACAAAACATCAGAGTGTCCAAAAACTGATAGAGCACACCGCCAAATGCGCATTGTGCCTTGGTGCCCATCCCGCGAACTTTAAAGGATGTGACGTCTACAGAGAAATAGCGTCAAGAAAAGCCAATAAAAAAACACACCTTAGAGGTAGAGGGAACACCAAACAAATCGGTGACAATAATACCCATCAGATGCCACAACCTCTCAATATGGTAGTTGAAACAAAGGAGCAAGCACAATCTCATAAGTCAACTGACAAGAAAAGACCCTACGTTAATCCTACAAAGAAAGCAGGATATGCCGAAGTCACTAAAGTAAATACAAACTCAGAAAATCCACATATACCAAGGCTAAATAAAACTGCAGAAGAGATACTTCTCAAACAAGCAGAAAAGTTTGATTTAATATTACAACAAATGAGTATACTGATTAATCTCATAACAACCCTAGTTACCAAAATGTCAAAATGACTTCCCTGAAGATAGTGACGTGGAACCTAGACGGCCTATCACCCAATCTAGGAGAGGTAGAACTACTATTAAACACTCACAACATAGACATATTACTTGTGTCTGAATCTCATCTTACCGATAATAAAATTCTCACTATACGTAATTATAATACTTATATCGCCAACCACCCAGACGGCACTGCACATGCAGGTGCAGCCTTAATAATAAAGTCGAGTATTAAACATTATGAACAACCGCAGTTTAAGAAAGCCCACATACAAGCTGCCACTGTCGCAATAGAAGATCGGAATGGTACGTACAATGTATCCGCAATATACTGCCCTCCAAAGCACAATATAAAACAGGAACATTACGAAGAGCTATTTAATACACTCGGAAAGCGCTTTATAGTTGGGGGTGATTGGAACGCAAAGCACGTCCACTGGGCCTCTAGACTAACCAACACAAGAGGAAGAGAGCTCAAGAAATCCATTGACAAAAATAACCTGACTACTATATCAACGACGGACCCAACCAACTGGCCTACGGACCCCAAGCGACTCCCAGACGTCATAGACTTCTTCATAACAAAGGGACTCTCCAGACTTTCATACAACATACAAACATGTTTAGATTCGGACACTAATCATGTTCCAGTAATACTAACCATCGGTGCTACTGCTCTGAAAATTGAAAGCAATTCCAAACTGTATAATAAACACACTGACTGGAATGCATATAGGGAACTCGTGCACGATAAAATCAACCTAAAAATTGGTCTAAAAACTGAAACAGACATAGATGATGCGGTACGGCACCTTACTTCAGTTATCCAAGAAAGCTGCTGGATGACTACACCTGAAGCTATCAACCGTCCCCCACAGAGTAAAACGTATTCCGAAACCATACGGCAAAAAATTTGTGAAAAAAGGAGACTCCGCAGAATTTGGCACACAAGTAGACACTCAAGTGACAAGACATTGTTGAATAAGGTTGCTCGAGAATTGAAGGAACTCATCGCTGAAGCAAATAATACTGCCTTAGATACGTACCTGGAAGGATTGACTGCCACGAAGGCAACCAACTACTCACTATGGAAAGCCTGTAAAAATCTTGATCGACCCTTGTATCAAAAGCCACCTCTGCGCACTACGAATGGCCAGTGGATAAGAACCAGTCAGGACAAATCTGAGGCTTTTGCCAAACATCTAAGCCATGTGTTCAAACCAAATGAACCTGGACTAAATGCAGATGAGTCGCAGATAGACGCAACCCTCAATCAAGACCTTCAACTCGACCTACCTCTAAAACTTGTGAAGCCCAAAGAGATCCAAAAACACATTAAGAGCTTGCAGAATAACAAAGCACCAGGGTATGACCTCATAGACAAGAAGGTACTTGAAGAGTCACCTCGGAAAGTGATTGTGCTTCTTACCATGATATTCAATGCTGTCCTAAGGGTTGGATACTTCCCCGATCTCTGGAAAGTATCTCAAGTTATCATGATACACAAACCTGGAAAACCCATACACGAAATCACATCATACAGACCTATAAGCCTTCTGCCCATAATGTCCAAGTTGCTAGAAAAATCTCTTTTACACAGAATGTATGCCACATTTATTAAATGAGACTTCGATTATACCGGACCACCAATTTGGATTCAGGAAAGAACATGCTACCATAGAACAGGTTCATAGAGTGTGCAGGACAATAAGAAAATCTTTAGAAAAAAAAGAATACTGTTCAGCTGTATTCCTCGATATACAACAAGCCTTCGACAAAGTTTGGCACAAGGGCTTGCTATACAAAATAAAAACCATACTACCCCCACACATTCTATAGTGTCCTAAAGTCATACATCTCTGACAGAATATTCCAGGTGAGAGAAGGTGATTGCACATCAGCATTCTATGAAATCTCTGCAGGAGTACCTCAGGGCTCTGTACTTGGACCAATCATGTACATACTGTTCACATATGACCTACCGCAGAGCCCAGAAGTCACAGTTGCCACATTCGCAGATGACACGGCCATTCTTGCCTCAGACAAATGTGCAATGCAAGCTTCCTTGATATTACAAAAAATTCTGAAAGAAATCGAAGAATGGTTAGTGAAATGGAGAATTGCCGCTAGTGTAACTAAATCAGTGCACGCAACATTCACCCTCCGAAAGGAAGATTGTGCTCCAGTAACCCTAAATGACACTCAACTACCTCACCAAAATGTAGTGAAATATTTGGGCATGCACCTGGACCGTCGCCTTACCTGGAAGAAACACATAGAAACAAAAAAGAGATGAAGTAAACCTAAGATACAAAAGTCTATATTGGTTGCTAGGAAAACACTCTAAACTGTCTCTCGAAAGCAAGATACATGTGTACAATACAGTGCTAAAACCAATTTGGACGTATGGAATTCAATTGTGGGGAATGGCTAGTGCCTCGAACATATTGAAAATCCAACGGGTACAAAACAACATACTAAGGCAAATGTCGAGCGCGCCTTGGTTTCTCAAAACAACAGAGGTCCATGATACATTAAATGTGCCTATGGTAAAGCAAGAGATAGAACGCCATAGTGCTAACTATAGTATGCGACTGCAAAAGCACCCTAATGAGCTTGCGGGTAGACTCACTGTACCTGAAACCATACGTCGACTCAAAAAGCGACGGGACATGTATGATTGATGATACAACAATAGAGTAAAAAAAAGGGCAAACTCCACTGGGAGTGGGACCCTCAACGCCACGAAACAGTCACCTCATCTGCTTATAGTCGCATGACTGATTGCATGATTATGTAGCACAAAAAAAAAAAAAAAAAAAAATTGTCCCGAGGGCCTACCACCTATCTAGAAGACTAGAACTATCTTAGGTTTGATATTGTTATCTCTTTTCTTTCCACTTGAAATGATAGAGACCGCAATGGCAAAGCCAAAGCCGATTTAGTTAGAAGGGCTGATCCCATGCCAGTCAAATCCATGTGCGTGTCGTGATCTTTCGCTTGACGCCAACTTATCGTGTTATGCCCAGTGCTTCTTTTGTCTATATGCATGGTGACTAAAAAATTAATCAGTCAATCATTTAGATTAGCACTATCACTACATAGTATAAAACAAAGTCGCTTTCTCTGCCCCTATATTCCTATGTATGCTTAAATCTTTAAAACTACGCAACGGATTTTGATGCGTTTTTTTTTAATAGATAGAGTATAGAGTGATTTAAGCGGAATGTTTATATGTACCTATAATACGTGCATAAAATAGTGGAGAAATGCTGTTATTTTTGAGGTTTCTATTGTGATGTCGTAAAAATTTCATTTTTTCCGCTTAGATTGATTTCTCAAAATAATATACATCAATATTGGAACCCTTCAAAACGTCTACAAAAAAGTCTGAAAAATTATATTTATATCTCTTAGAAATAGCCGACAATAACCATTTTACTAGTACTTTATTAGTACACTCCGCGAGGTATAAGCTGAGCTTTGCATTAGTGTGAGTGATCACCAATCAGGCAGGAGCTTGAAATTTTGTCCGCGAGGTATAGGCTGAGCTTTGCATTAGTGTGAGTGATCACCAATCAGGCAGGAGCGCGGCGAGACAGAATGGCGCCGCGCCTAAGGCCGGTTGTCACACTTAGGTACACTATCCATGTACACTCACACAAATGCAAAGCTCAGCTTATGCCTCGCGGAGTGTATCAGCATTGTATCCGTGCGAAGCCGGGGCGGGTCGCTAGTTAAAATATATTGCGCACGTATTTTTCCTTTTGTCTCACAAATAAAACATGGCGAAGATCCTGTGCTTGGAATTTTCAAGCGACGTCAGGACGTCACGTCTAAATACGATTTTGAAGAAGAAGGACGTCTCAAGGTCTCAACCCCTCCACTCGGCAGTTTGATGGCCTATATCTTTGTCGATTTCTAATAATTTATTGAAACAAAAAAAACGTGTTCCATAATTTTTCCATAATCTGAATCTAAAATCCGACCAAACGGACTTAGATTGATTAGAATGGTATATTTTTGGCCCAGTCATATTCTCAATTGTTATTTTCGCCAATATCCGTCAACTTGTTGGGACATATTTTTTTTACAGCTCAAAAGAATGGATGGAAGCAAATAAAATGTTTCAGCAACATAAATATCTGAACGCGTTTGTTGCGAGTAACATCGGTGCGGTGGCTAAAATAATATTTCACACTCCAATAGATGGTATCACTACTAGACTCTATAATCAAGGTAGGTACTTTCGAGTAGTTTACCTTCTATACTTCCTACAGCCTACAGCACATTTATTCGGCAAAGGGGCCATCTGTTAATTTCGTTGGGATCATTTTGTAAAATTTCTGAAATTTCGACTTTTATTACTCCGGGGGGCCTACCGCCGAACGCAAAATGTCTTAGCTTTGATATTTGTCTCTCTTTTCTTTCCGCTTGAAATGATAGAGACCACAATAGCAAAGCGAAAGCCGATTTAGTTAGGCGGTAGAAGGGCCGGTTTAGATATTAACTATGGTTTTAGTAAAGTTAAAAGCATGAAATGTGTCGTTTTTCAGAACAAGTTTCCCAGTATAGTATCTTCTATAATTTTTAGCATACCTACAGTCTTATCTGTTGGATAAACTGGGTTCTATTCTAGTTATTTCTCGCTCCTCCAATAGCCCTGTACCCTGATTCACAAGGCAATCGGATTTCGACACGGAATCAAACCTCTCGGTCTTTCTCTTAAGCATTTAGGATGACAGAGACAAGGATTGTCATTCCGAATTTGAATCATTCGGCGATTGCGTTGTAAATCAGTACCCTGGACTCGTCGAAGGGACGACGAAGAAAGAGCTTTGTATCTGGCCATCGCCCTATATACAGCATTGCTCCAAAAGTATGGTTGTATTGTGGGAAGGACGTACCTACGTATAATATGTGAAGGAGAGGTGAACAGGTGGATTGAAATGAAACAGGGGAATAGACAAACCGTATGACAGTAAACAGTATCTAACACCTATATCTGCAACTCTAGTGGAATGTGTTGTGGGAGTGATTTTGTGAAAAAGGACGGAAATTTATAGGTACAACAATAGGTACGTTGCAATGCGCGTTATTTGATTTGACCATGATTTGACCAACAATGGCGTGCATGCTTTGGCGCTGCAACTGTAAGATGATCCCAACTTCCCAACCCATTTTATCTTACTGTCGGCAAACAAAGTGTCTGTGACGCATTTAAGTAATAAAAAAAACATGTCACATGTTATATGATGTATACATATGTTATATGAGACTCCTGTAAAGGTCGCCCGTATCTTTATTAGATTTTTTTTTTATTCTTGTGATAATACCTGTCCATCAAGCGGCGCGAAACCCATATCGGCTTGGCGCCGAATATGAGGAAGAATGACTCATGATGTGAAATAAAAATCTACCCTCAAAAATGTTGTTTTGACAAAACAAATCATAATTGAAGGATTATCAACAATTTTTGATGTGAAACATCTATAGTCGCACGTAAAACTGATTTCTGGCGTGACGGCATGCGTCATATGGTATATACATACAGTGAATACAGTCTAAATGCAGTAGTGTGTACGGTGTAGCGACGCGTCGCCATGCGCAATCGACTGTGCGATTCTCTCCCACTCGATCCGGCGCTAACCTGTCGAGTCAGATGGACGCCGTCGGTTATTTTATCATTATGACATATTTAGTTCTTATCACAATATGTCATTTTCTGCATAATACTTTTACACTTTTACAACATAATGTCGATGTCGACATCTGCCAGGCGTCCCATGACGGCTCACTTTTTTTCTCGTGGCAGCCGAAAAAAAACAATTATAAACTAATGCAATAACTGAATAGAATTTGTCTTAAAACGAGGCTTAGGTGACGAGTTAAGAACACTTTAGTAGGTTCCATAACCTATCGTATTTTAAGGTTTTAAAGTTTTAACACAATGGTAATTAATTGTCTTTGTTACAGCTCTAGACTCAAAAGGCCATGGTCAACTCTACAGTGGTATAATAGACTGTGTCAGGAAAATAATCAAGGCCGAAGGCCTTTTCGGTTTGTACAAAGGCCTTGGCCCGGCATACCTGAGGCAAGCGCCGTACTCCGTTCTACTGCTGGTCTTCTGGGATATGCTCAAAGATGTACAGAAGAAATTTGAAAATAGTGTTGTGTCAGAAAAACGTTGAAGTTTGAAAATATTTTAATGAGACTTTTTCAGATGAGACGATAAATACAAATAATCTTATCACAATTTATTTTCTCGGAAAAAAAACAACAACCGACTTAGTTCAAAATTAAATTCAGACACTCGACCAAGTCTTATAAGAAACCGTCACGTCATCTAGATACATGAAAGTAAATTTTATTATGTATTCATGTAAATTAGTATATTACCTAGTAAGCACAGCAACACGAGAATAACATGTGCCGAAATGATTAGTATCTATGGCCAAGAATAAATTTAAAAAAAAATTACTCGGTTAGGAAATAGGGTTTGACTAGCAATTTTTTTGGTATTTGCTATTTGTTTATATTACAGGTATTGCGCTAATAATGTAAATATATTTATGTTGTGTTTAAAGTGTATGTGTTAGTACTGTGATGAAAATAGGTATAATTTTCTATGTTTACGTAGTGTAAGTGCTGTGATGAAACAGCAATACGAGTATATTACAACAACAACTTTTTGGCAACGGATATGAAATGCAAATTCAATATTTCGTGACAAGTTCAATTTATGACATTAATGTGGTAAGTACCTAGAAATTAATGTTGGTATAAAAAGATAGATAGATAGAAACACTTTATTGTTCACAACACAAAAACAAAAAATGAATAAACAAAAAAGATAAATTCTTAAATCTAGTGAAACAAATGGCGGCCTTATCGCTAAGAGCGATCTCTTCCAGGCAACTGTACGGAAAAGATATAAATATAATAAACACAGGTACACAGGGACTATATTATCTTTCTCTTTCTGACGCGCTTGTTCACTATTTTGTTTCTCGCTCTAGCGTCCCGAGTTTACCCGAAAGGCTATTATCATACCCGAGCGTGACGGTTCATTTCAATTCACAGCCCACGAAAATTTTGTCCTAGATGCGCCCAAAGAAGTTTTCGCTTCAACAAACTCACCGATTTCGTTTAAATTTGTGTATTAGGTAGGTACTCGTATAAAACAACATCTCAACTCTTATCTACCAAACTAAAAAAGAAACACCAAAATTGATTCACAATTGGCGGAATTATCGCGTGAAATCCTTACAAAAAAACTTACAACCTAATTGGCAACCGTTTACTTTTTTGAAATCCGTTAACAAGAACAAAATTAAAAAATTTGACTAACCCCCGACAACCTCAGATTTGTTATCTACTAAATATTGTTTTTAAACTTTCGCGATTTGAACACATAATGTTTATAATGTATCTACAGGACTTAATCACGATTTAATTCATTGTTTAAATACCTCGACGTTTCGGCAGCGTTACAACCGCCGCAACATTCTACTAGTCAAGCCCTTTCATTTGATACCCATATTAAGGGGAGTTGTGAAAAAAGAAATGTATTTCGCCATTTTGTGGAAGCGGCCATCTTGGATTTGAAATTTGTCAGAGTGCAATGTATTCTACTAGTCAAGCCCTTTCGTTTGATACCCATATTGAGATAGTAGTGAAAAAAATAATATAAATCGCCATTTTGTGATGGCGGCCATCTTGGATTTGTTTTTTTTTTATAGTATATAGTATTCTACTAGTCAAGCCCTTTCATTTGATACCCATATTGAGGTAGGTTGTAAAGAAATATTTTGTCCGCCATTTTGTGGCGGCGGCCATCTTGAATCTATATTAACCAAACATAGCTAAAAACATCCGCACGAATATTAACTTTCAAATAAAAAAACCGCATTGAAATCAGCCCATCCGTTTGAGCTCTACGGTGCCACAGACAGACAGACAGACATCGACGTCAAACTTATAACACCCCTTTTTTTGGTCGGGGGGTTAAAAATAGGTTCTCTATAAGAACTTGTTTACGAGAAAGGAAACTAGTGTATTAGAGTTACGTCTATTTTAAAATCGATTTTAGAAAGAAACAGAAGCAGCCCACTATTTTTGAAGTGAAAACTACTTTTGGCGCACCGCGTACAGATTTTGTGTTTGCTGTGAATTGAGCTCAAGCGTCACGTTCGTAAATGAAAGAAATCTGTGGGTAAACTTGATCATCCTTGATGACACCTTGGCAGCAAGGCGACGATATGGGGAACCGGCAGCGTTTGGCCTTTTTTTTTTTAATTAAGAGTGACAGGACGAGCAGGACATATGCCTGATGGTAAACAACATGCTTGCCACATAATAGCACAGTGACAGCTATTGAAAGATGAAGATAAATCATTACCTAACACTGCACTGCGCTCGTCACCCAGAGATCTAAGATCTTATGTCTCTAAGCCCTGTAATTTCTCTGGAAACATTGCCCTTCAGACCGGAACCCAGTAATATTTGCACATTACTGCTTGGCGGTAGAATAACTGGCAAAGGTGGTACTCCCCCAGGCGGACTCTGCCAAGAGTCCTACCACTACAAAATCCTGATCCCACCGTCTTTTTTGGTAAGTGCGCACAAATTGGCGCCGTACAAAACTTTGACAATCTCACTACTGACTCGACCAGATAACATGAGGTTAGACCTCTCAAGAGGGACTCTCCTACCGCCTACCTCACCACAGCTAAAAGATAGAAGATCTTTTAGATATTAAGGTGTCAGGCCATCTAGCCTCCGGCGATGCGCTTAAGGATCAAAAAAAAAAGTTTAATGAGCTTAACACTTCCCAAAACATTTGGGAAGGTGTAGCAGCGCTCATGGGACTTCTACTTGGGGTCTGCTGACCCGTAATTGGAGCCGAAAGCGGAATTTGCACATTTAGCCCTATGGAATTTTAGCCCCTTTTGTCCCTTAAAAAGTAACACCTGGGAACATTTTGTGCCATGTGCAATACCACACAAATGATGATGTTTTATCACACCTAATGTGTGATAAATTAATATAACATCTCTGACTAAAATCCTAAAACCCCATTAGCGCCATCTAGTAGCCACCTACGTATTTTGAAAAGGTCATTTAGTTGCCATAGTGATGCTGAAGATTCAAAGTCAGCTGATAACTGTCATACGAACTGCGTCAAGTGTCAACAATTAGCCTAACTTAGTCTGTGATGTCAACTTCAACGTCAAACTTTGTATTTCACAATTCACATCGCTTCAGGAGTTCGCTGAACGTATTACGAAATAGGAAAAAAATAGATTCTAATGTTTTTCAGCCGCAGTTCTTCAGTTTCCACGGCAAAATAATGTTATCGCGAGACCTACTTATGAAAAAGGGAACATGACTTTGTCCGCGTAACGATTTTAACCAGTTTAATAAGGTAAGTTTGGCGTTCTTATCATTAATGTTTTGAAAAGGTTTTGTGATAATTTCTAAGTAGTTGAAGCTGCATTGCGTCTCCAGAATCACATGCGTCTTGTTTACTTTTGCGTAAGCAGCTCTCAATGCCAAAGTCCGCGATAATTTCGGATTTCAGAGCGTGTGCAATTGAACTAACCTAATGAGTATCAATGAATAATAACTGCGAACGATAGTATTATAAATGTATGCTTGTCGCTTTGAGACAATAATTTTAAAATTTCGAATATACACTGCATACTTTTTTTTATTCTACTTATTTACTTATTCTTTTTTGGCAGTTTGTAAAACAAAACCATAATCCATACTTGCTGGTCTGGCCATTTTTTTGCCTAAAACTCAGAGTTTTGTTATTAAAAACTAATTACCTATATTTGTGTTTAGTGCTTGAGTGTGTTAATAGATTAGTTTGTGACGTTTTGAGAAGCTTTGTGAATTTATCTCTGTTCCGGATCTGAATATCAAAGGTAGGCTAAATTTATTTATTTTAAATCTAATTAAGACCTCGCATTTAATTGCTTTTTAATTTTACAGATTTTACTGTTTGAATTCAACATTAATTAATTCCAATTTTCAAATTTACCATTTTGTGATTTATATAAAGTTTTAAAATTTATATGACTATTGATTATAAGAATGTGTTTATTTCAGATTAAGTATTTATGTTGTATTATAATTCAAGTGATTTGTCAGTCAGTATTAAACCTCCTGAAATTAATAGTTTAAATTTTTAAAAATATAGAGCCTTTTTTTTGTCTATTTAATGAGTAGAGTTTCTATTCCTCTTAAAATTATTCTGACAAATTATATGTAATTTAATCACTTGAAAATAGAGATAACTTTACTTTGACATGTAAATTATTAATTATTCACATTTTAGATCAAGGGTTAGTTTAGCTAAATTTGAGACAAGACATGAGGTATTTCCAGAAAAAAAAATGTAGTAGCAAATACATACTTTTCAACAATGACACAGCCTTTTTACAGCTGGTTTAACTGTAAATGATGAAACCAAGTACCAAGTGTGCTTCTGAATTATTAATTTAATGAAACACATTTTTTCTCTTATCTCAAAATGTTTCATACTGAGCAAAAAAATCATATAAGTATTATAATCCTATTAAATCCAGATTTTTTGCGGACTTCTAAAGGCATCTTAGTGATGACAAGTTTAGAGATAGAAAGATACAGGGTCAACTTAATTTTTTTATTGTTTCAATAATAAGCATGTGTATTATGATTATGATTATTATGCTGAGTTAGCAATGCACTCTATATTATTATTTGCCTTAATTATATTTATTTATGTAATTATATAATACACAATGGTACTTTGCCTGCCTATGTTTGTATGCAGGTGGACTTCCTTTATCCTGGAAGATATTGTACCTAACAATAAGGTTACCACTTGTCATGCTAGTTCATAATTGTTTTGCCTTAATATTAGTGTTTGCTTCCATCATAACAAATAATAATATAATCTATGTAAATGGTGGACAATTCACACACAATACCATCTGACCCTAAAGTAAGCAAAGCTTGTACATTGCTTTACATCTAAAAAAAAATTAAACAAACCTTAGAACTAATGAAAACCGATAATAAATTGTTTAAGGTGGGCCTAACAAAGAGGTTTTCACTTATTCTATATGTTTCAGTATGGACTTTGTAGTAGGTGGGTTAGCAGGAGTGGGTGCTGGGTTTTTCAGCAACCCATTCGATGTAGTCAAAACGAGAATGCAATTGCAAGGAGAACTGAGAGCGAAAGGGCAACACGCAGTTCACTATAAGAACATTCCACACGCAATATATACTATAGCGAAACATGATGGTCTGGGAGCACTACAGAAAGGACTGGTGCCTGCTCTGTGGTTTCAGTTGGTTGTCAATGGAGTCAGGTGAGAGTTAGAAACTTATTTATACTATGAAATTATAATCCCAATTGTTACAAAAACAATACAATTAAAACATTCTAACACAAAGATGTTGCCCATTATACCATAGTGTTAATAGTAAGTAAATCTTTTTCTGCCATGCACATTATCATTATTTAAAAATGTTGAAAGCATTATTATCAATAAACATCCCCAACCATTTAAATTATGGTTAGTGTTAAAGTTTTTGATGTCACTAAAACATACACATAACAAGATTCTAAACAAATGAACCAATTTTAATCATAGTATTGTGTTGAATAAATGTAGTACTAGGACTCTTTGTTGAGTCTGCCTGGGCTTGTCCCTTGTACCATACCGTTGCCTGTTATTTTACTTCCATGTAGTTTTGTGCACTCACTGGGTTCAAGTTTGAAGGGCAATACCTAGAAATATAGGACTAACATCTTACATATATGATTTGGAGATGTGCCCAGTACAGCACTTCCTAGTACTGGAAGTGATTCAAACGCTGTAAGTTCAAATGGCTGAACTATAATGGGCTAATATTGATGTAAGTGTATTGCTTACGTCAGGCACATGCCTTGGTTTTCGTGTTACTATCATATAGTTGTTTTAATGTCTCTCTGTAATATTGGCTTTTGCATTGTAAGTTTATTAAGCGTTTTGTTTTTAAATAATAAGTCATAACCTCTTGCTGTAACGATGAAAGAAAACATTGTGAGGAATATGCCATGTCTTTCAAATCTTTCGAGGTTTCCATACTATATCAGTGTGGTTCATTATAACCTTGACTCTCCTTGTAAGGGCAGATCCTGAGTCCTGGAAACATTAAATGGAATAATGCTATAAAATGGTTACTAATTTTTTTATTGTCTTATTTTCAGATTGGGCATTTACCAGCAAGCTGACAACCTAGGCCTATTACGAGATGAACAGGGCCAAACTAAGTTTATAAACAGTTTATTCTTTGGGTGCATCTCTGGTATGAGCGGAGCATTCTTTGGCAGCCCTCTGCAGCTTGTCAAGACTCAGCTCATGTCTTATTCATCGGAGAAGATCGCTGTTGGCACTCAACACGCTCACCGAGGGTTGACATATGCCATCTCGAAGATATACAGAAAGAACGGACTGTCAGGCCTGTGGAGAGGTTGTCACGGGATGATGATCCGGAATTCTATTGGGTCGGCATCGCAAATAGCGGCTTTTGCTGTGTAAGTGTTCTTTATAGAAATACCACATATTTTATGGTTTTTTAACCCCTGACCAAAAAAAGGGGTGTTATAAGTTTGACGTCGATGTCTGTCTGTCTGTGGCACCGTAGAGCTCAAACGGATGGGCCGATTTCAATGCGGTTTTTTTTTATTTCAAAATTAAAATTCGGGCGGATGTTCTTAGCTATGTTTGGTTATTATCGATTCAAGATGGCCGCCTCCACAAAATGGCGGACAAAATATTTCTTTACAACCTACCTCAATATGGGTATCAAATGAAAGGGCTTGACTAGTAGAATACTATACACTATAACAAATATCAAATCCAAGATGGCCGCCATCACAAAGTGGCGAATTATATAATTTTTTTCACTTATTCCTCAATATGGGTATCAAACGAAAGGGCTTGACTAGTAGAATACTTTGCACTATGACAAATTTCAAATCCAAGATGGCCGCTACCACAAAATGGCGAATTACATTTCTTTTTTCACAATTCCCTTAATATATGTATCAAATGAAAGAGCTTGACTAGTAGAATGTTGTACAGATAACAAATCCAAGGTAGTCGGGGGTTAATCAACATTTTTAATTTTGTTCTTGTACTTACTTATAGTTTAGCTACATTATTAATTTGTTTTTTTTTGTATTTTAGTTGTAAAGAGTGGATGGACGCAAACAACATGTTCCAGCAATCTAAATACCTATCCGCTTTTGTTGCGAGTAACATCGGGGCGGTCGTGAAGACCGTGTTTCTTACTCCCATGGACGTTATCATGACCAGGCTCTACAATCAAGGTAAATATGTTTATTTGTAACTAGTTGTGCCCCGTGGTTTCATCCACATCCATAAACAGTGGTAGGACTCGTCGCAGTCCGTCAGGAGAAGTACCACACTTTTGCCAGTTATTCTGCCGTCAAGCAGTAATGTGCAAAACTGTGTTCCGGTTTGAAGGGCAATGTTGCCAGGGAAATAACAGGTCATAGAGATAAAACATCATATCTGAGCTGTGGACGAGCACAGATAGGTAAAAATTTAGACTCTTCATGTTAATTATATACATATATTTTTTAAATAAAGAGTGACGAGACGATCAGGACATGTGCCTGATGGTAAGCAACATGCCTGACACATAACAGCACAGTGACACGCAGCTATTGAAACATGAAGAGTCCAAATCATTACCTAGCACTGCACTGAGGTCGTCACCCAGAGATCTAAGATCTTATATCTCTAAGCCCTGTAATTTCTCTGGAAACATTGCCCTTCAAACCGGAACACAGTAATGTTTGCACATTACTGCTTGGCGGTAGAATAACCAATAGCTGCGTGTCACTATGCTCTTATGTGACAGGCATGTTGCTTACCACATCAGGCAAATATCATGCCCGTCTCATCACTCTATTCTATACTACAATACAATATGTATAAAAACAACATTTTTGGTGTGTACAATAAAGAGTATCTATCTATCAAATACTCATGTGTCTAAGATTCCTACCGCAGCTAACAAAAGTACGGATAACTTTAAAACTGTTGATCTAATTTTGATGAAACATTCCCGATTAATTCACAAAACTAATCCACAAAAAAAAAAGGTTTTTATTCATACCTACGTACACAGAACAGCACACACACACACACACACACACACACACACACAAACAAATACTTCAAACTAATAACGATAGCACCATTAACACCACTTTGTTTTTATATCGGAGGTAAAAAAAAATATTACACCGAAGTTTTAGTGTTACAATGATTTATTGGCCTCTGAAGACTAGGTCTCTCTAGGATCTCTAGCTTCTGCCTTACTTGGCATACAGACATGGTACTACAAAATTGAATTAGTTACCTTTTGCCGTTTATCATCAGTGTTACATTATTACAGTTAAATTCTTTAATTTCAATAATCAATCATTACTTCATTACAATGGTAACTATATATATTTGTCTATGTGATCCATGGGGTGACGGGAGACCATATCATTAAATTGACGCAATAACCATGAATTGATGACACAACATTATGATGGTTCGAACCCTCGAAAGTCAAATGCCCGATTTCATATCAAGCAGAAATAAAAACCAGTCCAAACTGATTCTATGCCGATAATGTAAATTACGTGTTGATATAAATAATCTTAGTTTCGGAGCTAGATATCACTTAGATACTTATTAACCACACAGTTTTATAACGCTCATAAACAATTTATATTTATTGAATTTGAATGAATTTTATTTATGCTATATGCTATAGTCACAGATTTCTAAAACAAAAGGCAGATGGAACGTTCGGAACACAGATCCTTAGGTCCAGAAAGCAAATATCAAACGCTAAAGCAAATACAAACTCCAGTCAGTACGAAACGGACTTCCGTCTCGTACGGAAGTTCCGTGTGATTTTAAGTTTTGTTTAAGATTATGCCGTCTTGTGTCTTCAAACATTGCAAACATTGTTCCCAAAAATAAGAAAAGGAAAGAGGAATATGATTTCATAGGAAAATTTGAATATTTTTACTGCTATTTATATAATTTAGGCGATTTCATTTCGATTGATGAATAGAAACACAACACCTCAACGAAAATTGGTTAGTGTTGCTATACTAAACTGAAATTATTTTCCCTAAAGTTAAGGTAAAATATAGATTATGATTTTTTTGAAAATACTCGTAGACCAAATTATGTATGTACTTAAGTAGGTATTATTATTCTATTTTAAACCCTATTTTTATAATCGTATTTTTTTAATTTAATGTGAATCGATGCCTAGCACAAATCCACGTCATTACTAGTGTTTATAAAAATACTAATAGTGTTGATGAAAACTATAGTTATGAAGCAAGTTTTTAATACTTGTAAGTAGGTATAGTAGAGCTTAAAAAGTAGACGAGTTCTTTTGAGAGATCTAATCGTTTTAATTAACCTCATGTTATCTGGTCGAGTCAGTAGTGACATTGTCGAATTTTTATACGGTGCTAATTTGTGCGTACATACTTACCCAAAAAAGATGTTGGGATCAGGCCAATCGCTGTTGGCACCACATATACTGGCCTTGCTGCCAAGGTGGGGGGTTGTAGGTATAAAACGTTGCACTTTCGAGCTCCCTGTCCCAACAAACTTGATTTTGGTTCTTTGGGTGGACGTGAGGCTGCTGTTCATTCTGTCTTGACTTTCTTTGTCCAAAATTGGGGAGAGGGCTGTTAAAGGTGGGCGTCAAAAACGCCTTTAATTTAGTTAATCGTGGAGCCCCGTTGTCCGAAGTGAAGAATAAAATTCTTGTCCTCTACAATTTTCTTTGGCAATGTTATGGCGGACCCACAAAAATATCAAAACAAGCCTATGCTATCTTCCGTTGGCTATCAACTTGGTGAACCTTCGGCCATGCGACCTTCGCCCTGGCCATTCGGTCTATCATTTAACGTCTCCAGTCCAATTTAAACGTTTGGTACTTGGACGACGGAACTTTGGGTGGCGATGTGAATAATGTTCAACTTATTTACAAAAACTCTTAGACGGTTTTCGTTGGTTTGTATCAACATTTTTAAAAAGGTGAACTTTCGTTTGCGACACGAGTCCAGACAAAGATTAGATAGTAAACAAATTGAATGATCTGGCCCCCCAACATCAAATCAGTTGACAAAAATTCTCTGCACCTCCTGTGTTCACCGATATTAAATGTAGTTGCCACCTTTTGTCAAGCATAATATTCAAAATTTTACAAGAAGCTCCGATAGAATACTCAAAATAAACACACACATGACTTGTACTGTTTTAATTCGGCGTTGTCTTTTATTCAGAATTTTCTGTACGAATAATAAATTATTTTAACATTAGAATAAGTATGTGTTTATTATACGCGAAGATTTCCGAGCTAAGACAACAATAGTGGGATTTTTTTCTTAAGACTGGGAACATTACACGCACACCAACGTGAGTAATTTGACAACGTCGGTGAGAGCTGTCACGCATACATTACTAACTACTGGCCTCACAGTGTCTTTCACGAAGGTTTCATCTGTTTAGAAATCTGTGGCTATAGTATATATTGTGGTACCTACTGTACAACTGCCATAGGTTCCTTAGTAAAAAAAACGTACGTTTTGCTACTACACTACTGATATTGAATGATTCAAAAATACAACGGCGATTTCAAGATTTCATTAAATTTTACTCAGACTATGGACGTATGAAAAAGTTGGACGTAGTCTCGCTAATACAAAAACTGTGTCACTTAAGTCGGCCACATTTGCACGTGTGCATTGTCAGATTGTCACTGATAGGTTGACACGCACACATATACACAAGTAGCGCGTGTAATGACCCACTGATGTGTGCGTGTCGTCAGCCTGTATGTGACAGCGCACACGTGCATATTATGTGGCCGACTGACTCGATGGACACAGTTTTTGTTTTAGCGAGACTACCTCCGACTTTTTTTATAAGTCTGACGCAGACCAATATATCTTTTAGTCTCGTTTTTGAACGCTCATGTGATTTGGTATGGTTCATATTCGCACTAATCATACTACGTGAATATCAATTTAGCTTAGTTGCAGAAGATATTGTAATAATTTAATAATCCATTCGCCCAGTGCTACGAAACAAAGTTTGATCGATACCTGAAGTTTTAAATGATAAATTAAATAATGAAAAAAATGTTAGTTAAAAAAAGATGCTCTCAAGCACTAACTCCTTTTGACCGATAGAAAATCAAGGACTTTATTTTCACTTCATGATGTTAGCCTGTTTCGTTAATGTTAGAAGGGGCCCCTTCTAATATTATGAATGCGAAATTGTGTGCCTATGTTTGTTACTCCTTCACGTTAGGACGGATGAGGTTTAAGTTTGGGACACATTTAGACGATGTGTCCCAAACTTGTGTCCGAATGTGTCCGAAATTGCTATTTCAGGCTTATTTTTCGAAAATTAGGCGTGTATGAACTATGCGGGTAAAACTGAGGCGCAGCTGATTCATATTATATTTAGAATGTTAAATAAATAAATAAATTAGCAGAGTCCGCCTGGGGAAGTACCACACCTTTACCAGTTATTCTACCGCCAAGCAGTAATGTGCAAACATAAGGGCAATGTTTCCAGATAAATTACATGGCTTAGAGATATAACATGTTAATCTAAAGTAACGAGCGCAGTGCAGTGCTAGGTAATGATTTGGACTTTTCATGTTCCAAAAGCTGCGTGCCACTGTGCTGTTATGTGGCAAGCATGTTGCTTACCATCAGGTACATGTCGTGCTCGTCTGGTCATTTATTATTTAAAAAAAATACTGAAGGTGATTTTCTTTTTCAGCGGTAGACGTGAATGGTCGCGGTCTTCTCTACAGTGGTATAGTGGACTGTGCACAGAAGATCACCAAATCCGAAGGTCTTCTTGCGTTCTATAAAGGCATGGGACCTTCGTACCTCAGACAAGCGCCGCACACCGTTCTACTACTGGTCTTCTGGGATATGCTCAAAGACGTCCAAAAGAAATTTGAAAAGGCGAATGCCTTGGAAAAGGCTTAAATTTGGAGAAATTAACTTGGACGGTTTTTTTTCTCACGAAAGTGTTTCGTTATTCGCTGTGCGCCTGGCAAAAGAGACCTTAATGCCTGCTGCTTTTTATTGTTTGTATTGTCTGTGCCATTTTATCCCCAAATGAGAGGGATGAGGTCAAAGGAATGAAAGGAAGTCTATCTATAGTATTTTTATAATCTGTGGTTAATAATTTTTTTAATGCATCATGTTTACTAGTTAATTTAATGATCTTGGTGCACAAAATTGCATCAAAATATCGGGAACTCATTCCACCACGATAAACATCCTTAATTATACTAGTGCCGTCGTCGATGTTAAAATAAATAGTAAACAATACTAAAATAATCTCAAAGCCATTTCTCAATTTTTTGAAATGATAGATCATAGGTATAATTTTGAACTTGAATAAGTTAATACCTACTTATATCGGTCTGTATTTTGACTGCTTAGCTAGATATGAATGTATTAGTAACAGATTTATCAAATTGGTTCCGTGTAGTTTGTCTAGGATAAGTAGGTATAGTAGGCGCGTTCTAACTTTGCCACAGTAATGTTAAGTGACGTCTCAATTTTAGCTATTCGAGAGGAACATCGGTTCCTCTATTCTTGGAACTACAGTGGATGTTGTCTGTGTTTCGTTACCAATATCATCTATTGCGCATCTCTTTGCGCATAATATCTCGAAAAGTAGAAAATGACCGTACTCCAATTGCGCGATTGATCCCTTCTAAAAGTAAACTTCAGTCCGGTTAGCTTTTAACGCGCTACGAACATGAGAATTACCTACATGCTTATTTTTACTAAATAGTAAAATATTTTTATACAGTAGGTAAGCCCCTCATTTGTATTATCAGTACCTAATTCAGTAATTTAATCTGTACCTGACCATTTCTAAATAGGTTTATGTTTATAGAATTATTATGTTATATTGTTATGTCCTTCGAAGCTGCCTATATTTATTGTAATCAGCCGCCATGCTAACATCTCCGACTTACCTAAATTGCAATCCATATACATATAGTACTGTCTTAAAGACAAGTCATTGCACAATTTTTTCACTTTTTTGTAGTTCATTAAAACTAATTCTTTAAATAAGTAACTGTAATGCCCATCGAATTTAGTTTAGACATGTTAAGACGAATCAAAAAATGATCAAAATGAGTTTTGATAGATGGCGCCTCTGGCACTTAACATATTTGTCCAAAATGTATGGTTCTGTCGATGTTAACTTGGCTTTATTTTAACAAATGACATTTAGAATATTTTTTTCTGGTGTGACTAGCTCGCTAAATGATTGATTTTCTTTTATGCATCGCATTTTAAACACGCCGAACGCAACAAACAGTTTTTCACGTGAAAATTACGTTTTTTTTTTATTTAAAATGAAATATTAAATCGTGGTTGTGTTGACGTAGCACGAAAAAACCAATACATCTATCTAGTACGCACTAACGCGTAGTTACGAGCTGTTTCTAGAAAATTTAAAGACGATGGCACTGCGATATTGCCAACAGAATTGAAAACACAATCTTTATATTTTTATAGCGGATGATGGTAACACTGTCGCGAATTCAATGAGGCGTTTTTCAAATGCAAACGCATCTGGAAAGTATCTTGTCTTGTCAAAAATAGTTCTAAATGTTGCCAAGTGCGGCCCTACTGTTGATTTTTGTGAAATTTCTCTAACAAAATAAAACAATGGCGCCACCTTTCGTGAAATTGAAAACTAGCTTTGACAGGTCTTTTTGCATCTTGAAAACGCGCCATTGTTTTTTTTTCATTCCAAAAAATATCCAACGCTCTTAAAAAGGAAAACGGTTTCATTTTAAAAAATGTATGAAATTAGGCGATATAATAAAAAAGTGCCTTGGGCTTTTTTATTTCACTCGAAATTTACACTTCAGTTTTGCGTAGATGGCGTTTCACGCCTTAAATCACGACCTTTTTTTTCTTTATCAAAAATCAATTTCTGCTTATACCTACCTACGCTACGGTAAAGTTAGACGATGTTAGCTAATAGTGGTTTGTTGATCAATTTTTCACTTCAGATCGCCACAGTATTATTAATAAGTAAGCATTTGTGTCTGTAATCTGTATAATCTGTCTTTTTATAATAGCATTTATATTACAAAAATAGTCACCTAGCTAATTAGATCACGATTATGTCGTATATTTTGCTGTGGTAGAACTTTTGAGTTCAGAACTTTTCAGTTCTGCCTGAAGAAGTACCATACCTTTGCCAGTTATTATACCGCCGAGCAGTAGTGTGCAAACTTTAATTCTATTCAAACGCAGTGGTTTCAGATAAATTACAGGGTAAAGAGACAAATGTTATGTCGCCGGGTAACGAACGTAGTACACTCCGCGAGGCATAAGCTGAGCTTTGCATTTGTGTGAGTGTACATGGATAGTGTAGGTGTGACAACCGGCCTTAGGCGCGGCGCCATTCTGTCTCGCCGCGCTCCTGCCTGATTGGTGATCACTCACACTAATGCAAAGCTCAGCCTATACCTCGCGGACAAAATTTCAAGCTCCTGCCTGATTGGTGATCACTCACACTAATGCAAAGCTCAGCTTATACCTCGCGGAGTGTACAGTACTAAGCAGTAATTTGGACTCTTCATTTTCAAATAGCTGACTGGTACTGATGCTATGGGAAAGCGTGTTTCTAACTATCAGGCACATGCCCTGCTCGTTACGTCACTACATTATAAAAATACTAGCGCCCCGACCCGTCTTCGCACGGGTACAATGCTGATAAAGTACCTAAATATAAGTACCTACTAATAAAATTCCGGTCCGACGGCAAGACGTTTTGTTTTACATAGTCACATAAGTCACAGTTTTTTGTGATGGATACTTTTTTGGCTCGACGGACGCACGCAATGTGTTGATTGATGGAACGAAACGTGCTTCACACCAAAGATGGCGACAGCGGTTTGTTTGTCAGTGCCATCAGAATTTAACGAAATTCTCCATAATCAGAATTATGTGGACATATATGTTGTCGACTCAAAATATTTTTTTTTTTTGTTTTGTTATCCATATTATAAGGTTTCCGTACCTCTTGACGAAATTATATTAAATATTTCAATACGACGAAGTTATGAATTTTTATTTTAGAATAATAAACATACATAATTTTGTAAAACATTGCGCAAGATTCGTAAGTTATGAATTAATTTTCAGTGAATGTAATAAATTAGTTTTATTGTTTTACAAGATCCGAGATAAAATGTGCCGGAACAGGTATTTGTTTGTTTAATTTATGTGTAAATAAGTGTGTCAGTCATTTGTGTTGTAGCTATTAGTTATTTATTGAGCAATGTTTATTTTTATCGTTAATTTATAGTACAAATTTGTTACATTCTTTTTGTTGCTATAAACGGATTCTTTACTGTCAAGCAGCGAGAAATCGTTCGAGATTCATAATGTATCTCTTCTAATTATATAACTTTGAAATCTCTTGAATATTTATGGGACAAAAGCTAGAATAAGTAGTGTTTTTTTCACGGAACCCTAGTTATTTTATTATGTTATACCTTAGAAGATCAGCTTTCTGGTAGTGAAAGTCCCGTCAAAATCCATCCAGCCGGCTGAACAAACAGACAGTCAGACAAAAAATTATAAATAGTGTTTTATAAATAGACACCGTGTATACTTTCATTTGAACTTAGTAAAACACTGTTACTTTGATAACTATTACATTCAGACACTCCCATTTCATTTATTTGTAAAAATTGATGTAATTTATGACTGTAATATTGACATAATTGTAATATCTCTGACATGTACAATAATATTTTATGAACAAATATGATTATGATAGACTCAGAACAAACATTTGTATCAATAGCGTAGCGTGCTTTGGGCCCTGTATCAAAATGAAGGGTGATGATTGTGGATAACATTTACATTTGTATGCTTAGTTAGATAGGCTTTAAAGTATTACGTAACGCAATTTAGGGGTGTCTTGTTAAATGTCATTGAGGTCATTTAATTTAATTTATTTTTATTAAAAAATAAACTAGAGAATTAAACTCTCCGTATTTGGCGACTTGTGTGGTTATTTTTTAAGTAAAACCGGTCACGTGGATGCTACGTAACGTATTGATAGAGTGAGAGGAAGGATGCAAAAATATATGGGCTGGGGGTATAAAATCAAAAAAAAATCGTTACGTAATATTTAACGCTACCCCTAATACGCGATTAGGGCCTCTGTAACCCGGGGGCACCGTATAGTTGATACGGCGGTAGCTACGCCGCTCATTTATATTCATCACAGGGATATTAGCCTTTGGCGGGAAACGAACCTACGATCTATGGCTGTGTGGGTAGCCTTTCTACCTACTGAGCCATAAGCCAGTCAATGTGACCTAGACAGAAGTATCTTAATTTACAAATGTAACTTCGAAATTGTAGTAACACTTTTTTAAATAAATACAAGGGTAACTCACGTTTGATATAGTCATTCCAGTTCGGCTCAAGTTTCGATCGCGTCCGGCGATCTTTTTCAAGAAGATGCTAAACGAGCCGCGAACACGCGCGCGTTCTCTCCTTGCAAAAGATCGCCGGACGCGATCGAAACTTGAGTCGGACTAAACTGACTACATCAAACGTGAGTTACCCTTGTGTTTATTTAAAATGTGTAATAACCACGTTAGTTTTCATACTAAAAATGTTGTTATACTTATATTAATAAAATGTTGAAATTTTAGGAAGACTTGTACTAAAATGTAAATCACGTAGTGAAATTTCGATCGGCCTAGCCGAAGCCTTATTTGTACAGTTTTAATTAAACCGCTTATTTATTGAACTGTTTTATCACTTCGTTTTATTTTAAAGCCCTTTCTTCATAAAAAAATATTATTCAGCAAAGGTAGGTACTTCAATTATACTTTGGATAGTGGTGAAGTTGAATCGCCTTTTGCGATAGACTGGAAATCGGTAGAAGTAGAGGCCACTTGAGACCAACTGCCTTAGGACACAAAAAAAGCTGAAGTTTAATTCGGAACAACTATTTCAGTGCTGAAATCAGACTCCATAGTCTTGATAAATGGTAGAGACAATAACGAAAGTAAGAGGGATTAAACTGAGGTCGTACCGTCTGAGGAACCTTGCGGTGGTCGTCATACGAGATGCAGTATGTATTCGTTGATTACGGTAACATTAAGTTAGTAGGGCCGATTACATTTACCAAGTTTCAATAGTAGATATAGCTCTTATAGTTTCGGAGAAAAGTGGCTGTGACATACGGACGGACAGACATACAGAGAAGTAGGCACCTGAGCCAGCCCAAAGTCAAGCGCGGTCCCAGTCCCAAATTTGTGGGAGATCACCAGTACGCAACCTCAAATTTGGGGGGGTCACCTGTAGTAGTACAAAATGACGAGTAAAAAAACACTTTACTAGTAGCTCCCCACGCTTTTAGTTCTTGTTTTTAACAGTCTAGGTACTATTAGATATTCTGAAAATGATTTAAGTTCGGTAGGCAGTAGAAGCCACTTGAGAACAACTGCCATCATCATCATCAGCCGCCAGACGTCCACTGCTGAACATTCATCTTCTCTCTCTATCTCTCATTAACTCTACCTTTATTTTATTGTTTTCCTTTAACGAGTTAGAGAATCGATAAACAATGCGATCTATTAATTTAATTTGTGAAACTGGGGTCGTAGCTACGCAATAAAAAATTCACATGTTACTGAAACCCGCGTGTAATTTTGTTTTAATATGCATACTCAATTATTTTTCAGATGGTTTGAACACTAAATTCCTTAATACAAACGTACCTGTTTGCTTGATTTCAGCGGCCATATTGATGACGTCACAAGATGGCCGCCAAAGCTGGAACGCCGCAAAGACCACAAGGTGCCGAGCGCGATATCATCGACCTGTTGATGGGTGGCGTAGCGAGTATGTTTCCTACGTTCTTCACCAATCCTATTGAGGTTTGTCGACTTTCTCTCGTAATAAGAACTGCTTAAATGCCGCTAATTAAAAAAAACGGTGAAAACATCGTGAGGTAACCGACTTGTGCCTAGAATCTTTCGAGGTCATGTGTCATCCACCAACGCGTGCTGGGCCGGCGTGGTGGGTTGAGGCTTTGACTCTCTCCTTGCAAGAGAAGGCCTTGAGTATCAACAGTGGGAACATTCAGTGGGCTGCTTGTCAGATTGTTTTCAGGGTTCCGAATCCAAATGGTAATAAAAGTGGTCAAGAGCGAGTCGGACTCGCCCATGAAGGCTTCCGTAGCAGCAAATAACACAATATAAAAGTTCTTGTAGTTCGTTGTTATTTTAATCAGTGTTTTAACAATAGTCAATTTATGACGTATTAAATTAAAACTACTTACTAGATCTCATTCAAACCAATTTTCGTTGATAGTTTACATGGTAATGTACATCATACACTTTTTTAATTTTTGTCATTCTCTTCTTTTAGAAGTTACAGGGGGCACACTTTTTACCACTTTGGAAGAGTACCTCGCACAAACTATTCAGTTCAGAAAAAAAATATGTTAGAAACCTCAATACATTTTTTGATGATTTATCCATAGATAACGCACACATATGGTTTTGATAAAAAAAAATTAGTTTCAGTTCCAAGTATGGGACACCCCTAAAATTTTAGTTTTTTTTCTATTTTTGTATCAAAATCTAAATGCGGTACACAGATTACATCTATTTACCAAGTTTCAATAGTATAGCTCTTATAGTTTCGGAGAAAAGTGGCTGTGACATACGGACGGACAGACAGACATGACGAATCTATAAGGGTCCCGTATTTTGCCGTTTGGTTACCGAACCGAACCCTAAAAACGGGACTTTGTTACGTAGACTCCGTTGACCGTCAGTCTGTTTTTACACCAGTCACCAGGCTGTGTCTCATGAGCATTGTCCTGGAATATTTGCACACTACTGTTGGGCAGTAGAAAAACTGGCAAAGGGAGAATTCTATTCCAGGCGGACTCTGCAAAGAGTCCTATCACGATAAGGTCATTGTTTCTTCGTTGATTTTTCATTTATTGTGAATTTATATAATTTTATGGTTGTTCTTCCAGGTGGTGAAAACCAGGCTACAACTGCAGGGAGAGCTGAAGAAGCACGGTACCCACCAGGTATTCTACAAGAACGTTCCTCACGGGATCTACGTCATCGCTCGGACGGATGGCTTGTTGGCGCTGCAGAACGGCCTCCCGGCTTTCATTGGCTTCCAGTTCTTCCTCAACACATTCAGGTTAGTCTTAGGGCCTGTCTACCTACATCTCCACGTCATAAGGTTGTCAAAGTGGAACGGTGCGTTATCGTGGCACGACGCGTTGACTTAGCGGACCGGTGCATAGTGCGCAACTTAATCACGATCGACATATATTAAATGATCACAAAAAGATTGCAGAAATGGCGAGTCGTCTCATTGGAAATGAGAAGATCTTTTGGTCATCAGTCATTTCAACCGAGGCTGACTTTCGGTTATGGCGTTGTGGAATCAGAAACCTGGTGTTATGATTATGTGTCGTGATGGCAACCCTGCAATTATTGAAGACTAAATGAGGGTAGACGGGGATCTCTTCATTTCACAATGAGATGACCAGAAAGTTCGTCCGTTTTCTCGAGCTGCCGAAAATCTTGTTTAATATTTTCAAAATGAGATGGCATCGTGAAATCTTAAAAAAACTATAAATAATAAATGTCACTCCGATTTTCTCCCACAGATTGGGCACTTTCCGGATGGCAGAAAGACGTGGCTGGACTCTAGACGCCTCAGGTATTTTCAGTTTAATTGATATCTAATAAATTTCGTGCTTCCTATTTTACAATTTAAGATGATAGTAGTAAATGTAGAATGATCATCTTAAACAATATTCGGAAGCATCACGCCTGCACCTAAAATACAGTGAGATGGAGTTTTTGTATAAGAATTTTCCAAATGTATATTGGCAGTCAGCAATATACACGTATATTCGGTGCCTTATTCTTAAAATGATCTAGTGCTCTTGCACACACGATTAAATTCAATTGCATAGAGATCTTATAGGTCTGGTTGACGAGCATAATGCAGTGCTAGGTAATGATTTGGAATCTTCATATTCCAATAGCTG
Organism: Ectropis grisescens; assembly: GCA_017562165.1. NCBI lineage: Eukaryota > Metazoa > Arthropoda > Insecta > Lepidoptera > Geometridae > Ectropis > Ectropis grisescens. The sequence goes on from CM029776.1 coordinate 23,750,563, forward strand.
CGTGTCACTGTGCTATGACGGGCAGTCGTATTTCTTGCCATCAGACGGAAGTCCTGCTCGTCTCGTCACTCTAACGTATTTTCCAGGGAAACCCGTTCTACTGCTAGGCGCGGTGGCGGCCGGAGTGGGCGGCGGGATAGGCTCCATGCTGGGGACTCCCTTCTACCTCGTGAAGACGCGCATGCAAGCGCAGGCCGCGAAGAACATCGCTGTAGGGCACCAACACAAGCACGAGAGCACCTTCCACGCTATACGAGACATCTATAAGAAGGAGGGGTTCAAAGGTGAGCGAAAACTGCAACTACAGCAATAGCTGTTCTTAAAAAATATGACACGCACTACCATGTACCCCTCCTAAATGAATACTCTTTCGTTTATTGTTATAATCTGTGTTAGGGTAGTTTTGACAAAACTAATCATAAGTTATTTTATTAAACTAAAAAAATCCGCGGCAACAAAAAAACTATAAACTAGTGTAACAAATAAATAGAATTTGTCTTAAAAAGTCACCATCGAGAGGTTTATAAATTTTTCGGGTTCGCGAAAAGCGAAAGTTTTGGCGGGAAACCCATGAGATAGTTATTTGGCAGCACTGGTTATACGTTGCAGGTCTGTTCCGCGGCTTGTCGCCGCAGATCGGGCGCGGCACGGCGGGCTCGTGCTCGCAGATGCTCGGCTTCACGTTCGCCAAGGAGTCGTTGCGCGAGCGCGGCCTGCTGGTGGACCGGCCGCTGATGATGTCCTTCGTGGGCGCCAACCTCGGCGGACTCGTCATGACGTTCTTCGCGAACCCGTTCGATGTCGTCGCCACCAGGCTCTCCAACCAACGTGAGACTCATATAACTTGCATAATAGCATAAGTTAACACACAGTAATGTGCAAACATTACTATGTTCCGGTTTGAAGGGCAATGTTTCCAGAGAAATTACAGGGCGCTTTTTTTGTTTAAATTAGCCACTCCACAGACTCCGGGGTCCGTGATCATTACAATTATATATATGTTTTACACATTTCTTGGATAAGGAGAAGAAGAGGAAATTACAGGGCTTAGAGATATAACATCTTAGATCTCTGGGTGACGAGCCCAGTGCAGTGCTAGGTAATGATTTGGACTCTTCATGTTCCATTTGCGTGTCACTGTACTGTTTATGTGGCAGGCATGTTGTTTATTATCATGCACATGTCCTGCTAGTCTCGTCACTTCTTTCACGTCTTTATATAAAAAAAAGGTTTTTAATTTTTTATCTACGCCGTCCGTACCTACTTCTAGACGATCTAAGAACCGAGCCCAGCCCCTCTACCGCCTAATTAAATCGGCTATGGCTTCGCTATTGCTGTCTCTATCATTTCAAGCGAGAAGAAAAGAGACAGCAATATCAAAGCTAAGACAGTTTTAGGTATGCGGTAGACCCTCAGCTCGACTTTCTTCTTACGTTGGTAATTAAAGCAGTGATTGCAGTGAATAAATTTGATTTTAATATTGTGAATTGATGTCACGTGTCACGTCTGTAAGTGAAAGATTCCCTTTCGGCCGCCTTTGTAACTGTGTTTTGTAACCAGTTACAAAAGAAGATTTTTTTCCGTTTTCGTAACCCGGTTACAAACTAATATATTTCGTTCGGTTTACATCGGAACCGCCGAGGGTGCCTGTGATAGCACTCAGAAATCACGTACATATGCAACGGTGAAAGAATGTTTTAAATCGGTACAGTAGTTCCTGAGATTTAGAACAAAACACTTCTTCAGCTTTATTTTATTGAACTGAAAGTTTCTTTTGGATTCACCACAGACCATACGACTTTCTTTTTTTTATTTATTTACTCTTGCTTATTCAGGTACGTACTATGTACAGATCTGTTACTGTCGTGTTAACTACATTCAATTTATAATATGGAAACGTTTTTATTTTTAATTATTAAAATTATTCAATGGTTTTTAATATGTATTAGTGTACATGATGGTAAGCAACATGCCTGCCCATAACAGCACAGGGACACGCAGCTATTGGAACACAAAGAGTCCAAATCGTATCCTAGCACTGTACTGCGCTCGTCACCCAGAAATGATGATGATGATTCATCTCTATGCCCGGTAATTACTCTGGGAAAATGTAGTATTAGATTATGCAGATCAGTGAGTAAATAACTGAATAATAATTTGGCTGGCCTGGTGGTATATCCATAGTGCAATCTTTGCTTTAGTTTGGAATTAGAAAGTGTTGTCGAAATCATTCCTACTCTACTAATAATTTACCTAGTTGGCTTATTATATCCTCATAGTCAATAATGGTTTATTAGGTTACGATGGGGCTGGCATAGACTTGTAGTCGCCCCTATAAAAGAAATGAATAAAAAAAAAGTGTTGTATGTGAAATGTCCACCAATATTTATTTGTTACTAGCGGCCCGTCCCGACTTCGCTCGGATAGTAACCAAAATATCAAGTGCAGTGCCATCTGCCGGGGTGATTCGTAAATCTAAACCTTCCAGGGCCCTACCCAAGCGTATACAAAAAAAAACATTCAAATCGGTCGAGCCGTTTAGAAGGAATTCACTTACAACGAAAAGTGGCATTATTTTTTATACTATATTATATAGATTAAAAAATAGGGGTTGGTGATAAAAGGGTAAAAATTTAGGGTTGTATGTATTTTTTAATGCCACATTATAGAAAAATAAAAACCATAAAAATTTACCAAAAATTAAAAAAAAAATTTTAGGGGTGAACAACCCTTATCACTTAGGGGTGTGAAAAATAGATGTTGGCCGATTCTCAGACCTACTCAACATGCTCACAAAATTTCATGAGAATCGGTCAAGCCGTTTCGGAGGAGTATGGCAACGAAAACTGTGACACGAGAATTTTATATATTAGATTTTTACAGCGGTCGACGCCCAGCACCGTGGCTTGCACTACAAAGGTACGATAGACTGCATGATCAAGATGCTACGGTCGGAAGGCATCAGGGCTTTGTACAAAGGAGTAGGGGCCAACTACCTGAGGCTAGGCCCCCACACGGTGGGCCTCCTGGTCTGCTGGGACCAGCTGCGACTAATAGAAGATTACATCAGAAGCTGAACTTAACCACGAATTTACAATCAATGTTACTTAAAATAAACCTTAATCACAGACCAGAGGCAACCAGATACTTAAAAATTTGGCCTTGGTTATGATTTATTTTGTCATTGGTTACCAAACCATTTCTGTCGACATTTTTTAAATATCATGGCGAGTCACACTAGTTAATTGTTATTGAGAAGCGTTATCAGTATCTAATACTGAATTTTTATTTTAGATTGTACAATAAAATATTTTTGTTAAAAAAATATGTTTGTTTTACTAACTCCAAAAAAAAAATCAGTGATGAGGACTGCTAATAGACTGCAGGCTCGTGAACAAAATTTATGGGTCATATGATACAGCAGGAGACCTATGTAGGATGATAGAAGGGTATAAAGTAATACGATTGAGCACTATGCCGTCACTTGTAAGCTGTCCAACTGAGTGCAGTTGAAGAGGGGAGGTTCTAAACCTCGATCATTTTTCCTTGTTGCATGATTTTTGTACCACATTGCGAAATAATGTATTAGAAGAGGTATTGAAACTGTATGGAACCAAAGCCGAACACAATCAAACGACCAAACTTACTCTGTAAATCGTCGGAAAATCATGATTTTTTTTCACAAACTAACCATTAGAATATTAAAATTTATATTAATTATAGTTTTTTTTATGTTCACGGGCCTGCAGTCTATAACTTGTAACTTAGAATTTGAGTAATAAAAGTATCAATGTTGCGCTATAAAGAGGTAAGGTTACATCACAGACTAAGTAGAGAGATACACTGGTAACATAAACAAATGTTCAACGCTGTTCCAAAAAGTTTTTACTTCAAAAATGAATGAGGCGTTTACCAGACGCTAAAAGACTTGTCAAAGATAGTTCTAAATATTGCCAAGTGTGGCACCACTGTTGGTTAAGTTTTTGTGAAATTTCTCTAACAAAATAAAACAGTGGCGCCACATATGGTGAAACTGGGAACTATATTTGACAGGTCTTTTTGAGTATTGAAATCGCCCCATTGTATGAGAAACGAACTGGAAGAAATGGAAGCGAACGATGAGATAAGGGATGATGATGATGCATATAAAATCATGCTAAACCTATCTAACCTACAACAACAAGAAATAGAATGATTATGATGACCCTAGAAGAAATGAAACCAAATTATAAAAAAATACTTTTATTACAAAAATCTTAAAAATAAAATTCTGTCGCAATACTTATTCGAGGTTACAGTACCACTCAATAAACAATATATTATATAATTTTTAAAATGCAAACAAACATGACCGATTCACCACCTCCTGTCACTTGGTCATTCATTAGAAATGACGGTAAAACTTATCAACAGCTTCTCTTTAAAAAGAAAAATATCGCTTTGTTTTGTGCTCTATAGGTGATAACGCTAAAGAAAACAAAGGGAGTCTCCATGGTTTATGGAGTAAGTATGTAAGTAAAAAAATTGGTTGGTATACGGACCATAGTTTAACATGACAACGTCATAACAAAACATTGATAGATGCGGTGCAAGCGTACAATGACACTTAATAACGGGACACTTTTTCGTACATGCACCCGGCGTTTATCGAATTACTAGACGTTGTCACGTCAAAAAAAAATTGGTTGTCTATAAAGTCGGTTGGTTTACGGACAACAGTTTAACGTGACAACGTCATAACAAAGGATTGATAGATGCAACGCAAGCGTACAATGAGCGTAACGGGACACTATCATGCATGCTGCCGGCGTTCATCGATTTATAAGACGTTGTCACGTCAAAAATTGCAGAAAAAAATTAAATAACGAGACGTTACCGAAAAAGTTGATTATTTTTTTTTTTACTTTTGTAACAATGTTAAATACACCTGGTTATTCTGTCATGTTAGTTAACACTTCGATAAAAACACACTATGTTAAATTAATAAATAATAAAATAGAGATACGCAGTTTACAATAACCTAGATGTCAATTGTTCTTGTACTTTGATCACAACACTCGGAAGAGTGTCAGAAACTGGTTACCAGTTGTAAGGACGGACACTGATTCTCCATCAACGGGACGTCTATCGCTTTACTAAATCGGTTATGGCTTCGCTATTGCTGTCTCTATCATTTCAAGCGAGAAGAAAAGAAAGGGCAATATCAAACCTAAGACAGCGGATGTATGTCAGTATAACCGCATCTTTGATAAAATACCCTAGAAAACGCGACGTTAACAGAGACACTAAGTATTCGTACTTAATTTTGAACATTTTGTTAGGTTTTATATACAGAACTAGCGGTCTGACCCGGCTTCTCCCGTAATATATAGTACACTCCGCGAGGCATAAGCTGAGCTTTGCATTTGTGTGAGTGTACATGGATAGTGTAGGTGTGACAACCGGCCTTAGGCGCGGCGCCATTATGTCTCGCCGCGCTCCTGCCTGATTGGTGATCACTCACACTAATGCAAAGCTCAGCCTATACCTCGCGGAGTGTACCTGGGTAGCCTGGGTTATACACACATAATTTCTCAAAAAAAAAAACTTGAAAAAAGAAAGGTGGCCGGCTGGATTCGAACCCGGACCTACCATATTATACCGCCCATCTTTCCGTCTGAGCTAATATACTGTCGCGCGACGTAACGAAATTTACCGTCGCATTCTAATGTTTTTGCAACAGTTTTTCATTGTGTAAAAACGCGCATAAAACGGCGTTTTTTTAAACAAAACCTGGCTAGATCGATTTATCGTCCCCGAAACCCACTGTATACATAATTTCATGAAAATCGTTCGAGCCGTTTCCGAGATTCGGATTCTATATATTCTATATATTCCTACAAGAATTGCTCGTTTAAAGGGGTAAGATAAGATGAGATTAAGCCTATAAGCACTCGGGGATCACCTGAATATCCGACAGTGAAAGAATTTTTTAAATCGATCCAGTACTTACCGAGCTTAGGGCGTACAAACAAATAAACTCTTCAGTTTTATAAAATTAAGTCAGATTTGACTGGTGTTTTCTAGAGCAGCATTGTCGCAAATTCTATACAATATATGAAAATATTTCATTATTAGTCTAAATTGGCATTAAGGTAAGATCATTTGTATTCTTATGATATTCCTAAAGAGAGAATAAAAACTTAAGTACATTCTTTGAGCCTTCTTTACTTATAATCTAACTCTGCACCCATAACTGGCCCTTACATTCCAAATAAAATCAGTCCTTCAAAAGTCCTTTCCCTACGACCATCTAAATATAGCTACATTATTGCTGTTTTTATTTTAATTTCAAGCTAAAATACGAAGACGGCTATCTATACAGGGTTATTGGTAATGAGCCTGCATCCTTTAAAAGGCATGTTAAGTGCATTAAATACGAAAACACATAAATAAATTAATGTAGTGAAAGGAGTCTGGGCAGAGTCCGCCTGGGGAAGTACGACACCTTTGCCAGTTATTCTACCGCCAAGCAGTAATGTGCAAACATTACTGTGTTCCGGTTTGAAGGACAATGTTCCCAGAAAAAAAAAAGATATAACATCTTAGATCTCTGGGTGACGAGCGCAGTGCATTGGTAGGTAATGATTTGGCTCTTCATGTTCCAATAGCTGCGTGTCACTGTGCTGTTATGTGGCAGGCATGTTGCTTACCATCAGGCACATGTCATGTTCGTCTCGTCACTCTTTATTAAAAAAATGCTTTTGGACCTATAGTTTTTTTAAATTCGTATTTTATACCCCATGCAAAATAAAAAGTTTATTTGCCCGGTCTAAAAACATCGAACTCTTCGTAATAAGAGAGCGCGCACCTTTGATAACGTATATAAGTAAAACAGTGCGAGAGACGGCAAAATAATCCTTTTTTTAATCCCCGACCAAAAAAATGGGGTGTTATAAGTTTGACGTCGATGTCTGTCTGTCTGTGGCACCGTAGAGCTCTAACGGATGGGCCGATTTCAATGCGTTTTTTTTTTATCTGAAGGTTAATATCCGTGCGGATGTTCTTAGATGTTTGGTTAGTACCGATTCAAGATGGCCGCCTCCACAAAATAGCAGACAAAATATTTCTTCACAATTTACCTCAATATGGGTATCAAATGAAAGGGCTTGACTAGTAGAATGCTGTACAGATAACAAATCCGAGGTAGTCGGGGGTTAGTCAAAAATTTTAATTTTGTTCTTGTTTGGATATGTTGGATTGAGTTTTAACAAACGTTGTAGAACAAGTATTGTTTGTTTAAATATATAGAACATACATTAAATGGACGCAGGCTGTAACCAAGTATATATAAAAATGAATGTTTGTCAGTATGTTCTGGAATCATAAACTATGCATTTCATCATATGCTGATCTTTGGCAAAGTTGTTTTGCAACTGCAAGAGTCAAAGGTTTCTGAGTTAGTACGACCAATTTACGACAGGTGGCGTATCAACGAGCACAGGGTACAGTTAGTATGACTCTTTGCAGAGTCCTTCTGAGGAAGTACCACGCCCCGGCCATTTATTCTACCGCCATGTAGTATTGTACAAACTTACTGGGTTCCGGTTTAAAGGACACGGTTTATTTACCTATTTGTTACAGAGGCAATACCTAAGTGTTATTCCATTAGAATTGGAACTTACGGCTGGTCTAGTCCGAAGAACAGCCAATCCGGGACTTATGATTTGAATCCCACCCGCACTAATGTTTTTTCTAACTTAAAAACGGTGAAGCAAACATCGGGAGGAAACCGTCTTGCTTCCAATATCTTTCGAAGTCATGCGTCATACACCAAACCGCACTAGTCCAGCGTGGTGGATTACGGTCTTGACTCTCTTGCGAGAGAAGGCCGCGAATCCCAGCAGTGGGAACTTTTATTGGTATTGCTTATGCTTTTGCCATTAGAATTAGAAGATCTATTTTTTTTAACTGGTTTTCCCCTACTCATTGGTTACATTTCACAAAATTGATGTAGTTATGTTGAAAATCGGTGACTATATCTGGGTGGTGTTGAGTGGTGACGAGCGGAAGCCGCGGCTGCAGAGTTGCGTGACCTGCGCCGGAGTCCTGCCCCTTGTCTCGGGAAAGTATATCCTGAAACAAGCAATAAATTATCTCTATACATAAAAATGTTACGTTAGTTTGTGTACGCTTAAAAAACTCAAAAAGTTCTGCACCGATCGAGCTGAAATTTTACAATGATATATAATCCGCATCAAGATTGTTTTTATCTAATTTTTGCATCACAATGCGCCACAGTGAAGCGTAGCAGAGTACAGCTAGTTATTTATGTAGTGTATAGTAATGAATATAATACGTACATTGTTTTTTATTTTGTGGATTTAGTCATTAGTAGTAAAAGCCTCATCAAAATAGGTCCAGCCGTTTCGGAGATTAGCCGGAATAACAGACAGACAGATAGACAAAAATTGTAAAAAAATATTTTGGTACATGATAGGTACATTCATAAACATGTGGTAAAAAGCGGATAATTTATTATTACAAACAGGCACTTTTTATTTATTTGTATAGATAAGTTAACTTGTCGATGCCTCACACAATAGAGACTTAACACATAGATTATTAGCCCCTTGCTCTGGGACCTCTACACATCTAAATCTTAGTAACAAATTTCTAACATATAACAAGAAATGTCGATTTAAATGCAATTCTTATCTTTGGAACGCTCTCCTGTAAAATCACGATTCTGGAAATAAAACAACTTACGTGAGAGCCATCGATTTGGAATTTTACAAAAGGCTAAAAACGTAGGAGGCATTTTTGTAAGTGCTAAAATTTAACTCACTTCAAGAACACGAAGAGTAGAGCAGTGATCCCGGCGAAGACCAGGAACGAGTAGAGTCCCAGTGTCTCCCGCATAGTGGGGAACAGCATCCCCACCAGGAAGTTCCCGGCCCAGTTGGCCAGCGAGCCCCACGCCATGCCCGCCGGCCGCGGCGCCACCTCGAATAACTCTGGAATACGCACAGATTAGATACCCTGTTGATCGGCGATGAAACGAATTTCACAAACAGTACCTACTTATAATCATAATCATATTTATAAAAAATATTACACGTCACAAAATTCAATATTAAACAATTACACAAAATGTAATTAATTAAGAATATAAACCCATAGTAGTAGGCTAGTATCAATTAAAAAAATAAACAAATCAAAATGTCAGACAATAATTCAAATCACCTTGTCATTAAATACAATAAATTAAAATAGATGTCAGACACATAAAGAATTAAACTACATATATATATATAGCCTCAAAAGTCAGCGTCCCTGTTTAGACTCCATAGGTTATGATGAGTAGGACACACTGATTGGTAAAGGCGAGTCTTCAGGCTAACATTAATAAATTTGAGGATATTGTCAAATTCGGTGAATCCTTTGGACAGCACAGATAGTAAATGAATAAACATAAAATAAGTGTAGGTAGGTACTAACCAGAGGCGATGAAGTAGGGTATAGGGCCGAGTCCGAAGCCATAACTCAGCACGTAGAGAAATACGGCCACCATACACACATACGGCATCCACCACACAGCGTCCTGGAATATACATCCTTATCACAATAAGAATAGAGGTGAAAATGAATGTTTTCTTAAAATTACATCAAATTAGCGTACGTCAAATTGAAGTGTAGAATTCGAGTTGCACGAAGTACATTGACGCCTTCGATAGGATTAACTTTAGCTACAATAATTGGTTTTCTTGTTTCAATTTGACGAGTAATTAATGTTTCAGCAAAAATCAGAAGCCAAAAAGATAGATGGAACATTTTATGGAGCTAAAGGATGAACGCAGCATACTTTCAGCCGGTGATTTGTACTCTTCGTATCCATAGTAAGTAGAAAGAGAGAAGGAACGAGAGAAAAACTGAAATTTGGAACACTGATGTAAGTATTTTGATAGTTTGGAATAGCACATAGCTTGCTGTAAATCACGCGCACAAATTATGAGTTAATAAAAGATAAGTAGTCATAGGAACTGCCGATATAAGTGAAAACTTATAAATATTTAAAATAGCTTATTTTGGAAACTAGGGAAACCGGAACGTGAAACCTAGGGCATGGCTATGAGCATGACGACCAATGGGAAATGCTGACGCATTTCTAGGTGGCCAATGGTCATGGTCCCGAGTTTTCCTAAAAATTTCTTATCATTTTTTTCAATTCAATTCAATTCATTTATTCGAACCATTATTTCAAAAGAACACTTGGTAACGTCACTTACAATAAAATTATACATAAATAATCTGTGTATGTAATAAAATAATACTAAAGAATAATGTCAAATAAAAATAATCAGCTGTAAAGGGGCCTTGTCATTTAGGTGCAGCTGTAAAAAGGCTTTGTCATGGTGAAAAAAACAAATTATCCAAACAATGAATACATACAGTAGGTACTTAAACAAATTTACATTAATGTTTAGTATTATTCCACTTTACTCGATAGTTCTGATTTTGACATATTCCTTTTCCAAATATTGCTGTCCTTTACAAAATCATCTACAGTGTAATATGCTTTGCTCATTAGGTAGTTTTTATTTCGGTTTTAAACCTAGTTTCATTGAGACCTTCCACTTGTGCAGGTATTAAATTATAGAAGCGAATACCATTACATTTGAAAGAGTTAATGGTTTTCTGTAGTCTGCATTTAGGAAATACAATTTTATGTTTATGATGTGCTTTTGGATTCAAATCAGACATTTTCTGCAGTCGAGTACGGTTTTTCTCACATACATTATACTTTCATAAATGTATAACGACGGGACTGTTAGTATATTTATAGTTTTAAACATCTCCCTAATGATTTTCTAGCAGACAGATTGTACAGAGCACGGATTGCTCTCTTTTGTAATAAAAATTGAATTTCTATCCGCGGCCGATCCCCATAATAAAATCCCATAGGACATAATACTATGAAAGTATCCAAAATAAACAAGTCTAGCTGTTTCCACGTCAGATATTTTCTTAATTTGACGAACTGCATGGGCAGCTGAACTGAGTCTATCAGCTAGTCTCTCTATGTGAGGACCCCACTGCAGCTTTGAATCCACTGAAATGCCCAGAAAAGAGTAGATTGTACGGGTTCGATCACTTTATCTTTCAGTCTAATATCAAGTTTACAGCCCAGTACATTGCATAGCGTAAACTTTATACATTTAGTTTTATTTGGATTTAGAACTAGATTATTTGCATCGAACCATTTGTATGTGATGTCCAAAATTGCGTTTATTTCTGTGAAATCATTTATTCCTCTTTTAACCTTAAAAGAAGTGATGTATCATCAGCGAACATAACTATTTCTACGTTTTATGGTTTTTATCATAAAAGGTAGATCATTTACGTATATAAGAAACAATAAGGGTCCAAGGATGGAACCTTGAGGTACACCCATTTTAAAGGGGACTCATTTGATTGCACACCGTCAATTTCAACTATCTGTACACGATCTTTAAGATAAGAAGAAATAAAATTTAGAGCTGGCTTCGATAGCCCATAGAACTGTAGTTTCTTCAAAAGAGTATCATGATGAACGCAGTCGAAAGCTTTAGACAAGTCACAAAACACACCCAGAACATCGTGATGATCTTCCCAGGCACTTAAAATATAATTATTCAGTTCAACGCCTGCATCAATAGTGGAACGTCCCTTTGTGAATCAAATTGGTTGCTATGTAATAGGTTATTAACATTAAAGTAAGATAGAAGTTGATTGCGTATAAGTTTCTCAAATATTTTACTAAGGCAAGGTAATACAGAGATGGGTCTGTAATTGCCAGGTTCGTTTTATCTCCAGATTTGAACAGTGGTATAACTTTGCTATATTTCATCATGTCAGGGAATGTGCCACCTCTAATGCACTCGTTGAACAATTCCGCTAAGTAAGGAGCAATGCTATTTATAATTCCATCAAGTACTCTTACTGATAATCCCCATAAGTCCTCCGTACTCTTTACTTTAATGTCTTTGAATGTTTTTAGTATTGTAATAGCAGTCACACTGGTGAAATTCAAATGTAGATGAAGGGCACTTAACGTTTTCTTTTAACATTTCTTCAGCAAGTAAGGGGACGATGTTAAGTGCTTAGTTGTTTCAAGGAATATCAGCAAAATAAGTCCTGAAAGCATCTACTATTTCCGATTTTCTTGTAGTTACTCCTTCACCAACCCGAAGTGCGTTTATCTTTTCACGACTTTTAGATCTCCCAGTCTCTTTGTTTATAATCTTCCACGTGTTTTTATCATGTTATTAGAGTTTTAATTTGATCTCGAATAAATATTGTTTTAGCTTGTATACATGAATTTCTGAAAATTTTTGAATATTTATTAACATAGTTTTTGTTGCATCATCATTGCAATATGTCTTTAGTTTATATAAATTATACAAATTGTTTCGACTTTTAAATAGTCCCGGTGTAGCCCATTCAGCGAACTTAGGTTTTGCGTTAATATTAATTAATTTCGTCTGAAAGATACTATCAAATTGTGAACTTAACATTTTAAAAAAAAATCAGCATAGTTTTGATTAGGGCTGTCGATTGTCATATCGAAAAAATTTTTGGAAAATGATTACCTATCACATTATTTAAAGCTGATATGCGAGATAACGTAATAGGCCTAATAAGCACCTTGTCTTCTGCCCTTTTATACAAGCAGGAAGGCAAATGCTCAGTCCCCTATGGTCTGAACGCAAATAATCCAGGACTTCAATGTGCAGATATTCACAGTTGACAAAGACATTGTCAATACAGGTTGCAGAACTACCTTTCTTAGTTACTGCCACCCTTGTTGGTTCAGTGAACACTTTTTAAATTAAAAGATTGGCATAACATTAGTATATTGCTCTTAGTACGTGATTCCAAAAGTATGTCTGTGTTGAAGTCTCCACACATCACTATCTGTTTACTTTTCTTTGAAATTCTACTTAGTGCTTCTTCTAAAGTAGTAAGGAAGATCTCAATGTCAGCACTAGGCGGTTTATAAACACATACAACAATATGATTATCCAACTCAATGCATGCTAGTTCACAATGTCGTTCCACGGTAATTTTTTCTATATCTTTTCGACACTTAAATTTTACACTATTATTGACAAAAATTATGCAACCACCGCCTATCGCGAATTTTCTATAGAAAATACTACCAATTGTATAATTGTTTAGGCAAAAATTCAATTCATTTTTGATAGCCACGTCTCAATAAAACAAATTACTTCATAATTTTTTGAGCTTTCAAGGAATAATTCTATTTCTTCTAGGTAAATACCTAACAGTCTATTTATATTCTGGTACAAAATGTTAATAGAGGTTTCTTGAACCTTATCAATAGTAGTTGCTTTGTTGCAAGGGGGGCCTATTATATTGCGACGCTTTGCTGAAACATAATAATGCCTCCCTGTTGTCAAGTTTGTCAGTTTAAAAGATGACTGTCAGTTATTAGTGTTATTACAATATTTGTCAGGTTTTGAGATTTCCTGGTTTGCTCAGTTAATAATGTGAAAACAATCAGTTTGGCTACTTTAATTTTTAAACGACGGACTAGAAATTGTTTTCCATTAGATATAACAAAATTGTTTATAAAATTATTTATGTCGAATAATACAAAGTCTCCTCCTTTGTTTGAAATGAGGTTGTGCAAAATTACATTCCCGAGCGTGACGCTAGAATTCAATTCACAGTCCACGAAACATCTATATGTAACGCGCCAAAATAAATTTTCACTTCTAAAAATATAAGTTGTAAACATTAAAAAAAATTACAAGTGGCGGCACGACCCAATAAATAAATATAATTAAAATGTTGATAAAATCGTTCCAGTTTCGTTTCATACTAACACAAAAAATGAGGTGATTACCTCATAGCTCGGATTTGAATCGCGGTTAAGGGTCCGTTCACACAGACCGGCTCGGAGAGGAGCGCAGATTCTTATCACGTTGAAAACAGACTTTTTAGTATTTGTAGTAAGGTTTATTATCGCATGTGCACTGCTTTTGTCACTAATAATGCTTGAACGCGCTTGGTGTGAAATAATAAAAAGAACTAACCAGTTCCGATCGCGTACTTTATCTCGTTTGCGTATCCGCTTACAGATCGCTTCCAGCCGACCAACTTCAAACGTATATGATCCGGTCTGTGTGAAAAGAAAAATGTGCGCCGATGCTCTCCGAGCCGGTCTGTGTGAACGAGTCCTGTGTAATGTTTTCAAACTCTATGCTCTGGTAGACTTACCATAAATGCCATAGCGAGCGGTAAAGCTGCCAGCGTGATCGCCGCGGCGGCCACGCTCGGCAGCAGCAGCGTCCGGCGCCCGAACCTCGGCAGCAGACGGAGCATCACCAGAGCGGTGGCCACGTTGATGGCCCCGCACGCAATCGTCGCGTACTGCGCGCTCGCGTCGGACAGCCGCGCTTGTTTGAAGATCGTTTGCGAGTAGTAGAACACCTGGGAACAAACCATTTCACAATCTGACAATCAACCATATATGTCAACTATATCGCTCGAGTGAGCAAACTCCTTTATCATCAGTAGAGATCAAATAACACAAAGATAGTTTATGTCTTCCAGAGAAGGCTAGAGGATGCGCCGCAAAGGCAGCATCATTTACGAATAGGAATACCAATTCGACAACTACCCACATCTGGCAGAAAGACACATCATCAAAACTACGCCTATCCGTACTACCTACCACTTATCTCCCGTTCCCAACTATAGAAATTGTTTGTGCCAAGTACACAAACAGAAACAAACGTAACATATAAACTGAAACAGTTTTACGTAAATACTTTAACCTGACAATTTGGAGCAGCCTGTATCAATGCGCGTGGTCCGCGATCGCTGCAACTGGTGACTGTTGCAGTGTGCGTATTGCAAACCGGTTTTGCATAGGTCGGTGCATGCGCCCACGGGGCAGTGGCGGTTTTGTGTGACGTCACCATTGCGCGCAAGTATGAGGCTGTAATCTTGACTAATTTGTTTCAATAATGTACTATGTCTGCGGGTAGAATTATTAATTAATGTCGAGAATTAGTTGTCTGAACAAATCAATTAGATTTTAAGGCAACTTTTGTTATGTAAAACTGTTACTAAATAAATAAATAAAAAAAACACATCCTCCTGTCACAGCAATTCTCCTCTATATCTGACAATCACCCACATCTAGCAACCGGCCACAACTGACAACCCCCATACCTGGCAACCTTCCACCCCTCCAACATCCTTACCGCATTGATCCCGCTGGTCTGCTGCCCCGCCTGCATGCTGGCAGCCAGCAACAGAGGCAGTAACAGCCGCCGGCTCCTCGCCACTCTCCACAGACTCCAGCTCTCTTCGCTGGAGTGAGCGGACTCGCTCCCTTCCGAACGGAGGAGATCGATGTCCTCAGACAGAAGACTCGGGGACACGCCGCGAAGGCGACTTAATTCTATGAACAGGAATGCAAATTGAAGTGGTCCCTAGCACTTGCTCAATCACATGAGTGAGAGTGAAAGCTTTTTTTGCTATAGCTGTCTCTATCATTTCAAGCGAAAATAAAAGAGCGAGCAATATCAAAGCTAAGACAGTTGTAGTTAGGCGGTTTACACTGTTTGATTGTTACGAAACGTACGAAAACTCTCAAAAAGGAATATTTTTTCCCGATTTTGTTACATTCTTGATTCATGCTCCGCTTCTATTAATAGTAGCGTTATGTTCTATATCCTATAGCCTTCCTCGATAAATGGACTATCTGATAGAAAAATAATATTTCAATTCGGTTTAGTACTTCCCGAGATCCTAGCGTTCAAACAAACAAACAAACAAACTCTTCAGCTTTATAATATTAGTATAGATAGTATAGATATTGAACACGTACCTTTAAAAGCAGTCTCTTCATTTTTCCTTACAACATATAAATACTTAGGGCTCTCGGGCAATAAACACAGTATCGGTATACAAAGAATGACTAGTAACGCGTAGACGGACAGCAGATACGGCCAATGCTCCGGCCTGCCTGGAAATAAAACAAAAATTTCATCAATACTATTTAAAATATCAAATAATCCT
The DNA here is from genome assembly GCA_017562165.1 of Ectropis grisescens. Taxonomy (NCBI): domain Eukaryota; kingdom Metazoa; phylum Arthropoda; class Insecta; order Lepidoptera; family Geometridae; genus Ectropis; species Ectropis grisescens. The sequence continues at coordinate 23,766,640 of CM029776.1, forward strand.
GCTAATATTATGAATGTGAAAGTTTTAATGTTTGTTGCTCAATCACGTCGGACCGTTTCAACGAATCGGATTGAAATTTAGAACACCGAAAGATTTTAGTCTGGAATAGCACATCGATTATTCCAGATTAACCCCTCGGCAGCCGGCGCCGGCGGCCCGCGCGCAACAACCACCCTTATTGTATCGCGATTCACGGAACAGATCGGCGCACGCGTCACTCATCTGAGCTGTGTTCACGTGCGCGTTCTTACTTATGACGCATCTAGTACCGAGTTGCTGCTGCTACCTGCGGATCGCTCTCAGGCATGTGACTACCCTCTAGTTATGATTAAGACTAATCAAAATAAATAAATTAATTATTATTTACCTTTGTAAATAATTAGGTTATAAGAAATATACCTGCCTTAAATGTCATGCCATTTCGAGGTACACATGTTAAAAAAAATACAATGTAATCGACAATCAATAAGTTTTTAATAAGTCCATGCTTATAAGCTTGTAAAATGTATAAAAAATGTGGTATTGTCACTTTTAGGATTAAATGTACACTAGAAATGTTTAATTTATGTATTTATGGCTAATAAAGATATTTTATAATGAAATGAATTTGTGTTCTAAATTTCAACTAGATTCGTTCAGACGTTCCGACGTGATTGAGCAACAAACATCCAAAGTATCGCATTTATAATATTGTCTTATAAGTTTACCTAAAAATCGGATTCACTCTCGATTTAAAAACACTAAACTTGTAACCATGTTAAAAACCCACTCAGACAACACATTTCAAAGCCTTATTCCTCTTCTAATACATTATTTCGGAATGCTGTACTAAAATCATGCGACAAGGAGAAATGATCGAGGTTTAGAACCCCACCTCTTCACCTGCACTCAGTTGGACAGCTTACAAGTGACTGCATAGTGCTCAATCTTATTACTTTATACCCTTCTATCATCCTACATAGGTCTCCTGGTGTATCATATGACCCATAAATTTTGCTCATGGGCCTCTAGTATAGTATTCTTTATCTAGGGTCCTGACTGTATGGACAATCCGGACCGCAAATACTCGCAACATTTATTACTCACCAAGCAAGAACCGGAGGCCCATAACCTGCCCCACCAGGACCCCCACGTTCACCCCCATGGGGCAGAACGCGCCGAGGGGGCCCGTTAGCCGCAGTGGGGCGAGCTCGCTCAGATACATAGGCACTATACTCGTTGTTAGACCTGAAAACCAACAAACATCTTTTATAATTATTCTGAAAGGCAATGGTACGGCTGGTCTAGTGAGTAAAGGCTAATCTAGAAAGTTACGGCTAGTCTAGTCGACAGACCGGCGACTGCCGATCCGGAGATCCCGTTCGAACCCCACACGCACCACTGTCTTTTCGAGGTAATTTGCGTAATGCCGTTAACTTAATACGGTGATGGAAAACATCGTGAGGAAACCGACATGTACCCAGAATCTTTCGAGGTCATGTATCATCAACCGACCCGCACTGGACCAGCGTGGTGGATTATGGTCTTGACTCTCTCCTGGCGAGAGCAAGGCCCCTGCTCATTACGCTTATGCTGTTGGTAAGGCACAAGTAAACTTTAATCATTAGATTAGTAACAGAGGCGTGAAGGAGTTTCATTGTCTCTCTCATCATCTCTGTCATCTATAAACAGGATATAAGTAGCATTAGTATTTATAAAAACATGTAGATCCTTGTTTTTTTTATTTTGTCATCATTGTGTTTCTGAAATGCAACAAAAACACAAATTTCTACTTTTCCGGCGGAGGGTATTGTGACGCCATCACACAGGTTAACTCCTAGCTTGGGTGACAATGCTTCTCCATCTGGACTGAAATTATTGTTTAAGACATTGATCAAATTGATAAGCAACGTTTGTTAACGAAAATAAATTTTCATTTCATTTTTCATTCCATTTTCATTGTTTTTATTTTATTTTATGCCAAATACCAGATAATAAACACATAACGCAAAAACGCACGCATGTACGCACGTAGGTACTCACGCATGCGTGCAGGTTACTATGCCTTATAATACGCTAATATAAAAACGGCAAAGTTAGCACTTCGCCCAAAGATAAGTCAACAAAACTAAAATAACAACTATGAGTAGTGGTAGGACTCTTAGTCTGCTAAGACTAAGACTGTCTTGACACAGTACTAACTTACTATAAGTAAGTTCGAAATGTAACTGTATAGTATTTACAACTTTTCTAACTTTTGTGGTGGTAGGACTGCTAGCAGAGTCCGTCCGGAGAAGTACCACACCTTTGCCAGTTATTCTACCGCCAAGCAGTAATCTGCAAACATTAATGTGTTCCGGTTTGAAGGGCAACGTTACCAGAGAAATTACAGGACTTAGAGATATAATATCTTAGATCTCTGGGTGACGAGCGCAGTGCAGAGGTAATGATTTGGACTCCTCATGTTCCAATAGCTGCGTGTCAATGTGTTGTTATGTGGCTGACTTATTGCTTACCATCAGGCACATGTCCAGCTCGTCTCGTCACTCTAAATTATAAAAAAAGGCCTATATGTACATACTTATCTAATCAAGAAACCTAAGGGTAAAAACTCCAGCTAGCTATTAAAATTTCACGAAAATATTTTTTCGCGCTAGATATTAGTGAGTTGACAGTACAAGGCTTTTTAATATGCCATTACCTGCAGACAGGCCGACTAGAAGCCGCCCCAGAATAAGCATCTCAACAGAGTTAGCTTCACGACACAGCATAAACATTACGCCGCCGACGACTGAAAGACAACTGGTCAATATGGTCGCCATTTTCCTGCAACAAATGACAATCAATTACTGGATGTTCGTTGCTGAATCACGTCGCAGCGGCTGAACGGATTGGGTTGGGATTTGGAACACAGAAATTGCATGGTCCGGAATACCACTGGACCGGTTTTATTTTATTTATGGAATTATTCTCGAACACGTATCAAGGATGCCACACCACTGCCCTTATCTGTAACCTTGTCCTATCAAACAAAAGGTTATCTGGAAGAGATCGCTATTAGCGATAAGATCGCCTTTTGTGCCCAAAATGTTTTGATGTTATGTTTAATCATTGTTCTTGTAATATTTTTGTGGTACAATAAAGTGTTTTGTATTGTATTGTATTGTAATACCACATAGGAAACAGGAAAATAACAGATCTTCACAAGAAAATTAAGGAAACGGGAATCCAACTGATAAAACCGGGGGTACCGCGCCCGTAGTTTATTTACAGAGGCATTACCAGGGCCTCTGCCGCCTAATCAAATCTGCCACTACCTCTCTCTCTGTAAAACCATTGGCGATTTTATTACGCGATAAACCGTCTGATGCCATCGCCTTTGGGAATTAAACTGAACACCAAATCCACAAAAACACAATTAATTAGTGGTCACCTAGGTAGTGGAACCAAACCAGGGGGGCGGTCTTGACCCTCCTTAGTCCTGGATCCGCCCTCGGATGCACCACAACATCAGCCTTGTTTTTCACCGCTCCCAGTTTTTCGTGTCCGTCAAAGATGCACTTTTACTCATTATTCACTCACTAGTCATTTATACTTTGCGTAAATTATGTTACTAAGTGGACTACTTATTATAAGATCTTACCAGTTGTAGGGGGTTGGATGAAATTGCGACTAGTCTCAGAAACGACATGTGATCCGAAGATGCCTCACAAATTCCGTAAATTTGCGAGGCATCTTCGGATCATAGGAAAAATCATCATAACACCCATGGTCATATTTTTGGCAGACTTTTTACCTTCCCAAACTGTTGGCGAGAACAGCACCAAATAGGGATCCTATGCATCCTCCCACGATGAAGATAGACACGACGGAAGACCACAGCACGTCGAGCCATGCTGGACTTAGCACCACGTCGTAGCGGGACGATATACTCGAGTTGCACCAGCCTTTTATCACCTATAAACAGAGAATCCTATTGCAGACGAACCCTAATATTCTAGCCTCTCTCTTCATGAATGAAATCTGAAATCTTTTTTGATACCCTGCCTCGCTTCACTGAGGCTAATTTAACTGTTGTCATTGATGAGTTGATGTGAAATGAGGAACAAAAAAGCATATGTTTCATAAACGTTTTCTTGCGATTGCGATGCGATGCTAGTATGATACTGACGCAAGAAATAGATAAAAATAATCTTTATTTCGTGATAAAAAAATTCAGCTAAGTTTTGCATCGAAACTTTTGGACTTTCATGGTGAGCAGCCCGCCTACCCATAATAGCACAAATTCACGCGACTATTTGAACTTGACTCCAAATCGCTATGTAGTACTGCACTGCGCACGTCACCCAAATATATAACATGACTTACATTTTTACCCTTTAATTTCTCTGGGAATATTGCACTTTGCTTTTCTTCGTGTTTCGAAATTTTCGATTGTATATTGTATCCTTTCTTTAACTATTATAGGTTTACACTTGACCGCCATCTCGCCTGATGTTAAGCGGCGATGCGATCTACCATGGAACGTGCTTACATATTACTAAATATAAAAAACCGATTTACTCTCGATTTGAAGACACCAAGGGAAATACACACTCAGGCAACGTGTTACACAGCCTATATGTTCTTATTACAAATGTAGAGTCAAACCTCTGCGTTCGAGTCTTTGGGACGTCAACCATGAAACGATGTCGCTTTTTCCAGCAACGAGCAGTTCGATAGAAAAAAGGGCATGCGTCACAGAGCGGCGGTGGAGTTGCATTGATTTTGTCTTTGCGAGAGAAGGCGCCGAGTTTCTGCAATATTTCGTGGACTGCTTATAACATAACATCTTTTATTACATTCTGTTTTGTGTGCTGATTAAATAAATAACCGAATAAAGTCTCAGCTCACCTCAGCAGGGGTATTAACAACTCCAATGTTGTAACCGACTGGCAGTGACGATCCGAGTGTCGTGACGATGCCGGCTAGCACGAGGTAGAACGACCATCCCCCCTTGAACTCATTAGTCTGCGTTAGGTGTTGAAGCTCGTTGGTCGTCTGCAATAAACAAATAATAATTACTGGTGGAGATTTCTTACACGATACTATATAATCCCTAAAGCCCGAGCTACACGAGGCTAGTTTTTCAAGCTTGGATAGCAGCAAGGTAGTGTTACTAACACTACCTTGCTGCTATTAAGCGAATTATACAAAACTAGCGTTGCGTAGTGTTATCTACACGAAGCTAGAAGTACTAAGTAGCGCGCTAGCACTAGCTTGAAAAACTAGCCTCGTGTAGCTAGGACATAACTGATATTACCTATTCTATGCCCCTAACTAAGCAAAGCACGATATTCTCACCGCTAAGGGAACTTACCAATTTTCAACAATTCGTAGTCGGTATTTATAGGCATATTTAGTAATTATACCTACTTGTATGTATCGGTCAACCTGCTTCTTAACACTTAATTAAATAATTAATTGTGTCAAGTAATATCTGACTCATGACCTCCATCCCGCACAGGGAGTGAGGAAGAACAATTCGAAAAGCGGTGTATGACCTTGACTCGCCATTGCGACAATTTCAACAATTTCCCCTCTGCCGGCTATTCTGAATTTTTAGACACTTTGTGCCAAAAAAATACATATGATTTTGAATTGAGGGGTGTAGTAGCCTAGAACCACACCACGTATGCCATGCTGGGTCGTAATGTTGCTCAAAAATGTCACATGATTAATTGGGAACGGGTAGGGGTAAAACGTTGGCTTAGGAAAATTCTAGCGACTTTATTTTTAAGAAATTATTAATTTTCCTGCGTAAATAAGTGGTAACATGATTTTTGGTAGAAAAATATTTGCTTAGGAAACATTTCTGACAGATCTGCTATTCGCCAAGATGGCTCAGGAACGGCCTGCTGCGTATGCGCCATGGGCAAGTTTATCTATTGTTTTAATGGTAGGTATTTCTGTGTGAAATTGCTGGTTGATTGGATTTATAATATGGATCAGGAAAATCACAGGAGTTATTGTGTAACTATACCTTGTTGTGAGGTTGATCTTTTGTATGTACTACGGGTATCCCATTGAAAAAATTGAGTAAATATTGAAAAATAGAATATTGGGTAAAACACTCCAACTAAGCTTTGTTAAACCCGTAGTACACTGCCAAAAGAGATATAACAATTTACCCACATTTTTTTTTTCATTCTGGGTACGTATGTTATTATTGCAGTTTATTGACTACAAAAGAAAACAAAAATCTTATGTATCTACCTATGTACTACCAAAGTACCATAGATAACAAAAACTAAGTATTTTCACATAATAGTAAAAAAATAACGTTGACTAGAAATCCATTAATACTTAGAATTATGTTAGCATCCATTAAATTGTAATACCTATTACCTAGCCAGAAAAGATAAGCAAGCGTAGCGTAGAAAAAAATATTACTTACAAAGAAATTGACAATTGTCTTCCAAAACATTTTCTCGCCTATTTCACGACACTACACAATCTGTTACTAACCATCATAAATTATAATAGCAAACCATATTTCAAATGTAAAACCTTCACATGAATTTCCTCAAAACATACAACAACTCAAGATGATTCGCCAAGCCTAAACATTTTTTCAAAATTTTTCAAAGGCATTCATTTGGAAAGTAAATAATATTACTGCTAAATATATGTGTGAAGATAAACTTAAGATTAACCTATTAAAAGGATAATTAGGTTGTGTTGGTAAATTTAAACTGCCGTTAGCGCGATGTAAGGATACGAAATATTCCCGTAGCTCCAACATTCTAGTTGCAGAGTTCAAAAGTCGCAGGATTTATAGTGGATAGGCGCTTAGATTTCATTTTAAAGGGACCTAAGACGGCGCAGGCGCAGGGCCCAGCCCTTCTACCGCCTAACTAAATCGGCTTTCGCTTTAAATCAATTAATGTACATTCCAAATAAATAACGATTCGAACATTTTGCAAAATATAAGTGAACGGTCGCACTGTTACGTAGCAAGTAACACACATGCACTCGTAACTAGAAGTGTCATACATTAGTATTAAGGCCTATCCTTCAAAGAAAGCAAGGTTACACAGATAGGATGTACTGAATGAGACCCGTTTGTACGCATCAATGCGATCAGCTTTTATTACGAAGCATTTTTGAATGGCAGACGAGCAAGATGTTTGCCTAGTGGTAAGCAACACGTCTACCCATTACAATCAAATGCTGCTCAACTCTATGCCCTGTAGAAGTAACACTGAATTCGCGAAAAAGAGCATGTCATTCACACTCAACAATATCATAGGCCATTTGTTTTTTGTAATGCTAGGGCCACACTAACGGGAAATTCCATTAATTATCGCGATAATGGACGTTACCGTATTGTGTAAAATACACCTTCGGTAACCGTCCATTAAGTGTATTTTACACCTACGGTTACATCCATCATCGCGATAATTAATATAAATAATAGAGCAGCTAACTGTATCTTTCACGCTGGGGTACAATCGGCAGTCCCGAGTTCACCCGAGCCTTTCACCACAGAGCGTGACGGATCAGCGTCCCTTACAGCTACAGAAAAATATGTGTTCAAAAGAAGTTTTCACTTCAAAAACATACTCGTAAAACGTAATCTATTCAACCTTTGAACGGCAAATAACAAAGAAACATGGCGTCATTCCTCACAATTGAAGGGCACGAGCATTACATGCAATGTCACTATTAACATAATGAACTGAGAAATTGTTTAATGCACATCTCTATTTACAAAAATGTTATGTTGGTTTGTGTACGCTTCAAAAATTCAAAAAGTTCTGCACCGATCGAGCTGAAATTTTAGAATGATATACAAGAACAAAATTAAAAATTTTGATTAACCCCCTACTACCTTAGATTTGTTATCTGTACCTACAACATTCTACTAGTCAAGCCCTTTCATTTGATACCCATATTAAGGGAGTTGTGAAAAAAGAAATGTAATTCGCCATTTTGTGGTAGCGGCCATCTTGGATTTGAAATTTGTCAAAGTGCAAAGTATTCTACTAATCAAGCCCTTTCGTTTGATACCCATATTGAGGTAGTAGTGAAAAAAATTATATAATTTGCCATTTTGTGGTGGCGGCCATCTTGGATTTGAAATTTGTTATAGTGTATAGTACTCTACTAGTCATGCCCTTTCATTTGATACCCATATTGAGGTAAGTTGTGAAGAAATATTTTGTCCGCCATTTTGTGGCGGCGGCCATATTGAATCGATATTAACTAAACATAGCTAAGAACACCCGCACGGATATTAACTTTCAAGTAAAAAAAAACCGCATCGAAATCGGCCCATCCGTCTGAGCTCTACGGTGCCACAGACAGACACACACACAGACAGACAGACAGACAGACAGACATCGACGTCAAACTTATAACACCCCTTTTTTTGGTCGGGGGTTAATAATCCGCATCAAGGATTGTTTTTATCTATTGTTTACATCACAATATGCCATAGCGAAGCATGGCAGGGTACAGCTAGTAATTTATATTATTTGTATTTTATTTTATTTTATTCTTCTGTGTCTTTCTGTCTTTTAGTGTATATTAATAAAAAGTTTTCTTATCTTATTTTGATCCGTGAAATCAAAATACCGTAAGGCTGTCAACAATACAAATATTTTTTAAGCATAATTTATTTTCACAGAAAACACAAAAACCCGATTGGATTTAAAATTAAATTCAGAGGCTCGTGACCAAATTTCATAAAAAGCAATCACTACGTCGTCCACATGAATGAAGGTAAGTATTTTTGTTCATATTTCAAAAACTGCCATGCCGATTTCGATAAAATTTATATGTGACCACCTCTGTACTATGTGATCTACCGAACAATAAAAGAAGTATCAAAATCGTATCACAAAGGGTAAAAAATGTTATATGACAATAAAGTGGCATATTGTCGAATTGTAGCCTTTTGTTTCCTATTTATAACATAAGAACAATTTATTTTACAATACGACGCAAATCTCTTGTAATTACAATATAGACCATTATGTTTTCTAACTATGTAATTACATATTATTTTATTTATTGTTTCCTTCAGTCTCGTTCTAAGTCACATTCTAGGTCATTCTGAGTTACATTACTCAAACATCAAAACAGACCTTTTTTTTTAAACTACAAAATACAAATGTGTGATTGCCGGCTTTGCCCGTGCCCTTCAAATTGCGAAATGAAATTTCAAAATCGTGATGTACTTACTAACTAACTATAACAAATAATTAGATCATTAAAGAAAAATATGGACGTGTCTACTCTCTTTCTACTCTATTAGAGTAGGCTTAAAACATTGAAACTTCAAACAATGTTCGATCGGACGATTGAAGTAGAAACGGAGTAGGAAAGTCGCGAGTTTATTTCGAAATTACGTTTTTCGTAGAAAGAGAGTAGACGTTCGGGCGGGTTATTCAGGATATGACTAAAAAGTTAGTTCAGTCAGTTGAGATTATTAAAAAATGTAAACGTATTGTATCTTTTGTTTCACAAACAAAAAAAATACAAAGATATAACTGAAATGCTTAGAAGTTACGAGTGACGTCACTTCATTGTACGATTTTTACGAAGAAGTGACGTCACAATTTCCCACTACGGAAATTTGTGATATATTTATATCTTTGGTGATTTTTGATAATATGATAAAACAAAATATCAGTACCCCATATTTTTAATAATCTACCCGACGCGACGAGCTAAATTATTAATAAGGTTTATATTTCGACACATACATATGGCTTTATTTACTGTGTATTATTTTAATTTATATTAAATAAAGGTGCATTGCATTTAAAAAAATACTATAAACTTATGACTAAAAGATAAGACAGGTGTCACGGCACACTTCTTCGACGTATCACTTATTCATCAACGACAAACTAAAGCGACAACAGTCACAAACACATTGTTCAGAAACGGCACAGCGTCACAGAAGGCGAATATCCACCAGTACCAGTCACACAGCCAACCCGTCAGCGCCGACTGCGCGAGCGCCACTGACGCCGCGCCGTGGCAGAACACAGCTGGACACCAGTCAAGGAGAATATAGTATTTTACTTTTTTTCTTAGCGTTATAAGTGGTCACGTGGTCAGGCAACGCATTCCACAGCCTAGAGGTTCCCCCGGAGAACTACCATACATAGCATAAACAGTTAAACGTTCCCACTGGTGGGACTCGGGGCCTTCTCTCGCAAGGAGAGAGTCAAGGTCATAATCCACCACACTGACCCAGGGCGGGTTGGTGGATGACACATGACCTCGAAGATTCTAGATATATGTATGTTTTCTCACGGTGTTTTCCTTCACCGTTTTAAGTTAGCGGCGTGCGTGTGGGATTTGAACCCGGGGGCTCCGGATCGGCAGTCGCCGTTCTCCCGACTAGACCTGCCGTAACTTATCACTCAGCTGCGTGGCAGTATGCTGTTATGGAAGCCGTTGCTTACCATCAGGCGCATGTCACGCTGTGTATTATAAAATAAGTTTTGTGTAATGTTTTCCCTAACAAACATGACAAGCGCCAAAATCCTGATGGTTAAGACACCAGTGGTACGATCATTTAATCGCTATTTCGTGTGGATCAAGACCTAACAATAACACTGGTAATATTCATAGATAAAGTTGCTAATGGTGTCAAAAAGGTCAGATGATAAACTCTTCTGAGATGCAAATTAAACGACCATAATTATTTATCATTGAAAAACTATTTCAAACTAAGAATCCTAGAACTAAACTGATACAATAATTTTGTGAGGCTAATATGATAGAAATAAAATAATTTGGCTAGCCTGGTCGCTTAGTAGGTAGTAAGTCTGCCAGCGAAGCCGTAGGTCGTGCGTTTGATCGCCACCCAATGCAGATACGAGTATTTGTGTGATGAATACGAATATTTGTACTGCGCCTGGGTGTTTTCTATGTATCATAAGTATGTATTTAAAAATGTATGAGTATTACATCAGCTATCTGGCTTCCATAATACAAACTTTGCTTAGTTTGGGGTGAGATAGTGTTGTGTGGGAGATATCCACCAATGTTTATATATTTTTTATATATTAGAGAGTGACGACACAAGGTTCTAATGTAACACATAAAAACACAGTCGAAATGAGAATCTAGTTACTTGGGGGCATCCATTACTGAGACTTTTTCAAGATGTAAAATATGGCTGTCAAAGATAGTTTTAATACATCATAAGTGGCGCCAATGTTTCATTTGGTTAGATAAATTTTACAAAATGAAACATTGGCTGCACACTTGAGGAAAGTAGTAGGCCTATGCATTTTGAAAACACCTCGTTACGTGAGGTGTTCAACCGTTCAAGGGCAGGAGTCCAGTAGCAGGTCCAGTCGAATTTAATTTACCTAATCTTACTTTGGTGAGAATGAAGTAATATTTTTCGAGACTCCCCGCTCGGAAAATAACAATTTTACGTAAAAAAAAAAAGTGAAATTGCGAGAAAATTTTAATTAATTAATTAAAAGATTTACTAAAATATGAACAAAATCATTATCATAATACATAACGAGTTTTTTTTTAATAAATCCCGTGCATTTATGACACGCATTTTGAAAAATCTCATGTGGTTTTTAAGGATGTACTCATAGGTAGAGCCAAAACTCAGGAAACCTCACCATGGCCAAATAAACTTTAAAATCAACTCGCACAAGTAATGGATGTCCCCTTGTTTTGAGGTCTTTAAAATATGATGAAAAGAATCAGGGGTTAGAATTAGTAAAGGATACACATAATAGACAAGCTATGATGGAACATTGTAATGCCAGTCATGAAAACAATTAACTCGACGACACTGAAGGTTAGGGACACTGCAAGCCCCACTACCAACCTGCGAACATGCATCACATCTACAACACTACACTACATTTTAAAATTACAAAACTACACTACATTAATAAACAGGTCAAGTGTTTGGCCTAATAGTAGTAGTAGTCCCTCTATTTCATCGGGGTTTTCAGAATTTACCAGCGCGGCAGATTTACGGTTTACATTATTACATTATTATCGAATCCAGCGCTAGATTGCTTACTCGAATAATTTAACCGGGCATAATATACATGATACCTTGCCCACTGACGCACCTCAACCAAAAATGAGCGACGTAAATAAGGCCAATAAATAAAAGTAAAAAGATCAAACGAAAATTCTCGAGCACGTCAGATTAAGGTTGTAGACTACAGGCCCGTGAAAAAAAATTATGGGTCATGTGATACACCAGGAACCATTACACTTGGGTCAGAGACCTATGTAGGATGATAGAAGGGTATAAAATAATAAGATTCAGCACTATGTATTTTGTAAGCTGTCCAACTGCAACCCTCGCTCTTTCCTTCTTGTCGCATGATTTTTGCACGGCATTGGGGAATAATGGACAAGAAGAGGTATTGCATAGTACTGAATCTTATTATTTTATACCCTTCTATCATCCTACATAGGTCTTCTGGTGTATCATATGGTATACCTTTTGGGACCTGTAGTCTAAAGGGAAAGTTAATTACATGCAAAAATGTATATTCCATTAATCTGACAGTATTTTAAATCCAGTCATCAACCCAATTGCATAATTACAATGATGCTAAAATTAAGCATAAAATTAAAAAACATAGATAAATTAACAACAAATGAAAGCATACAATTAAAAACATAGATAAATTAACAACAAATTTGGAAATTCATTTTTATTTATATAGAAGATCTGCGAAACCCTCGTTAATAAAAATGAACTACATATCTTGAATGAAAGTCGTTGTTAGGTAAAGGTTTGAACGATGTCACATACATGAATCTAATTAGAGTAATGAGTGTTTTGATAATAGCAATGACGGCGATCTTATTTATCGAAATGGGTTAGTGTCAAGGCGCTATACTAAATATATTGATTACGATTTAAAATGAACTGACGCCATGTCCATCATTGTAGATCATAATTTCGAAATCATCGCGACTTTACTGAATTACGATTTTTTTTTTATTATAAGGAGAGACGGGAAGATAAGGGCATGCGCCTATTTTGAGTAAAATTTATAAGATGTCAGTTGTAGTTGTAGAGTAGATGGCGGTCAAGCGACCGCCATTTCGCCTAGAGATAAGATAGGATTTGATTACACAGTGAAGCGAGCTTAACTAGATGAAACTAATTTAGTCTCGACTCGATGGTACCATGATTTTAATCATAACTTCATCTTGATTAACATCACGGTACTGTGCTGTTATAGGCAAGTGAGTTGCTTGCCACCATCAGACGCATGTCTTGCTCTTCTTGTCATTGTACTTAGTAAAAAAATTGTGAATCATACGGAATGTCGATAGAAGTGAAAACTTATAACGTCCATACGTCACTACGTCACCAGTCTAACTATAGATTTCACCCATGCAATAAGCGTCTAACGCGTACGTTCTGCTCCAATGCCTCTCCGACTCTACAATTAGCATGTCGGTGACGCAAACGCATAAGATTTTCTCCTGCCAAATATGTATAAAACAAAGTCACTTCCCGCGTCTGTCCGTCCTTCCTTATATATACAAACTTAGATCTTTGATGAAACGTCGAGGTATTCAAACAATTAATTATTCGTGATTAAGCCCCGTACTATATAAAGATTATGTTTGTGTTCAAAGTAAAAACAGTACTTGATCTTTAAAACCACCAAACAGATTTTGATGCGGGTTTTTTAATAGAGTGATTCAAGAGGAAGGTTTATATGTATAATATGTGTATAAAATAGCAGAGAAACATGGATAATTTTTAAGGTTTCTAATGTAATGTCATAAATAAACACATTTTTTGCTTACTCTGCAAATGTTGGCTGAACCCTTACGCATTACATCAAAATAATGTACAGCAATATTGTATTCCTTCAAAAGGTCTACAAAACAGTCTGTAATATTATTTTACCTTTATGTCTATCTCTTAGGAATAACTCACAAAACAATTTTTATTAGTACACCAGCTGTACCCTGCCACGCTTCGCTGTGGCACATTGTGATGCAAACAAGAACAAAATTAAAAAAATTGACTAACCCCCGACTACCTCGGTTTTGTAATCTGTACAACATTCTACTAGTCAAGCCCTTTCATTTGATACCAATATTACGGGAGTTGTGAAAAAATAAATGTATTTCGCCATTTTTTGGTAGCGGCCATCTTGGATTTGAAATTTGTCATAGTGCAAAGTATTCTATTAGTCAAGCCCTTTCGTTTGATACCCATATTGAGGTAGTAGTGAAAAAAATAGTATAATTCGCCATTTTGTGGTGGCGGCCATCTTGGATTTGATTTTTTTTATAGTGTACAGTGTTCTACTAGTCAAGACCTTTCATTTGATACCCATATTGAGGTAACTTGTGAAGAAATATTTTGTCCGCCATTTTGTGGAGGTGGCCATCTTGAATCGATAATAACCAAACATAGCTAAGAACACCCGCACGGATATTAACTTTCAAATAAAAAAAACCGTATCGAAATCGGCCCATCCGTTTGAGCTCTACGGTGCCACAGACAGACACACAGACAGACAGACAGACAGACAGACAGACAGACAGACAGACATCGACGTCAAACTTATAACACCTTTTTTTGGTCGGGGTTTAAAAATAGATAAAACAAAATGCTGATTTATCATTGTAAAATTTCAGCTCGATCGGTGCAGAACTTTTTGAGTTTTTGAAGCGTACACAAACCAACATAACATTTTTATATATAGAGATATATCAGCATTGCACTCGTGCGAAGCCGGGGCAGGTCGCTAGTTATTTTTAATTTCAAAAAATATACAGGCGTCTATTTGCTTTTGTTTATCGCAGAATTTGAATGTCGACATGATCATTATAGCCACGGGTCTAATTTCGCAGGCGTATGCGTTTTAAACGGAAACTGAAATGAGCAATCAGCACTTACGTATCGAGCAAACAAGAACAAGCAGTAAATTATGTACACAGATATTGACCCATTTACCTTCACCAGTATAAATATGGGTACGTACTTTATATGTTACTGCATGCTTAATCGACGATAAATAATTATATACAAATTGTTTTTTATAACATAGACTGACGAGACGAGCAGGGCATGTGCCTGATGGAAAGCAACATTCCAGACCATGACAGTACAGTGACACGGGTCCCGTACGTAGTTTCGAATGACGTTGTAGCGACAGGTCGTTGTGGCGAAAAACTTTTCCACCAAGGCGAAAGACACTGCAGCGACAAATTTAAATTACATAATTATGTATACCTATGTTACTTTAAAACTATAAATTCATTCATTCGTT
Source organism: Ectropis grisescens (assembly GCA_017562165.1). NCBI lineage: Eukaryota > Metazoa > Arthropoda > Insecta > Lepidoptera > Geometridae > Ectropis > Ectropis grisescens. Next base: position 23,781,921 of record CM029776.1, read on the forward strand.
TTGTTTTTATTTTTTTATAACCTCTGCTAAGACTTTTCTTGAACACTGTTGATTTTATACGAGCTATAACATTAAATACCCGTTTATATTAATATGTTATAAGTTAATAATAATTTAATTTTGTTAAAAACTGACAATCAAAGAAATCGTAATAAGAATTTAACTGTTGTTTTTTGTTGATTAAACTTAAACTTTTATTTTCTATCTTGTATTTCACCTTTATAGTTTTAAAGTAACATATACATAATTATGTAATTTCAAACATTTTTTCGCATCCATGTTTGTCGCTGCAGTGTCATTCGCCTTGGTGGAATTCGCTTCAAAGACTTTTCGCTCCAGCGTACCACGCTAAAATTTTTTCGCCACAACGACCTGTCGCTACAACGTCATTCGAAACTACGTACGGGACCCCAGTGACACGCAGTTATAAATCAGTACCTACCTACCACACTGCGCTCGTTACAAATATAAAATGTTTTATCCCTTAGCCCTGTAATTTCTCTAGAGCTATTTCTCAGCTAAGAGATAAAACACCTTCCTTATAGGTACTTATTCCCATTAGGCACATGTCCTGCTCGTCTTATCATTCTATATCTATATGTACTGTAACTACAGAAATTATGTTAAAATATTGGTATAATGTTATTAACCGAACGACGTCGAACGAAATTTAACTCCATACAACCAAGCAAATGGAATATACCCGAACGGATCTTTACAAATAAATATTGTAATCTGTATATTTTCCGGAGTGAATTGGTTTCTTCTAGGTCAATGTGATTTCGTCCACATCGTCGATTTACATCAAGCGAGATGGTTAAGCGCAACCTTATCTTTGGTAACAAACAAAGTGGAGAAAACTTTTCAGCTTACTACTTGCTATTACTATAGGCGTTTTAAACAATAATGTTCAATATTTCATGGCAATCCTACAAATATTAGTGAGAACGTTTGGATGTTTGTTGCTCAACCACGTCGAAACGGCCGAATAGATGGGGTTAAAATTCAGCACACAGATTATGATTCGGAATAGGCAAACTTTTATCACAGGGAAATAACGGGAACGTGAACTGCACAGGTAAAACCGCGGGGCGCTGCCAGTTTCATACAAATGCAATTATTAACTTGTGACTAAAAAACTTGTCGAATAATAAGAACCTGTTGGCAAAGTACTAACACAAACAACTCCACGTGTTGAAGGTCTCATTAATTTATTATTACCCACGAGTATCTAACTGTATCACAGATTATACACTATTCTACGGCTGGCGGTGAGTAACGGCACCGCCACTACTGATAATTCTGAGTATTTTCTGATTGATATAACGATATAAGTATTCTGGTTCACCCATTGATAGTATAAAAAGTGGGGAGATACGGCCCTAGCGACTCATGGACCGCACAAATCAGGACGTCTCCTCTCTTTCTACGAAAAACGTATCTTCGAAATAAACTCGCTAGTTTCCTACTCCGGTTCTACTTCGATCCGTCATTTTACTCGTTTAAATTTTCTAAGCCTACTCTAATTAGAAGAGCCCTAGAACATTTAAACGTTAAACAATGTTTGATCGGACGTCCTGGTCCATGGGCCTTATCTGTCTTAGTCACAGTCGAACAGGCGTTTGTGTAGCACCTGCTTTTTCTCATACAAATAATGATTTAAATTGCCATTTGCAGAATAGGACAAAGTACGAGTATGTTTATGTTTACTGGGAGTTCCCAATCAAATGTCATTCGTTAAATAATGGGTATGTGGCACTGAGGATTATTGTTTTATCTTTCGCGCTGCTGACCGAGTATATGCCTCTATCTCCCTTGGTTGATCCACGTGTAACATGACATTGAACATTTAAGTGTGTGTTTCTATTTGCCACTCGTCGGACTTATAACACATTGCTCTATTTACTTCGGGAATTTAAATATCACAATGTGCAAAGAATTGCGCCTTCTGCTCTAGCCCAATGGAGTAAGATCCCAGGGCCGCCAGACGTCACGTATTTTCTGATGAACAAAAGGTGTACCATTGAGTAGAGTTAGTACGTACTAAGAACACATGCTTACCCGCTAACTTGCTTAGACGGCCAAATTTGAGATATGGGTAAGCATGTGTTCTTAGTACGTACTCTACTCAATCGTCCACATTTCGTTCATCAGAAAATACGTGACGTTTAGCGGCTCTGGGATCTTGGACTACTAGGGTGTAGTGCAGAATTGTGGCTTCCTGAGGCCACCTGCCATTGGTCCCTTTATAAAAGCGCTTTTACCATTTGTGTTGTCATTCACAAAACTTTACCGATAAAATTAATTATACCTTACAGAGCTTATCAACGCGATTAGAGATAACAAACTAAGGGAATATTTAAAATAGCTCTACATTATCACTTTTATTGCCTTGAATAGCCGTTAAGGTCTATAAAAAAAAGGTTGATAAAACGTTCATTCACATTAGTTTGAAAGAACTACCTACAGATCTTAACGACACGTCACACTCATATATATATATTATATTATAGGCAAAGTAAGTATAAATAAAAGTTTCCCTAATACGAGTATCTTTATCACTAACGGCTGAACGAACTTTATGAAATACTGTTGCTACTTCTATCTCATTAAAGTTAGTGATTCTCGTTGGATAATAATTAATGTTTCACATACGTGAATCGTATTTAGCGATAATAAATTAAAGTGAAAACAGTAAAGAATAAAGTTGCCAAAATAATACACCAAATATTATTTAATATACCACAGCTAATATACCAAAAAAGTAGGCACTTCTCAACAGTATATTTGTTGTCCTTGATACAAAATCGATTTTAAATCCATTTATTCTAACAATTCATGAAACTAACAACAATGATTTTGCAAGATTCGCTCTGGTTTCGATTTTTTGTGTTCAAACCATGTTGTGTTACATTCAACGCCTCAAGTATAGAACATTAAAAAAAAACGTAAGTTTTTGTCAATAGAGGCGCTAAACCGTACTTTTCACACTTTTCCATACAAGATAATAGTAATATCACAAAAAAAACACAAGATATTTGTAATGTACCACCACCACGACGAAGATTAAGATCATGACATAAAGCACATAATTACTTTCATGAATATATTCGTAAATTAAAACATTCTACATTCTCGGCTATATAGCGGACATTTGTTTTAGTAGAGCTATGTAATTTATATAAATAAATGTCTTCAATAACCTCACAAAAAGCAAGTCACATGTGCTCATTACCTACCTTTGCTTCACCATTTTCCCGTTTCATTTTAATCACACTGAATAAATGTTACACAAACACAACTGTATCAATATATTATAAATCCACAGCTCCACTACACGACCGTTTAGGGCAAAACTTAAACAGTACTGGTATTTCGCAGGACGTGGTCTGACATAGCCACCTTGATGATGCTAGCAACCTTGAACTTGCATGCTTACGCTTACGATCTGGCGCATATTTTATAAAACAGGCTTTTGAATACGTAAGTATTGGATAATAATGGCGCGAAACTGTAGTTTGCACAGTACAATCTATAGTGATCACACTAATATAAGGCGAAAGGTTGTTGGCAGGATTATCTTATGTATGGATCATTTATAATCTACGAAAAAACAACACCCCGGCTTCAATTTCACAAGAATCCATCACTGAAACGCTCCATACACGAGTCCTAAAATCAGAAGAAATGACGTAAAAGTAGTGGGGAGGAGCCTACATCGCACCATATGATTGATGATTTATGGTGCGATGTACGGTCCTCCCCACTAGTTTTACGTAATTTCTTCTGATATTAGGGCTCGTGTGTAGATGGTTTTAGTCTGGATAAAGTAAATTTGAGTTTTTTGATCATATTTCATACCGCCATACCGATTACAATAAACTTACATGGGACCAGCTCTAAACCATGTCCTACCGAAAAAAAGAACCATCAAATTTAATTCACAATCGGCGGACCTTAGTGTAACATACATACAACAGAAAAACATAGGTAATCGAAGAGAACCTCTTTCTTGTTTGAAGTCGTTTAAAAATGTTCTCAGCTGACGAAGCTTCGGATAACAGCCTAGCTAGCTGTTACTGCTTCATTTCCAACGGTATTGTTTACGTCAACATTAGTATACATATTCAAAAGTCATATTATACTTATTGAAAAGGTCACCTACTTGGCTAGAGGTCGTTGAACCCATATATTCGCCTGAGTGCCCCGTGCAGTCGAACTCTCGTACTTGGCCTGACGACTTTTTTACACTGTAATGTGCTTCCGAGAACACTCGCTTTTCGGAATTGATTCTGGTTTCTGACGAGGCGCTTGTTGAAAATAAATAATTACTTTACGATTACGATTTGCTACTTGTACAACTAACTACAAGAGAGCTAAATAAAAGTTGCAAATAGCATAATGCTTTTGGTGATTTAATTTCACAAACGCTAATAAACCTTTTTAACCCCCGACCAAAAAAACGGGTGGTATAAGTTTGACGTCGATGTCTGACACAGACAGACAGACAGACAGCTGTCTGTCTGTGTGTGTGTCTGTCTGTGGCACCGTAGAGCTCAAACGGATGGGCCGATTTCAATGCGGTTTTTTTTATTTGAAAGTTGATATCCGTGCGGATGTTCTTAGCTATGTTTGGTTAATATTGATTCAAGATGGCCGCATCCACAAAATGGCGGACAAAATATTTCTTCACAACCTACCTATAAAATGAAAGGGCTTGACCAGTAGAATACAATACATAATAACAAATTTCAAATCCAAGATGGCCGCCACCACAAAATGGCGAATATTTTTTTTTCGCTACTACCACAATATGGGTATCAAATGAAAGGGCTTGACTAGTAGAATACTTTGCACTATGACAAATTTCAAATCCAAGATGGCCGCTACCACAAAATGGCGAAATACATTTATTTTTTCACAACTCCTTAATATGGGTATCAAATGAAAGGGCTTGACTAGTAGAATGTTGTACAGATAACAAATCCGAGGTAGTCGGGGGTTAATCAAAATTTTTAATTTTGTTCTTGTTATTGTTCCTTCGTGACGTACTCAGTGTAATAGGCTATTAACCACAAGTAAAAACAGTAGTGTTAAGATTCTTTGCAGAGTATCGGCTTCATAGAAGTACAGAACTTGCCAGTTATTCTACCGCGAAAAAATAATTTTCGAACTTTATGTTCCGGTTTAAAAGGTAATGTTTCTATATATATTACAGAGCTAAGATATATAGAGTAATATATAGTGCTGTCAGGATACTCTCTGAAGGACAGGAAAAGAATAGGTGAACTAAGATCACGCACAAAAATAGAATATGTAGGTACTCAGAGTTGTGAAGCAGCTGAAATTGAGCTGGGCCGGCTATTTGACAAGGGACAGCAGAGATAAGTGGACAAAGGGAGTGACCGAGTGGACACCACGCGAAGGCAAACGGAAAAGAGGGAGACAGAGCAGAAGATGGGAAGATGACACCAGACAAGTAGCAAGTTTCACCTGGACAAGTAAAACTTGGGACAGAAAATTGGAAGCAGCTGGTAGAGGCCTATGTGTCTAGACACGCTGAAATATAAAGTGTTTCGTTTTGTAAACTAAGTGTGAAATTTAAATTATTGTAAATTTAATTTTAGCAATAAAGACATAATAATAATAAAAAATATAGTGCTGTCTTGTTGTTCTTGCTTACCAGAAAGTGCCTTTACTTTTTATCTCATCGCTTTTATAAAACACTATAAAAACTGTAAGAAATTTTGATATGAAAATTATTAACCACAACACGTATTTTACGTAAATAAATTATGCCCACAAGTATACATAGATTTCGTGAATGGCGCAAAACTAAAAACAATACGTACGAATTTTAATAAAGTACTGCTCTACAACAAAATGATCAAACATCAGTGGCTATCACAATAATACAAAGAAGTTAAAAATCAACAAAGCAATTTCAGCGTTCTTGGTAAACAATCGATGCAAAGAATCAACAATTACTGAACGGACCATTGACCTACTAAGCACAATGGAACATTAGTTCAAGAAGTATTTATCGAGAGAAAATTAGTACTAACAAAATATATCATTTATCAGCGTAATAGTTACGTGTGAAATAATAAAGACGCCCGTCAGAAACCTCCACAACTCGACGGAAGCACAAAATTCTTCAACGCTCTTCTAAAAGACTAACTAAAATGCATCGGAGTAAACTAAACTGCGTAGCAACTGACTAAAACGTGTTGACAGTGACTAAAGTCGTCGCTAGAATCTAGACGAGCGACTAAACGCGACGTGGGAGTCAACCGCCGCGAACACACTGACCTGTGTCACCGGGCAGTCATACTCATTGCCTCGTGTTTGTAAACGTCTGATGGACGGCAGTAGTAGTAGTGTGGTGTAAACGGACTCGTGCAGGCATACCGCTTATAACCGGGTCTTGTGATAGGTTAGGAAGAATAAGGTTGTCAGACGCTGAAACTCTATCCACATCAGATAGCGGATAACGACTATAGTTCAGCAGACGCATTCTCCTCACAGATAGGGCCATAAGGCACCTTCTTCAAGTTCTTCTAACGAACGTTTGTTATTTATTGCTAGGACCTTTCTTCACGCAGCAGTTTGACGGAGACAAGAAAGTTTCGCCTGCCAGATTATTCCAGAAAATCGTCTCGAAACTGAGTCAGATCCAATAACGAAGCATAGCGACGTAAGTCGCGAAACACCTGCAGGTCTCCGATTTACCTAATAATCACAGCACGCTGTTGATATGGTTACAGCCAACAAGATAGCTGTCTGACCATACAGCAAAGACTACCAGTAAACAAATGGGCAACAAACCCCGGTATTGAGAGAGAGTATGACCGAGCGTTTGAACTTGTCCTTGAGGCAGTCTCTGAATGGGGTGATGCCAATCTGGCCAAGTTTAACGGGGGAAAGACACAGGCGTGTATGTTCTCTGCAAAAGGGTCAATTCCAATCCGTGCCGGTTACCGACCATCTCGAGCTTTTGGGTGATTGGGCGTTATCTTGACATCGACGCTTTTGCGTCCAGTCCAGTCCAAAGCTAAATTACCTGCCAAAAAACTGGGTGTCCTCTCAAAGGTGCGAAGGTACTTCAAGCCTGAACAGTTGCGTACTGCGTACGTTATATCAAGCTCAGATTCGATGCTCTTGTATGGAGAGGAGAGGATACTGTTCGCACCTTTGGAATGGATCGGCTAAGTATCAGCTCAATGCTCTGGAATAGATCGAGAAACGTCCCAAAAGGCTCATAGGATACTCTTATGCGAAAATGACTTCAAAGCCTTGAACATCGCCACAAAATTGCCGGCTTATCGGTTTTTTATTGGATATACTTCGGCGAGTGTGCAACTGATCTGCATGATTTAATACCACCGTTTATGAAGTGTTTTATGTATGAAATAGCATATTTTATGAAGTTTTTTTCTAATTTGCATTAGCACTAATTCCGAAGCAGCCCTAGTAATGAAATCCAAACAAACCACACAAGCTCAACAAGTTCAAACACTGTTTGAACATCCATTCCATTGAACTGGATATATCCAGTTATGGAGCTGATGTTATTACTTTCCCACCTCCCCACCTGTGTCGTTAGATTGGTCCATTGTTTCAAAGAAAATTGAAGCATGGATACACACGTTAGGGTCCATTACACTTTGAAAGGTTTTATTTATAAGACTATTAATATTGTAAAAAATACCTACTTATGACCTGCATCAACATGGTTGTTATTGGACTACTGATAGACAAACATTAGGTCCTTTTTTTCATGGGGAAACACATTTACGCATGTCCGCGGTACAGGTACATGTCGGGGTATACCTATCCAGTTTGGACACTACAAGTCGTAGCCCCCGAAAACTCCCATGGGATTTTATGGTATTTTCTAAGAAACAGAATAGCGGGACCGCTCTCGCACTCTCCCGTGAAAATGTTAGATCCTAAAATCTTTACGTTTTTTAATTAACCCCGACCAAAAATTGGTGTTATAAGTTTGACGTCGATATCTATCTGTTTGTGTGTCTGTCTGTGGTACGGTGGCACCGTGGAGCTCAAACGGATGGACCGATTTCAATGCGTTTTTTTTTTATTTGAAGGTTAGTTTCCGTGCGGTAGTTCTTAGCTATGTTTGGCTAATATCGATTCGAGATGGTCGCCTCCACAAAATGGTGGACACAATATTTTTTCACAACCTCCCTCAATATGGGTAGTGTAATATGGGCTTGACTAATAGAATACTATACACAATGACAAATTTCAAATCCAAGATGGCCGCCGCCACAAAAGTGCGAAGTAGCCAATAAATAATTAAAAAATACATTTGTCCTACACTCATAGTGTTTTATTTGTTTGTTGTTGTGGTGCACAGTAAGAGGAGTACCGGTATTGCGGTGCGCCGCTGTCCCACTCTCCCTATCTTATACAGCTGAAATTTTCAGGTTTCTGAAGTAGTCACCGCGTATCTTGGATCCAAATGCGCCGGTGACGGGGACATGCTCGACAGGAGGGCCCGGAGACGGGCAAGCCGCGGGGGATTCTCGGAGGAATGCAAGAACGTTCCCGCCGTAAGCGGCAGAGGTGGAACCCCACGGAGGTTTAGTCGGTAGGAACACCATGTCCGTCCGTGGTGTCGAGACCGACATAGCCCGACCGTCTTCTCCAGGCGGAAGGGTATACGTAAATGAAGGGGCCGCGGCGGGATAGGATAGTCGTTATAACAATGCTCCGGTCTCCTTGCCCACCACGGCTTTGACGGGGGGTATTATGGTGCGTCGCTTTTCCCTATCCTCTGCAACCAAAAATTGTAGGCGGCGGAACCACAAACCTGAGCCGTCAACTGGACCAGGGTTATTCAGACGTGAGGGCGTCTGGCAACCACATACCGGTTGACCCCTGAGGTGGTTAGAACAGGTGGACGCCATTTCAGGTGATTCGGTGACGGGCTGTGCCCCACATGAGGCTCCGGAGCCGGGCAACCCGCGGCGGGTTCGCGGAAGAATACGAGAGTGGTCCCTTGCTCCCGTCGTCAGCGGCAAACATGGAATGGATGGAATCCCGTGGAGTTTCATTCAGGCTAAGAACTCATGGAACGATTTTAAACGCGCCCGTGCGCGGCTTCTATAGAATGCAGATTTATATGTAAAAGAAATTGAAATCACGGCTTTACGCCAGCGACGCGCGCGTCACCGCCCGTCCGTCGCCGCCCGCCCGCCACAAAAATCTCACCCACGGCGGCTGTGAAAATCAGCGGTTTCGTGAGTTTTGAAATAAAACCGTCACCCTTCGCGGTTCGCGCGAGGGCGCGGTCGGAAACCGCTCCATGAGTTCTTGAGTTCTTATTGAGTTAGAGGGACACCAATTTAGACGTTGCTAAAACATTTTAAGCCAATACTTCTTGATAACTTTTAATTATGAATTACGTGATTAGTCGCTCTGGGCGTGCCGGGCGCGTGCAGTGCACGCATTGCACGCCTGCTTGCAGCGCCCCTGCATAAATGCATTTCCTCCACATATAGAAAAAAAACATTTAAGAAATTAAAATGACTAAAATATTATTTATAAAATAGGCTAAACCACTCAGTACATTTTCTAAAAAACTTTTCCAGGAATTAAGTTATTGCATTGATTATTAATGTTAATATTTGATTAGTATTTTTTAATTCATATGATTTTATTGAGAATTTGGTTTACTGGGCATACTCACACTATAATTAAATGTTATTTGTTTATTAATTATTTGTTTAACTGAATTATTACACACTCAATGTTTTACCTTTTCTATTATTTCCCTCTTTCCAAAGGTTACCTGGAAATTTTTGCTATTAGTATAAATCCTAAAAATAAATGAAATACAATATTTGCTATTATTTGCACATAATCTATAGTCCACCGATTATCAAAATAAGAGCAACAATAAATAATCTTCTGATATTAGATATTACTTATATTACAATTTTTTATTCAAATTTCTGGTTAATTATGATTATGGATAATTAATATTTGAATATTAACAAATATTTTCCATAATAGACTCATGGTTTCACCCATGTAGTTCTGAATCCCATAATTTTGGCAAAAAATTACCAGACTATAATCTGTGTTCCGAATTTCAGCCAATCAATTCCAATGTGAGCGTTTGAGCAACAAACATCAAACCTTTCACATTTATAATATTAATAAGATATTCTGGATTCTGTCTTTCTGCAACAACAGTTGATAAAGGTAGACTAGAACTATTTATATGAAGGAGGAAATAATAAAATTTACCTGTGAAATAACTAGCTGACCTTACAAAAATGTTGTTCTGCCATATCATATCATAAACTATCCGATCTGTCAGTTGGATCCAACTGCACACAGTTTGCACAAAATAGATTCAATAGTTTAGGAATTCATTGCTAACAAACAATGTGATGTATAAATAATTTATATATTAAGTTGGTACAGTTTGATCCAAATTGAAAGATAAGATAGTTTTCATTTCGATTCATAGTTTTTGTGTGACAATATCTGAATGATGCCATAACGGGCCACTATTATACTATAAGAATATCCATAATCTTAACAAGAATAAGTTCATTGTCTCATTTCTTTTTTGATTTACTTATCTACCATCTAAGTTTTTACCTAGGTACATCATTTACTAAAAATAAAGTAAATTCTTTTTGCAGATTGGTATTTAGCATCCATGCTAGTTAAGGACTTTACTGGTACAGTTTGGGTTGGACGGTAAAATGCCACCACCACCACCAATCAATTATTTACTTGGAAAATAGTTCAAGCATTAGTGCCAGAGATATTGCTAGTTCCAGTTCATAAGGCGTTTAAAGCTCCCGGCGATGACGTAGCTTGCGGAAAAAATAGATTGCGTCTAGAATGCGGAAATTTTAACTGGCATCTTTCAGCGTTACATACAGTCAATGGTTCTGATCATAACATAAGCGCATTTTTTTATGATTTTACTTTTTTTTTATGATAATTTTGAACAGAGCTAAGCAAGTGCTTAAAGGGCTACAAATATTTAAATTTAAATTATTCAGAAAACAAGCAGTCTAAAATCACATCGAAAGATAGTGGTTAGAGTGGTTCGCTCCACGTGAACTAAAATATATTGAGATAACATGATGAATTACTACGAAGATTTAGGTTTTATTAACTTACCGGGTGTGATAAATCTGCAGATAATTTTCGTTCTGATGTTGGATCAATAGATTCGGCAAACAAGACTGCGTTATCTCCTGGCTCTCCCATAGCAACGTAGCAGCCACACAAATATGACTAATAATTGTTAAAAATCGGCCAGGGATTAAACTTTCAGCACCTATCATAGTTTTCCTTGATGGTAATGAAACGGTTTAGATTTCTATTTTCATTTTGATTTGCTTGTGCTTAGGAAATTTCGCGGAATACAATTTCAATCTTTGGTTACTATTTCAATTTTCGCACCACTGCACAGACCAGAAGCAGAAGCTGAAAGCTCTCACATTGACAATGACATAGGAAGGATGTAAAAAAAATTATGAACAAAAAAGTGAACTTTTTTTGGACCTAGGATACTAGTTCTTATCCTATAGCAGTAAACTTAAAAAAAGTGATGCCCACATAAAACGCTAAAAGAATCTTATTGTAATACCCCAATATAAATATATAAATATTCAATATAAAATTAGATACGCAGTAGGAACGAGATTCCTATTATTTTCCCGCTTTTGTGCTATTCCATACCATAATTTAAGTGTGTTTCAAGTTTTAGCCCGATCCGTTCTGACGTTCGCTTGATTGTGTGAAAAAGTGACAAGACACGCCGTACATGTGCCTGATACATAGTAAGCAACATACCTGCTGCATAAAAGCACAGCGATACGCAGCTTTTGAGACATAAAGAGTCCAAATCATTACCTAATACTGCACTGCACTCGTCACCCAGAGATCTAAGATGTTATATCTCTAAGCCATGTAATTTCTCTGGAAACATTGCCCATCAAACCAAAACACAATAATGTTTGCACATCACTCCTTGGCGGTAGAATAACCGGCAAAGGGGTGATACTTCCCCAGGCGGACTCTGCTAGGAGTCCAACCACTACAAAAAAGTATTTATGATATTAGTATTTAATCTCATAGATTTAGCTGTTACACGTTGAAGAACCACACAGCACACAGACTAAGTTTACCTAATCTGGGTCGCAAGATTGTTTTGATTGGATTGATGTCAAATTTTACTGATTAATGTTGTGTTGATGTTAAATTTTACTGATTTTAGATATACGCGAACATGTGACATTTGATTTATTCAATTTTTTTTTACGAATTTCCTTAGGGAAAGCCTGGAGGAGATAAAGATTTTTTGGGCAACCGAACTGAAAATATTGTGAGACTAAAACCGTAAGAAAAATAAATGACAAAAAAATACAAAATAAAAACAGACCAAATGAAGCTTTTATTTTCACTATTTTGAGCATAAATTTCGTAGACCAACATTATAGAGCGGGCTTACGAAACGGTTGTTGACATAAATCACGAAAAGAATTATCATTTTACTCGTATATAAAAGGTTTTACTCGTCACTAAGAGACTTATTACACTTGGCAAAAGTAATCCTTGCGTCTGAATTTCGTATACCTACTAGCTTACTGAATGTTTTTACACTTCACTGAATTCAGTACCTAGCAACCAGATTCAGTCTACTTAACACGCTTATTTTCATATAGTTTTTAAATCTTCAAGACAATAATGTACTGGCCAGAAATGGTAATTTTTTGCAAATTGTGTTGCTGCTATTTTATCCGAAGGAATTTCGTTCCCTCCACCTTTTTATTATATTTCATACTACTCGTAGTATAAGTAGAATAACTAAATATTGGTAGACAATTCAGACACAACACCATCTGACCTCAAACTAAGCAAAGCTTGTATACTATGGTGGCCAGATAGCTGATAAAATAGTTGGACATGTTGGTTCGTGAAGTTTTTTGTAGATATTGATCCACTCTTTAATATTGTGTGGCTAACTTTTTCACACCTTGTGTTGGTTTTAGTAAGAATTTCCGAGGATCTACAAACTTTACTAATAAATAATAATATAGCATACTCGTAATGTCAGTAAGTTTCATACTCAGTGATAATAAATTATAGCTTTCTAACGACAAAATAATTTTGGAAATTGGTTCAGTAATTTATTCATTACGTACATACAAAAATACAAATATTTAATCTTTTCTCATAATAGTAGCAAAGAAATTGTGTAGTGTGATGATGCGTAAAAGTAAATCGATAAATCAAGAATAAAAAATTGCGCTAGAAAAAACTTGTCCAAAATGTCCCTATAACAAATAAAATCAGGTAGATGCCATCAAAAAAAAAATTGGTTGCCTGTAAAGTCGGTATACGGGCAAAAGTTTTACGTGACAACGACTTTGAATGGTAAAATAATTTTACGGAAGGACGCGTGCCTTTCACTTTTTATGTCTGTCTCTCTCGCTCTTAGGCGGGCTAACCATGCCCGAGTGGAAGGGACGCGTGCCTCTCACTCGCTCTCGTTGTGAGCGCATAACGTGAGCGGAGCGTAACGCAGTTTCTTGAAGTGTCACCCGGCAAACCAATTTATAAGACGTTGTCACGTCAAAAACAATTTTTGAAACTTTTTTTTACGTCTGGAAACAATCCAAATTAGCACACTTTTTATTTCTGAAAAGCATTTTTAAGTCTATAAGTGGCAACTTTTGCCTTTGGCCATAGACGAAAGCATAAAAAAATACCGGCACGCCGCCGCCGCCGGCCAAATGTTAGTTATAGTCAGTGTCAGATTGTCACTGTCAAGCCGTTTCCAAATAAATAAAGTGCCTGGCTTTATTTTTCCATTTCCAATTTATTATTTTTAGGAATAATTACACAAAATTTATCATAAATGAAGCTTCTTAAACCCAGTTGGGTCAATCATGAAAGTAATCTTCGAAGAATTTCAATAAACTTAGTTAAATGTGGATCATAAAATTGATGTTTTAATAATGTAATAATTTCAGCCAAACCTATATTTTCCGTGGATATACATCCTACTGGGAAGCGTTTCGCGACCGGGGGACAGGGCGGCGGCTCAGGTCGTGTCGTTGTCTGGAACCTAAATTCGGTTTTATACGAGAATGTAGAGGTAGACCCAAATGTCCCCAAGATGCTCTGTCAAATGGACAACCATTTAGGTAAGTTCCCACCAATTTCAAAACAAAGAAAATGTATGTGTCATATAGTTCTAGAAATCGCCTGGGATTGTTGTTTAAACCAGAATCGATAAATTCAAATAGTTTTCAACAACAAAATGTCATTGCTGCTAAAGCTTATCTGTACATATAGACCAAACTATACTCCCTGACATTGTCAACTGTTCTTAGACCTAGTTTTACAGACGATTAAAGTATCATTAATTCATGTATACTCAAATACAATACATTCTGAAACAAAATTTGATGTGTAACCCACAATGTTTATAATTTCAGCTTGTGTAAACTGTGTACGATGGAGCAATGGTGGCAGGTTCTTGGCATCAGGTGGAGATGACCGTCTTGTGATGGTGTGGGGACTGAGTGTGGCAGCAGGTAGTCAGGGGAAGCACAAAACTGAAACTTGGAGATGTCTATCTACTCTGCGAGGACATGCCGGTAAATAAAAATGCTAAATTTACAAAAGGCAGTTCAGGATTACCCTAACATAGAGATGCTTTGTATCAAATAAAAATGGAAAATAAAAATACAATTTTATTGTAGCGGTAGGGCACTTGGCAGAGTCTGCCTGGGGCCATATCACACCTTTGCCAGTTATTCTGCCACCAAGCAGTAGTGTACAAACATTACTGTGTTCCAGTTTAAAGGGCAATGTTTACAGAGAAATTACTGGCCTAAGAGATAAAACACCTTATATCTCTGAGCAACAAGCGCAGTGATGACTAGGTTATGATTTAGACTCTTCATCTTCCAATAGCTATGTGTCACTGTTGCACTGGGCAAGCATGCTGCTTACCATCATGCACATGTCTTGCGTGTCTTATTACTTATACTATAAAAAAAACTATAATATAATATACTATAAATCGGTTTGGTAGAACTGAAACTATATAGAAACTTAAGGTGTGTTTCCCATAAGTGATATACTGACTTATTTTATATGGCATAAGGAACCGCTTTTAATGGTCTCACTGTTGAGACTTCTCTTGGGCCTCGTCTCACAAGGAACGAGTTAAAGCTTTACTCCTGACTGATGACTGATGGGCAGATAAAGCATAATCTCGAAAGTGGTGCATGTGACAGTATAAACATGATTTTAGTCATGTTTAAATACTGGTCATCACTATTGGTTTTAGACAATTAAAGACCTGAAGAGTGATGACCTGATAACAAACTTGTTCACCTGAACTTGGGAAACACCCAGATGTGTAAAGAGACTCCAATCTAATCCCTCACTATTGTGAAATAGTGAGGTATTCTCTGTTAGACCAACACAGCAACAAACTAACAGTTGTTACATCATTGCTAGTAACAACTGTTAGGGGCCATCCATAAAATACGTCACACGAATTTCATGATTTTTATACCCCACCCCTGTCTTTGTCACATTTTTGAGACCTCCCTACCTAGTGTGACATCGCATATTTTGCAATTTTTAAATCTAGTGTCACTATCAGTTAAGTAAATCAATCAAATATCACTATCTAGGCTCAAACTAAACAATACTTCTATTATGAGAATTAGACATCTGATAAATTAATTGTAAATACATACTCATAATAATTAAAAAATCCCAACACCAAACCTGTTATATTAAAAGTCTAGTTTAGAGTGAATGTTTAATCTCCGCTAATTTAACTCACAATAACTTAATTAGTAATTTAATTTGAAGTTATAGTGCTTTTTAAGCGTATGAAAAAAGGGTGCTAAAGAATAATTAATCCTTAATGTGAGCAGTAGATAAAATAAGTTTAGGAACCCCCTGATGTTACATATAGGATTACCTTCCAGGTGACGTGTTAGACCTGGCATGGTCCCCGCTGGACAAGTGGCTGGCCAGCTGCAGTGTCGACAATACCATCATCATATGGAACGCTGAGAAATTCCCGGAGATGGTGACTGTGTTGAACGGACACACTGGACTTGTGAAAGGTGTTGCTTGGGACCCAGTAAGTATACTTTGAAATCTATACTAATATACTGAATATGATAACAAATAAACAATTTGATCAATCATCCTTTACTGATTCACTGCTGGACATTCTGGCTGCACTACACTTGATCCTCAAGTTGTTCATTTCCAACCATCATGAGCTGCCTTCATGCTTTCTCTATAGTGTAATGTGCCAGTGTGGTTATCAAAACAGTGTGTGCTATATAGGTATGATATATTAGTATAGTATACAACATACATATAACATTCTACAGAGTAGACAACCCAGGGCCATAGAGTAGACTTTGCAACTAATTAGTTTTTGATTTTTATGTGATATTTCCATAATATTCATTTCGAACTATTATAATGTAAATGATATGACATGTAACATCTGGTTATTAATAAATGAGTACATGAATACACATTTATTATGTATATATTGTATACTAATAGATTAACTTGTTGGTAACATGAATCCATAAGATTTTCCAGTACCAAAAAGTTTTCTAAAGATGTTTTTCTTTCAAAAATATGTCACTTCAATGTTATTTACATGTTTTTCCAAATATCTCAAACAAAAAATTAAAAATACCTGTGAGGTTATTGAGAATGATTTTTGACAGTTTTGCATGCATGCAAAAACATCTTTAGTGCATTAGCTCAAATCTTAGTTAAATCAGTCAATCAAACATTCATTTTCTAATGTTTAACATTCCATATTAATTATGTAACACATAATTTTAATTATAGTTAGAATGATGGTAGAACTAATAATGTTATTTTAAATAAAACAGAAAACAACAGAAACCTAGAGATCTCTAACTCCCATCCAGGCGCGTAGCTACCGCCGTATCTGCCGTATCAATTATACGGGGCCCCGCCAAGGCACGTTACGCCACTGCTCTCGTCTATCTGTACTGTCAACCAAATAACTCATTGTTTGTTGCTAGGTTGGTAAATACCTGGCGTCGCAGTCAGACGACAAGTCCTTGCGTGTTTGGAAGACTGCAGACTGGACTCAAGAGACAATCATTACAGAACCATTTGATGAATGCGGAGGTGAGTAAAAGTATAAGATAAGCTTAGTGGATGACTATTTTATAAAGCCAAGAATCAGACCACTACACACCGCCTATTTGATATCTTTGAACATGAGCTATATTTAATTAAATTGTTTTTGACTTGTAAATTGGGATTTGATCAAGACTATCAGCTAGATAATGGAAAAATATGAATAAAAAAATCTAACTGACGGACTTCATTTGTTTTTTATTGCCGCATGGCATATTCTATTTCATTTCAATAAAGGCAATTTTTTTATTTGTATTTGACATTAGAAAAAGTGTATTTAAATTAGTTAAATCTATATCTATCTATCTATACTATTATTTTGTTAAAAGTTTTACTTTGACCATCTTTTTAATTAACTTTTTTATTTTCCAGGTACAACCCATATCCTCCGCTTATCCTGGTCACCAGATGGTCAATATGTGCTCTCAGCCCACGCTATGAATGGTGGCGGTCCGACAGCTCAGGTGGTAGAAAGAGATGGCTGGAGATGTGACAAGGACTTTGTCGGACATAGGAAAGCTGTCACTTGTGCTGTAAGATATTTTAGTATACATATTATTATCATTTTATTAAATATGCATATATATGATTACAATAACTGAGCACAATCTTACTTGGTAGTATGGTAAAACCAAACTGGAGTTTTTAGAACTACCCTCAGTCAGGACATAACATGCCTTTCCCTCAGGATAGTTCCATCTCACTTCACTTTAATTAATGCACTACACTATGTTCATCTTATCCTATGTGTGAAAATGTAAATATTTGAAGATTTTAGTGTCTATTCCGAGACTTCATTCATGTAGAGTTCAGGCAGTCCATTGTCTTTCACTGGTGTATTATACAGGCATCTTGAAAACGCCTAATTTTTTGCAAAGTAAAAGAGTCCAAAGCACCTTTCACATAGCGTTAATTTTCTAGCGGTTCAACAACAACATATTCGTGAAGGAAGGCAAGAAGTGCTGCTGCGCGGCCGTGGGGTCCCGCGACCGCGCGCTCAGCATCTGGCTGACCTCTCTGAAGAGGCCTCTCGTCGTCGTGCACGACCTCTTCAACGACAGCGTGCTGGACGTGTCTTGGAGCTCCGACGGTGAGGAACCTTTACTGTGTTCACAGAATCTTTTTAAATTTAAAACTTGCGGTCCGCCCAGGCTTCGGCCGAGGATACATAATAAATAAAGCATGCCTGTAGCACTCAGGGATCATGTACATATCCAACGGTGAAATTCAGCGATTAAGTAAATACATACTTATTATAAATAGAAATACCCAGACACAGTGCAATAATGACATTTTGTACCTTTACATTGCAGGTTTAAATCTTCTGGCGTGCAGCTCGGACGGCACTGTGGCTTGTATCCAGTTCACGAACAAGGAGATCGGCACACCGCTCACCATGGATGAAAAGGTATTTTCCACTTTTTTGTACGTCACTAAAATATTATACATTGTTTATAAACTTTCGCGGTTTGAACACATTATAATGTTTATATTATACTGTGTACTGTGTATTATACTGTGTATAATACCTACGGGCACAGAATAGATATTACTACAGAACCCTCACTTAGCGAAATTTTTTATATAAATAGCGACTCTTGCTAGGACGCAACATAGTGCAATTCAGCTCGCATTAGCGCTCAATGCCTACCGCAATTTTTCACCTAAACATTTGCTCTCTCTTCTAACGCGTAACTCTGTCGCTGTCTGGCGCGGAATGATGCGCATCGAAAGGGTTGTCGGCATATTATCTAATAAAAAAATAAATTAACCTTTCGTTATGTAGGTAGTCAGCATTGTAGCTCAGATTATATATTTTAGTTATTTACTTCGTAACGCGCAAGACAGCTAGAAGAGGCCGTAACATAGGGTCGGACACATTGAAATTAAAACAATAAAAGTATACTTTGACTGTTTTTATTCTACTTGATCGTCTAAATGTTGTTTGATAAATATGTAACATATTTTAATGTACTTACCTACACTAATACATACAACCAGCTTCGATTACAAGCTATTTTATAATGTCCCGTACTTTTTGTACGGTTAGCAGAAGAATATAAAAAATAATGGTATATTTTGTACAACTAGGAAAAAATGATAAATCTTTGTTTTTTGACTCGTGCATCCATATACAGCACAATATAATGGCGACGTAATTTTGCGAGGGAAACGTGTTGCGCGAGCGCTTAGACGTGCGTTCGACAACCGCCAGGCACTTGTTCCGTGCGAGGAACAGTCTAGCTGTAGGCTAAAACCGCGCGACCTTGAGCGAGTGAGGATGCACTGCTACGGGGCTTAATCACGAATAATTCATTGTTTAAATACCTCGACGTTTCGGCAGCGTTACAACCGCCGTGGTCACGAGAAGACGAGAAGACACAATTACGGACATTATATAATTTACAGACAGAAACAATTTAATTCGCACACCAGTAAAATTTAAAAGTACAAAACAGAAAATACTTATTACTAGTGCTAGAAGAGTGGCGATTAAGCCCCGTAGGTACTATATAGGTAAACATTATAAAAAGATTATAATTGTGAAAGTGCGTGTATAAAATTTTCTCTCACATAAAAACTACTGAATAGATAAATCTCAATGAAAAACAGAGCCTAACTCTGAAAAAACGCATAGATTTTTTTTATCGCGGAAAATAAAAAAGCCCATTTATAGCCTTGTTTGAAAAAGACTTCAAAATCTTGAACATTGACAAACAAATTTGGGACTATTCGGGAAGTCTAACCTTTACAACAAAAAAAATTGAGATTTAACTTTATTCTAAAATAATATATTTACATTTTTTTCATAAATTCTATGATGATGAAGTAATTAGCGAAGTTCTTTCAAACAATTATTCCGTTCCAGAATGCATTCTACGAGAAAATCTACGGCAAATGTTTGGCAAATGTGTCTGGTGACCAACTGTCGTCAAACCTTCTTGTCGAGTGTGGCGAGATACTACTGGCCAGGGAGCGTCAGGAGGCGAAAGATGCGTCGAAAGACGAACCAGCCACGCCCAAAAGTGAACATAACCAGGTAACTAAGACAAGAACAAAATTAAAAAATTTGATTAACTCCCGACTACCTCGGATTTGTTATCTGTACAACATTCTACTAGTCAAGTCCTTTCATTTGATACCCATATTAAGAAAGTTGTGAAAAAAGAAATGTATTTCGCCATTTTGTGGTAGCAGCCATCTTGGATTTGAAATTTGTCATGTGCAAAGTATTCTACTAGTTAAGCCCTTTCGTTTGATACCCATATTGAGGTAATAGTGAAAAAATAATATAATTCGCCATTTTGTGGTGGCGGCCATCTTGGATTTGAAATTTGTTATAGTGTATAGTATACTACTAATCAAGTCCTTTCATTTGATACCCATATTGAGGTAGGTTGTGAAGAAATATTTTGTCCGCCATTTTGTGGAGGCGGCCATTTTGAAGCGATATTAACCAAACATAGCTAAGGACACCCGCACGGTAATTAACTTTCAAATAAAAAAAAACACATTGAAATCGGCCCATCCGTTTGAGCTCTACGGTGCCACAGACAGACACACACACACACACAGACAGACAGACAGACAGACAGACAGACAGACAGACAGATAGACAGACAGACAGACATCGACGTCAAACTTATAGCACCCCTTTTTTTGGTCGGGGGTTAAAAAATAAAAATCTTTTATTTGGACAAATACAATTCATAAGTGTAAACAGCCCACCAACTGTTTTCACTGCTAGGGCAAGCGGCCTTGTCGTAGAGTCAATGCCATAATCCACCACGCTGTCCCAGTGCACGTTAGTGGATGATACATGACTTCGAAAAATTCAAGGTACATGTCGCTTTCCTCACGATGTTTTTCGCTGTTTTCGGTTAGCGGCATAGGCGCGGTATGCATACAGTACATATCCAACGGTGTAAAAATTTTGATCAGTGTTTCTGAGATTAGCGCGTTCAAACATAAAACCTCTACAGCTTTATAATATTCGTATGGGTTCGACCGGGATCTTATCATTCGGTCGTAATCACCGGTCGGATGTTTTAAACGATGTCATTGTATTCGATATCGACTGTATTTAAATGAAAACTGTAATTTAAGGGTACTAGGACATAAAGACGTTATTTTATGCACTTATTCAATTAATTCCAGTCGAAGCCACTAGGGCCAACTACTCCCTCCACCCTGGGCCAGTCGCCGCTACTCCGGCCCATGGACCGCCAGATCGAGACCCGCACATCAGACGGCAAGCGACGCATCACGCCTGTCTTCATCCCGCTCACGCAAGCTGACGCCAAGTTAGTATACACCATCGATATAAACCATTAGATGTGCCCTCCCAAACTTTAGGTGCACGCAATTATGTCATCTTTGGGAGCGAGCTCACTCTTTCCGTTCTAGTCGGTTGCAGGAAGCGTTGAACTCCGTACGTTTTTACCTATAACTATTCGTTGTCAACAACCAAAATAAATTAGATAATAAATAAAGTAAAAAGAGGCTAGCCATTCTAGCTATTCACTTACACTACCCACACAGCCGCAGCTTATTACTAATTTCAAGATGCTCAGGGCACATCCAATAATTTATATCGACGGTATACAATACATTTTCCGAAATCTCCCTGCTAACAATACCTATATGTTATTCCAAACTATAACCTATCCCTGTACCAAATTTCTATCATCATCATCGTGCCCAGTCTGTGTTCGTCCAATGCTGGAGATATGCCTATCCCATAATATACCACTTAGCCACTCCCTGGACACTCCACTAAAACTCCATACAAGCTCCGCTGTGGAGCTACCTACTCTTCACACAACTACGCAGATGTCGTTCGTACACACGCGTGAATGTGTGCGTTAGCGCTAGGGCTACTGAATTATTTTATTGATTAGTTGTGCCCCTTGAGTTCACCTGGGGACGTAAAGTAGTTTATAAACTTGCTGTAATGTTGAGTTACATAAATAGAATGATGCCAAATTATACTATTCTAATTAAAAGTGTGTATGTATTGCCGCGTAAAATCAAACGAAACCGATGATCGATAGGTACCTAGATATCTATTTTTGTTAGTAGGTACACGTTCGCATATTATTTTACACTTACCCAAGAAGGAAACTTTATTCTGTCACTATAATTATTCCTCCAGGCGTTATCAATCCGTGCCCAAAACTGGCTGTGTAAGCTTTGAGAAATTATTACTACTATCATAATATTATCTCAATGTGTGTAAGTTACGAACTTTGAGTTAAAAATTACTAAGTTATTATAAAGCAACGTTATTTAAAAGTTTCTAATCTTACGTTATTTTATCCTTAGGAAATTAAATGAAGCTTTTATTCTTGTCCCGTTTATTTGACGGACAGCTGTAAACAGTACAGCAACCCACCATGATATTTCGTTAGGAATTAGATGTTCGATACCAGCCCTTCGGTGAGTGCTCCTAACGTATCCGAAACGGCCTGAGGGGTGAGGAAGCTTGAAATTGGTGGGGGGTGGGGAGTGTCCGTTCTATCTATATTATCTATTCTATGACTTAGCTCGAGCCTCAGTCTTACGTCTCCAACCGCCACCAGCCGTCTTTCGTATGTCGTCACTCCATCTAGTCTCAGGGCGTCTTTCATTAGTCGTAAATTTCTATGAATATTGGTTTGTATATATAGCTCGCAACCAACTAACTTAATCAATCGTTCAATTAACAGCCTTGCCTGATTACTATTTAGCCGTATCGCATGTAACTACATTCAAAAACTGTCTGGGTAATGCTTGAGCTATTCCCAGTATAGGGCGAATATGTGATACGAGTAGAAATAAAAAAGATGAAACATCTGGCATACGAAATTCTTTATTTATTTATTATATTTATACTATTATTTTTGTGATGGTGATTCCTTTATATCCATCAAGAAATACCTACTCAGGCAACGCATTCTAAAGTTCCATTCATTAATCATCAACAGCCCGCTTAAACTGCGGGACTCGGGGCCTTCTCTCGCAAGGAGAGAGTCAAGGCCATAATCCACCACGCTGGCCCAGTGCGGGTTGGTGGATGACACATGACTTCGAAAGATTCTACGTACATGTCGGTTTCCTCACGATGTTTTCCTTCGCCGTCTTAAGTTAGCCAGCGGCAGTACGCACATGACTTCGAAAAGACAGTGGTGCGTGTGGGGTTTGAACCTAGGGTTTACGGATCGGCAGGTGCCGTTTTCCGACTAGACCAGCCGTAATTTCCACTAATTACTTTTTCTAAAGTTTGGATGTTCTTATTCGAAAAGGAAGAGCTATGAAAGAGATAAAAAATAAATAATAAATATTAGTGGACAATTCACACACAACACCATCTGACCCCAAACTAAGCAAAGCTTGTACTATGGCGGCCAGATAGCTGACACAATACTTATATAGTTTTAAATACATATTTATTATAAATAGAAACACCCAGACACAGTGCAAACATTTGAATTCATCACACAAATATTTGCACTGGGTGGGAATCGAACCACGACCCTCGGCTTCGCAGGCAGAGTTACTACCCACTAAGCCACGAGGCCAGTCTAAAGTTTGGATGTTCTTATTCGAAAAGGAAGATCTATGAAATAGATGACCTATAAAATGTTTCCAGTGAGTCGCTCGGCTCCCAGCCAGGGGGTACGGAGAATTGCTTCAGCACATCGTCGCAGTCCAAGTCGCGGATCCGGGTGGAAGTCCGCGACGACATCGTCATACACCCGAACGTGTCCAACCACGCCACCTCCAACAACGCCTCCCGGATATCGGACAAGTAAGTGGCCCTAGAGTCACAATGACTTGGGACTTCATCTAGGAACTTGGTGTGCGTGTTTTTTAACCCCCGACCAAAAAAAGGGGTGTTATAAGTTTGACGTCGATGTCTGTCTGTCTGTCTGTCTGTGTGTGTGTCTGTCTGTGGCACCGTAGAGCTCAAACGGATGGACCGATTTCAATGCGGTTTTTTTTATTTGAAGCTTAATATCCGTGCGGATGTTCTTAGCTATGTTTGGTTAATATCGATTCAAGATGGCTGCCTCCACAAAATGGCGGACAATATATTTCTTCACAACCTACCTCAATATGGGTATCAAATGAAAGGGCTTGACTAGTAGAATACTATACACTATAACAAATTTCAAATCCAAGATGGCCGCCACCACAAAATGGCGAATTATTATATTTTTTCACTACTACCACAATATGGGTATCAAACGAAAGGGCTTGACTAGTAGAATACTTTGCACTATGACAATTTTCAAATCCAAGATGGCCGCTACCACAAAATGGCGAAATACATTTCTTTTTTCACAACTCCCTTAATATGGGTATCAAATGAAAGGGCTTGACTAGTAGAATGTTGTTTTATGTGTGTTCGCGGATAACTTCGTCGTTTATGAACCGATTTTGATGATTTTTTTTTGTTGTAAAGAAGATATTCCAAGGGTAGTACCATGATAAGGAAACCAGGATCTGATGATGACATCCTAGAGAAATCGATTACTTTATAAGTTTTCCGTTGAAAGTCGGTTCTTTTTTGTTAAAATTATTGCTCATTACTCACGGCACTATAATATGGCAGAACAGCCAGCTGATCGCTAATGTTTGTTCTCTTAAAGAACTGGAAGTATTTTTTTTAAGTGAAAACTTCTATTGACGCATCACATACAGATTTTCCGTGAGCTGTGAATTGAGTTCTAGCGTAACGTTCGTAAATGAAAGAAATCTTCGGGTAAACTCGATCTACATGGCCACGATCATGGCCTCGCTCTCCGGTTGCACCCGCGTAGTTTCCAAAGTGAGCTATCTAATTCGTAGTTTTTACTTCTTTTTTTTAACTTTAATATGTTTACACTTGACCGCCATCTCGCCTGATGTTAAGCGACGATGCGGTCTACGATGGAGCGTGTTTACCTAGAAGAAACCGATTCACTCCCGATTTGAGAACGCCAAAACTATCGGGAAAACCCCACCCAGGCAACTCATTCCACAGCCTAGACGTTCTTATCACTTCTATCGGCAGTTCCTATGACTGCCAATATTTTGGAGTGAAAACTTCTTTTGGCGCGTCACAGACAATTTTTTCGTGGTTTATAATATAATTTATATAATATAATAAAATTTATTTCGCAAACTTACATATCTAATTAGTTACACCAAGAACTTAGAAGTAAAACCAAACAAAGTACAATCATTTCGGTTTCGAGGTGTTCACTGAAACCCACACTAGGTTGTCCTGTGTCGTAGGTTTCAGGCTCTCCACCATACCTTTTTTATTAAATGCTTGAAAAATAAAAATTACAAACAAAAGGAAAAAAAATACAAGCCTATAAATTATATAAATTGAATTCTAGCGTCACGCTCGAGAATGATAAGAAATCTTAGGGTAAACTCGGGACCAGGCCCTTTGGCAATCTAGAAATGCGGCATTATATCCCATTGGCCGTATAAGAAATGTGTCAGCCACACCCTCCGGTTTTACCCGCGTAGTTTCCAAAGCGAGCTATCAAAGTCTTGAGTTCTAAGTTTTCACTTCTATCGACAGCTCCTATGACTGCCAATTTTTTTTAAATAAGTTGTTTCCCGCAGCGGTTTGGACAATCGGTTACGCAAGCGCAACGCGTCGTCGCTGCCCGGCCCGCGCGCGGACGACGTGCAACCGAAGCGCAAGTGCGTCGGGGGCGCAGCGCCCGCGGGCGAAGCGCCGCGCGCCGGGCCTGCGCTGCCGCCGCCCGCGCTCGGCGCCGCCGGCCCGGTCGTCAGGGCGGCCGGACTCTTGAGACTGCAGGTCACACTCATTCACTTTACTACACACTATTATATTTGTATTTACAAAGATAAATGTTCCCTAATTTTGAATGTTATCTTTCTGTACTCTCCGTTCAACATAATAAATACGCGTGAAATAATTATTTCAATACGTCAATCAGTTTCCAAGATATATAATTTTAAAGTGAGCGGTCCGAGTTAGATACGCTTGACATCATACCACAACACTCGCTCAATTAGTTCAGAACTGAAAGCGATGAAACAAAACAAATCACTGCGCAAGGAAATTACTGCTGGCGGATTGCGACTAAGCAGAGTGCAGCGTTGTGTAATGACGTCACACGCGGTAGATATTTTTGAGAACTTTGAATGCATGTAAAATTATATCTACTTGGTATTTTTCAACAAAACAAAAACTAGCGTACCTGTATTACAGAGAAGCTTTACTATAACAAAGTTTAAAGTGATTTTAGATACCTATTAGCATTCCCCATTATGTAGTATTAGCTGCGCCCCACCGTTTTATCCGCGTAATTACGGTTCTGGTTATTTTCCCGGGATATAAAGTAGCCTATGTGTTCTTCCAGATTATAATCTAACTGTGTTCCAAATTTCAGCCTGATCTATTCATACGTTACGATATGATTGACCACCAAACATCAAAATATCTAAGCATTGACATTTATAGTATTAGTAGTATTATACTGAAAAAAACCCGTCTTTATCAAATAGTCCTAGTCTTAAAATTGTAAACACTTTAAAATTTTAATTCTAATTTAAAATAGATTAAAGATTAGTTGTATCGAAATTTTATGTTATCTAACTGCAGAGCGGTTGTTCAATGTTCATATCAATAATCGTTTCAGGTTGTGAACAAAGCATTCAAGACACACTACGGGACTCTGTCCAGACTACAGCTGATACCGAACAACTCGGCGTCGAATGATCCTGTTTGGGAGACTTACTTGGGTAAGAGAACTGTTTTTATGCATTGCAGACTTACTACCAACTATGCCGCGAAGCCAGTCAATATGTGCATACTTCAATTATGTCACTCTCTCACTCAACCACACTCATTACTAATCCTCTAAATAATTAAGATTTCACAAAAAATATTTTTAATGTACAATAAATTTCATTTCGTTTCATTACATTATATCTAGCTAGCCCTAAGCCCTAGCCTAATAACTAGCCCATCTTCGCATGAGTGCAACACTGGTACTAAATATATACATATCAGTACATAGTATGAAACATATCAGTACATAGTCCGTCTGAACCTGATGTTATGCAACATGCCTGCCACATAACAGCACAGTGACACGCAGCTATTGGAACATGAAGAGTCCAAATTCATTACCTAGAACTGCACTGCGCTCGTCACCCAGAGATATAAGATCTTTTATCTCTAAGCCCTGTAATTTTAATGTCATATATATTAAATTACAAGTAATTTCACTGGAAACATTGCCCTTCAAACCGGAACCAAGTAATGTTTGCATATTACTGCTTGGCGGTAGAATGATTGGCAAAGGTGTGGTACTTCCCCAGACGGACTCTGCCAAAATTCCTACCGCTACTAATTGAATGGTTTTGCAATTCTTTGGACGCCCAAAACACAGGCCATGCCTAGATTGGGGCCCACCGATACATTTATAAGATTCATTCATTCATTCTAATTTGTGTAGTTCTTGATCGTCATATTGTATTTTTGGAGATATGCACTTATTTATTGTTCCCGCAGGTTCCCCAGTGTCGTGTATCGCGTGCGACGCGCGCTGGGCGTGCGTGGCGTGCGCGGACGGCACGCTGCACGCGTGGCGTCTCCACCGCGCGCACGCCACGCGCGCGCTACCTCCCATCAGTACGTAACTACAGCCTTATCATATACGCACCTTTTACTGTATTGTATTTTATTAAAACCCGTACATAAAGCAGTTATGACTCATTATAATGAAAAAAAAATTGAATATGCCCTCGAAAATTTGGAGGGTAGTTTTGACAAAACAAATCATAAGTGATCATTTATCAACTAAAAATTTTGCGGCAAATAAGAACTGCCGATAGAAGTGAAAACTTATAACTCAGAATGGCAGCAGAATAGCTGCCAGAGGTGTGGTACTTCCCCAGGCTCTGCAAAGAACCCTACCACTACAAAACTCACTCACTAAACTCGAACTAAGTCGAACAAACTCAAAAAAAGATTAAAAAAAAAAACTTATCCTAATTATTTCCAGCTCTCCAATCCCAAGCGGCGAAGCTGATGCTCTCGGGAGACACCCTGGCGGCCGTGACCACGTCAGCGGAGCTCACCATGTGGAACCTGGCACACGCGGAGTGCGTCATCAAACCTCTCTGCTTCCGCGCACTCTTGGGCCATGGAGGTATTGTCTTCTAACTAGGGAAGTTCCATAGCCTAGCTTTTTCTATGTTAAAGCAATTATTTGTAACTCGAAAGTTTTAATTATTTACCCTCGACCAAAAAGAGGGGTATTATAAGTTAGACGTCGATGTCTGTCTGGGTATCTGTCTGTCAGTGCTACCGTAGCTCTCAAAGTGAGGGACTGTTAATGAGTTTTTTATTTGAAAGTTAATTTCCATGCTGTTGTTCGTAGCTATGTTTGGTTAATATCAATTCAAGATGGCGGCCTCCACAAAATGGCGGATAAAATATTTATTCACAACTTTCCTCAATATGGGTATCAAATGAAAGGACTTAACTAGTAGAATACTAAACATCACGACAAAATTCGAATCAAAGATGCCCGCCAACACAAAATGTCAAATAACATTTTTTTTTTCAATATGGGTATCGAATGAAAGGGCTGACTAGTAGAATACTGTACAATTTTCAAATCAGGGGCAGTCGGGGGTGAATAAAAAATGTTAACGTTGTTGCTGTGTTCTTGTAAATATCGGGGATTTGATTCACCTTATGACACCGGAAAATAACCATAATTTAAAAAAAAAATTTTGTCATGGAACACTAGGTAGGAACGAAGTTCCTTTAAATAATATAGAAGCAACTCAATTTGCAAAAAAAATGCTTAATTTTACTAGTTATAGCACGATTATCTGAAAAATAAAGTTGGCTATATTGATCACGCGCAGTTATTACGCGTCGCTTGCGTTATATATGTTTCTTACTGTTTTAGTCTCACGGTTTTTAGGTCGGTCTCGCCGTAAAATCCCTCCCTATGTTTTCCAAGCCTATCATAAGGAACTTCGTTCCAACCCCTATAAAATGTCATATTTCGCTTAGGATTATTTTCCGATTGTTTTATTTATTTCTCTATTCTAGTGACGGTGGCGAACTGCTCATTATTAGAAGATGGCAACCCAATGATCTCACTAAGTAACGGGAAGGCGTACATATACAGCAAAAAATTGTGTTCATGGTACGTATTAAATATGTTTCTACACTTAGCTAGATTGTCACGTAGCAGAACGAATATTGTCGTGTTCTATATCGTCGTCTAACCGCTGGCGAATTTATAAAGAATAGGTTATTTTATTAATAAATAAATAGTATAACCTATTGTCCCCACTACGACACTAGAGACATTGTAATCTTATTTTAATAAATACATATATAAAAACGCGAAACGTTGTTTGTTCGTGAAGGACTCCTAAACTACTTTAACCTATTCTAATCAAATTTGCACATCGTGTGCAGTTTGATCCAATTTGAAAGATTTTTCATGAGCTGTGAATGAAGCTCATCATCACGTTCGTAAGTGAAAGAAATGGTCGGGTGAACTCGGGGCCGCCGAGCCTGCTAGAGCGAGAAAGAAACACTCAGCTGCTGCTACTGCTGTCTGCTGTCACTGTCATATTTATAATTTACCTCTATTCTTGGCCATAGATAGTAGTCCTTCAGCCGTGTCTGTGACTATGTGTCGCTATGTTTACTATGTTCAATTTATGTGTATTACCTTTCATTTTTAATCATTTAAGTTTTTTAATTATTTATATTCAAAACTATTTAACACTTCTGCCGTGCGATCATAAGCACACACACATTTTTTATTTCAATCTCTTTATATGACAATATCCGAGCGAAGCCGCTAGTTATTTGAGCAAAACATTTTTTTGCGCCCTTTTTCACCTACTTAAAAACCTATTTATAACCTAAATAAAAACTATAACTCAAATGAAATTAATTAATTATTGTGAGCTATATTAGCGGAGATTAAACATTTCGTCTACCTTTCAAGCTTCTACACATTATATTTCTGGGTTTCTTATCTTCTATTTGGGTCCTTTAAGACTGCAGCGCCTGCAAGGGCCCGTTGTCGCCCACTTTGGTATAGGCTGATTTAGGTATATATTTATGTATCGTGTCGAACTCGTCAGGGTGGTGTGGGCCGACGCGAGCGACCCAGTGTGGGTGTCGTCCGGCGGAGTGTACACGCGCGCGCCGCGGTCCTCGCACCACCTCTACCCGACGCCGAAGAAACCGCCCTCCCGGCACAACCAGGCCTTCGCGGCTACGTGAGTACTTTACTGCAGAACTGAAAATAGGTTCCTAACTAATCTAAATCTGTTTTGTTGAACGTGTATTGTTGTTATTGTATGTGTTTCATATTTATAACTGTTTTTGTTTTTGTAAATTTATTATTATTAAGTTCTGTGCGGCGACGAACTACCTAATGGTTTTTATTTATTTATAAGTGTTCTCATGGAAGTGATAATTATCTTATATGAGAATAGATGTCTTTAAACCTTAAACCTTTAGAACTGCTTTCTTAAACAAATCCAAAGAGTCTACCGCCTAACTAAAACTGTCTTGTCTATGTTGCTCTCTCTTTTATTTTCGCTTGAAATGATAGAGACAACGATAGCAAACCCATAGCCGATTTAGGTAGGCGGTAGAAGGCCGGGGCCTAATTAACTCTTTGGCCAATTAGGCTGCAGTCTACGTCGAGAATAGGGTAAGTTACGGCTGGTCTAGTCGGGAGAACGGCAACTGCCGTTCCGGAGCCCCGGTTCGAATCTCACGCGCACCACTGTCTTTTCGGAGTCATGTGCGTAATGCCGCTAACTTAAAAACGGTGAAGGAAAACATGGTGAGGAAACCGACATGTACCTAGAATCTTTCGAGGTCATGTGTCATCCAGCAACTTGGCCACCGTGGTGGATTATGGTCTTAACTTTCTCCTTGCGAGAGAAAGGCCCGAGCCCCACCAGTGGGAACATTTAGTGGGCTGCTGATGCTATTTATGCTACGTCGAGAGGATTGGAAGACGTACGCTGAAATCATGTATTCGCATGCAACTATTAATTCGTGTCCGGGTCCGTGACCTTTGTCATTTGGGTTCTTTTTTACATCTATCTTGCTTGGATTAAGAAAAGGACAATAGGCAACATTTGCAACCTAATTCTAGGGCTTTTCAGTCCAATTTTGCTATTTTCTATGTTGGCTTTTCCCGGCTCCACCACGGCCGCATTTCTGTCCCTGATGGGCATCTGTAAGTTGAACTCTCGATAAGTCTTCGGTGTTGCAGCCAGCGCTGGCCGTACGTACCGATCGATGACGTGGCCGCGTCGATATCGTCAGCGTAACTTTGACAAAAGTATGGGCATTTTCACAAGAATATATATCTCTCTTCCGGACCATTCCATTTTGTGATCAGATTTTATGCCAATTTTTTTACAGCAGTAACATTTGTTTTGAAACAAACACACAGATAGACAGACAACAACGTTGGTTCAATTGTAAATAATTGTAAAACAAATTTGGTATCAAATGCAGTCAAAAAATGGAATGTTCCGGAAAATACCAAGTGCCAAGTATGCATCTTTGTGAAAACGCCCATTTATAATATTAAGTAGGATACGAGTGTTCATTTTGTTTTGTTCAGATACAGCGGCGGCGCGGCGCGCAGTTGGCTGGAAGCGCAGGTGGCGTCGTGTCTCCACCTGCGGCTCGCTAAGGACTACCGCCACTGGGTCACTTCGCTGTTCGCGCATCTAGTCAACCACGGTACTGTGCACGCCATCAGGGTAACGATCATTAACAAGGGTAACGATGATTAAAACAGGGTAACGGGGTATAACAAGGGGCACGATGATTAACAATGGTTATGACAATTAAGAGTGTAATGATGAACCCTTGTTCATCACGAATAACGAATAACTAACGATGATTAACAAGCGTTACTATTAATAAGGTAACGATGAATAACTAGGGTAGCGATGGTAAAAAAGGATAACTATGATTAACAAGGGTCACGTTGATTAACCGGGGTAACGATAATTAACAAAGATAACGATGATTGATGTCAAGGGCTCATTTTTGTAATTGTAATTTGGTTCGCCCCTTGTGGTACTATGCATAAGTAACTAATCATCTTACCCTCTTTGATCTCAATCAAAACAGTTGTGTTTTCGTTAATGTCTTAAGTTTTTTATTTTGAAACTGTGATAAATAGTGTTAAAACATGATAAAACTTACATGAGCGGATAAACAAAGTCACCATTCACCATTATCAGGATTTATTGTTGCAATTAACCTGCCATTGTGGCTATAACAAGTAAACAAAACCGTGAGTACGATCGATGCACTTGAATCATAAACATGATCTATGTCTTTGAGTTATATACTGAGAAATAGTTTTGAAACAT
The DNA here is from genome assembly GCA_017562165.1 of Ectropis grisescens. Lineage (NCBI taxonomy): Eukaryota > Metazoa > Arthropoda > Insecta > Lepidoptera > Geometridae > Ectropis > Ectropis grisescens. The sequence continues at coordinate 23,814,564 of CM029776.1, forward strand.
AACAGAAATTATTTGCATAAACTCACAAAGTCACTATAAAAAGGATTTATGTTTGCAATTAACCTGCCATTGTGGCCACAATAAGTAAACTAAGCCTATTTTATTGACAACTGGAGTCAACGAGTCATCGGTCATATGGTCGAAAACCGGTTCCTTTGTTCAATAATAACCATCGAAAAGAGGCTGGTAACTGAACATTATTTTCAACAAAGTCGTCTTAGTCTGTTTGGATCAGTGGCTTTAACAGTTGGATTGATTTGATGAACAGGCGTGGCTTCGAATCTCGTCAACGGTGATTTAATTTTGCACAATATAATTGTTTCTGAAGTGGTTTTGACTAATACTTACACCTGCATAAACAGAGAAATAATGACATGCTCCGCTTGCAATAACAAGATTAGAAATAGAAATTACATGAAGTGTTGTAATTGCCAGTTGAGGTTTCACATAGAATGTTTAAATATTAAGACAGATCAATTCTTTGCTTTAACTCCTGAATATCGATCGTCTTGGTCTTGTCCTAATTGCTATGCTACTCCAGAAAGGCGCCCTAAGTTGGGTGTAGATACGCCGATACGTCAAAACCAAATGCCGTCAGTTAACAAACTCACGGATTCCATGGATGTGTCTTACGATAATTGTGACAGGGTAATAGATGAAATGCGTACTTTACCGTGTGTGCCCAGTACATCTCAAATGAAGGAAAGTAATACTGTAACAATGGACAAGATAGGTGCCCTCTTAGATAAAAAACTGGATACTTCCATGAATATGATGCTGGACAAGTTTAGATCTGTTTTAAAGGAGGATGTTAAGAAACTTGTACAAGCTGAAATGCAATCTACAGTTCAGGACCTTAAAAACGATTTTACACACTACTGATTTTTATGTGAGGAACAAGAGTCTTTGAAAGTTCTGGTCAAACAACAATGCGATATCATCAAGTCTATGGAGGCTGATAGGCTAAAACTTCGACAAGATTTGAACGTTCTTACAACTCGTTTATCATCAATGGAGAGAATGTCTAGAAGCCAGAACCTGGAGATTCAGGCCGTTCCCGAAAGTCGCAATGAGAATCCTTTGGAATTATTTAATAACCTATGTCGCACTCTAAATGTGGAGACGAAACCAGATAGCGTTCATTCCTGCCGCAGAGTAGCCAAGGTTGATGCTTCTTCCAATAGACCTCGCAACATTCTAGTTACCCTTATAAGTCCACGAGCTCGTGACAATATACTTTCGGCATGTCAGCGTTATAATCGGGCTAACAAAGATAACACACTGAATACTAATGACCTTGGACTGAAGACTGAGAAACGCAAAATTTACGTCACGGAACATCTCTCATCAGAATGTAAAATGCTTTATGCATCTGCCAGGAAAACTGCAAAAGATAAAGGTTATAAATACGTCTGGGCGAAATACGGTCGCATTTATGTCCGTAAAGATGATACTTCAAGTTGCATACTGATTAAAAGTGCTGACTTTTTAGAAAAGTTGGCATAAGAATTTATTGTTAATTGTAGCTGTTTAATTCCTACTGTAGAAGTCTAGGGTGATTTTGCAGTTTTATTTTATTTGGTTGTTAGTTTGATTTAAGAATGTTAGTATATTATCAAAATGTTAATCGGTTTAGGTCCAAAACTACAGATTTTTTGTTAAATCTACTAAACTACGATTATGATGTAATATGTCTGACAGAAACTAATATTAACCATAGTGTTTTTGATTCAGAAATGTTTGATTCTCGTTATAATGTTGTGCGGCGTGATAGGTGTCAGACAAATGCGCAGAAAGAGGAGGGTGGTGGTATTCTTATTGCAGTAAAAAAGCATATAGACTTTATTCGTCAGGCTCAATGGGATACAGATATAGAGGATTTGTGGATAACTGTTATGATTAGTGAGGATCTGAAGTTAAACATATGCTTATGTTATATACCCTCATATTTACCAGTTAAACGACTAGAAAATTTTTACACCAATTGCCAGAATATTATTGTTAATTCTGGTGACTCGGATGAGTTTCTTTGCCTTGGTGACTTCAATACGCGTGACATTACTTGGTTGAAATCAAGCGATAACGCATCAATGATTCCATCGTACCCTATAGGAGAGAGAGCGGAATTGTTATTGGATTTTATTCATATATGTAGTTTGAATCAATTCAATGATATCCCTAATCAGAATGGTGTGTTTTTAGACCTTGTTTTTTGCACTCTTAGTTTAGTTCAAGTGATTGAAGTGGATCCGATTAGTAAACCGGATAGACACCATCCAGCCATTGCTGCTGATATAGCGTCATGTGGCGTTACTGTTAAGCCATTCAAACCTAAAAAGCAACAACGATTGAACTACAACAAAAGTAATTTTGAATTAATTAAAATGATCTCAGTTTGATTGACTGGCTAACATACTACGTGGAAACGATGTGGACGTTCTGACTGACACATTTTATATAGAACTCCAACGAATAATATCAGAACACACTCCTGTAACAAAATATAACAATAGTGAATACCCAAGTTGGTTTACTGCCCTGAAACGCTGTCTCAAGGAAAAGCAGAAATATCACCACCGTTACAAAAAATTTAAAAATCCACGAGATTATGACTGTTTTTCTTTATTGAGACGCAGATGTAAAAATTTAATTGATCGGGACTATTCCAGTTATGTAGCATCTGTGAGTCTGGTCTGAATGGTGATCTTAAGCATTTTGGAGATTCGTAAATGGTCGGAAAACTTCACAATCCTTGCCACAAACTATGAAATTTGGTGATGTAATTTCCTCGGATGGTAATGAAATCTGCGAACTTTTCTCCTCTTACTTTAAATCAGTTTTGAAAAAGATAGTAATCTCCCTTTTAAAAATACAATTTCTAATTATCAAAATAATAACACTATTAGTACGATTCATATTAATCAGTCAGATATTATCAAGAAAATTCATAGCCTAGATCCTAATAAAGGTGCTGGTCCAGATGGGATACCACCACTGTTAATAAAACGTTGCGCTGAGGAACTAAGTGTACCGCTAAGTATAATCTTTAATGTGTCACTTCAGGTCGGAAACTTTCCGTCCCACTGGAAAACTGCACACATAGTTCCTATCTACAAGTCAGGTGACAGAACAAATTCTGAGAATTATCGACCTGTGAGTATGTTGTCGTGCTTGGGGAAGTTGTTCGAGTCCCTAGTTTACGATTTGCTTTATCACCACCTTGAACCTCTGCTGTCTCCAAAGCAGCATGGGTTTATTAAAAATAGATCTACTGTTTCTAATCTATTGGAATACAAGTACTATTTATGCCGAGCCTTTGCTGAGACAGCTCAAGTTGATAGTGTGTACACTGATTTTCAAAAGCTTTTGATAAAGTGAATCACAGAATACTTTGTGCTAAGTTGTCTTCGTATGGGGTGCATGGCAGTCTTTTACGGTGGGTCAAATCTTACCTATCTAATAGAAGTCAGCTGGTTGCTCTCAAGGGTTTTGTGTCGTCTCCGGTTCATGTAACATCGGGTGTGCCGCAAGGCTCGCATTTAGGTCCCCTCTTCTTTGTGGCGTTTATAAATGACCTAATAAATAAGCTCTCCTGCCCTTGCTTACTTTATGCAGATGATTTAAAATGTTTGTTAGAGTTAAGACTTCCTCTGATTGTGAGATACTCCAAAAGGATCTGGATACATTATGCAAATGGTCTGAGGACAATTTTATGTTTTAAATGTTAACAAATGTTTTGTGATATCGTTTACTGGCAAATTGCACAAGATTCGATATGACTACAACTTAAAAGGTCAGAATTTAGTTCGACGGCATTTGGTAAAAGATCTTGGCGTTTTGTTCGATGATAAACTTACTTTTAGAGACCACTACGATTATATAACCAAGAGATGTAACCAACTGCTAGGATTTTTGCTGAGAACTACAAGGAACTTCAAAAATCCACAAAGTTTTTTGTATTTGTATTGTACACTTGTTCGAAGTATACTAGAATACAACTCATGTGTTTGGTCTCCATTCTATAAAGTTCACACGGATCGCATCGAGAAGGTTCAAAGAAAGTGTCTTAAAATGTTGTGCTGCAGACATGGGCTGAAGCGCAAACATACATCTTATGGCGATAGACTTTCTAAATTTAAGCTGTTGTCTTTAGAAAATAGACGTAAATATTATGATTTCATAACATTGTTTAAGATAATTCATGGGTACATAGACTCTCCATCTCTTCTCTCATTCCTTAACTTAAATACCAAACCAAGGTCACGCAATCCCCACTCCATAATATTTATTTTACAGGTCTACAAAAATAACACATCATTCTATAATCCTATTGTCCGTATGTGTCGTCAGTACAATGAGGTTTCGTCCAGTCACCATAGCACTATTGATATTTTCAACAGTAACCTGTATAAATTTCGAAGGAATATTTTGGCTATCCTATGATATTCGTAGTTTAACTGTAGGAAGTTTTATTTTATTTTTATTTTTCAATTATGTGTTTCAATTATGTGTTTTGCAATGGTGTAACTTTATATCTGGTATATACATTTATGTCATTTCGTCCAATTTACACATTTTGTTTGGTGTGTGGGACTTGATATTTTGCTCTTGTCGGTTGTTTTGTGTATTAGATAACTTATAAAATGCTTAACAATATTTGTAATTGTAATTCGATTATTGATTTTCTTTTTCATTATTTGTAATTTAACTGTGTAATCTTGCTGTGTTCACATGCTTAGGGATATTTACCTGCTCAGAACTATTATGCTTTCTCTCTTTGTATTATTTTGTGAATTTCCTGTTTTGTGTACCATAAATAAATAAATAAATAAATAAATAAATAAAATAAATAAATAAATCAACATTTATTATAAATTTCTTGCAATCATGTTTTCAGGCACAGAGGAGCAGCTACGCACAATACTAGACGATATGCTCGGGCCCAGCCACTGCACCTCGACACCTAAGAAGTGGCAATCCACTATCCTCGTAAGCAATTTTTTTATTTGAATTAGCTACTCCGCAGACTCCGGAGTCCGTGACCTTTGCCATTTGGGTTCTATTTTTACATGTGTCTTGGATTGGGAGAAGGAAAGGAAAATAGGGGGGAGTTGGGAACATTTTCAACCTAATACGGGACGGTACGGATCCCGGGGTAGCTAATTGGAATGATGACTGTCAAAAATATACCATTCTAATTAGTCCGTCAGGTAGAATATGGAAATACAATATGTTTTGTCAAATTATTGGAAATTGACAAAGATATCGAACATCCGAAGTGGGAGGTTGTGACGTCCGTTCTTACGGTAACGTACAATGAACTAACGTCACTCTAACGACGAAACTTCTAAGCGCTGTATTGTTGTCATTAATTGTTTGCGAAACAAAAGAAAAAATACCTGTACAATATTTTTTTATAGTCTCAACTGACGGACTAATTTATTTATTTAGTTACCATTCGTACTCTTTTAGTTTTCTTTGTAGTACTCTTTTTTACTCCGTTTACTTTTTTATGCCAAATACAAAAATCTTTATTTCTGTTTGCCGGTAAGATAAGACGATACAAACCATTTTAAACCATACAAACTGGTCTCTTCTTAGAGGCATGCAATATGTCTGGCAACATAGTTTCTATTGGTCTGAATTTATACAATGATAATAATAGTCAGCTGACAACGTCTTCTTCTTTTTTCATTATTATCTTTTAATCGGTTGTATCATATTATGTGTCATCGGATTCATCTTCTATTAGTTTATGGCTTTTATCCGGTATTCTAATCTATCTGTATGTGTGATATGTTTGGTGACCACAATTACGCCAACGTCTTGTACTTCAGTAGTATGTTGTTGTGGACTTTTTTTTACGGATTTAGGTTAGTGTATTGTGTGCACTTTGATAAGCATGTAATAGAAATAAAGTATCAATACGTACCTATATTATAATAAAAGAATGTTAACGTAAAATGAAGAAAGTATGTAAAGAGCTTTGTTGTCCGCAGGGGATAAAGAAGCACTCGCTGCTAGAAGAGATGCTGTCGCTACTGGTCCGTCAGCTGCGCTGGCAGCGGCTGTACTCCGAGTACGCTGACCAGCTCGCTGACGTCACGCGGACCGCCGCCGCGACCCTCAACGGGCACTGACGGGACTCGGAGACTTTACACCTCAGAACTTGTAGAATCTATCACTACTTATATCTAGCACTTTATAGAACGCCGACGAGTATTCACAGGGTTATACAGGTCGAATTCATTCTAAGAACTTTGATAACACTCTTAAAATAGACATAGGTACAAGTGCGGATCCAGCGTTGGCCCCAAGGGTCACTTAGTCGTGGTCAAGTCACAAAACTGTGCGATACACATACATGCATGGTACATGCATGCTTTTTAATCAGTGGTCCACTTAGGAGGGTGGTCATGAACCTGGATCCGCCTTTGCACAGATGTGTGTCATATTCTTACTTGCGGTCCGTTTTGACCTAACTACAAATCGATATCACTTGTCACTGTATTATGCAGTCATGTTTATATATTTACAACGTCGTCGCCTCGCTTGAAACACTCGCTGCTAGAAGCTGCTGACTCTGCCAGTCCGTCAGCTGCGCTGGCAGTGGCTGTACTGCAAGTACGCTGACCAACTCGAGGACTCTACACCTTACAACTTGTAGCTTGTACGATATTTCATAGCTCTTTATTGGATTCTCGAAAGGGATTTTACACTTGGTATACGGCAGGTTCTGCAACTTATAGGGTCAGTTTTGACTCAATTACAGGTCGATTTCATTATAAAATTGTAGTTGCCGGCAGTTTGATACAAAATGCGTGAGATTTTGAAACTAGGAAGGTCAGGTTCGTTTATAAATAATCTAATGTTGTTAGATTACATAATTGTATTACATAAATATAGCGGTAATACCGAATAATCTTGATAAATGTAAAAAAATCAGATTATGTACATATATTGAGTTTAATTTGGCAGCTTAAAAAAGCACACACATTATATCTCTCTTTTACTGTAAGTTCGAGTTGCTCCCTATCTGTCTTCGACAGGATAGTGATATTCTATTACGTTATAAATAATTATTTTCATCCCGTCTTCTTCCGCGTCTTTAAGTTCTAAATTAACATTTATTCGCGATACTCGTTCTGTGAATCTCAGGTTGTCTTCAAAACTTGTTCTGTCAACTTCTTCCCACTCAAGCTCTGTCGCTCTCCTATTACTTGCTGAGATCTTGAATATGTCATAAAAACCTAGAGAGTTTCACTTACACAACTTGCGTCTGCATTACGCGGTGCCATTGATCGCTGTGCAGCCAATCAAAATCAGCTAAGCCCTTATACGTAGGCAGCTCGCTAGAACGTCTGGGTCAGTTTTCAATGTAGAAAAAAATACCCATTGAAGCAGTACAGTTCAGACCATAGTTCCATAAGATTTTTGGCCTGGTTTTGCTACAAAATCTTCAATTATGCCTCTTCATAAAGTCGCAGTGAAGCAAGATTGATAACGAGTAGACTTGTCGCAGGGGTCAGGGGTGTCTGATCAGAAGCCAGCCAAGTTGTAGGTCTTGTGTCTACGCGGGCCGTCTGTGAAACTACAATAGTGCGAGCGCGGATAGGATAATAGTTTTAGTATTGGTGGACCTTCGTATGCTTACAGATACGATAAGGAATCAGTGAAGACAGCCATTTATGTTTTATTATTTCAATTTAAGACTGCGAATTGAAGTAAGTCGTTTGGTCGTTTTGCTGCAGACGACTGCGAAAGCGTCCGACTAATTAGAGGACAGTCCCTAACTTGATCATTGCTTTTTAAGTGGGACCTTAGCAACGCCTTTTGTGCTCATCATGTGTCGATATTTTGTGTGTAATTTTCTGTAAACTGTAATTTTTTGATAGTATGGATTGTGTAATCACATCCATCTCTTATCTCAACATAAAATTAGGTATTACCTGTATTTATAAATTACGCGTCACGTTGTTTGATCCAACTTAAAAGATATGGATAGTTTTTATTTCGATTAATAGTTGTTGTACGACAAAATCCGAGCGAAGCCGGAACGAGCCGCTAGTTGAATTATACAGCGTGGCGCTTTGGTGCCGACATTAAATGAACACACGGGTAGGGTTACTGACCAGTAATCATACAAAAGGTGTGAAAAATTAATATTCGCTTATTTGAAAAAAAATATTCTCCAACAAACTAAATAATTGTATCATGCGATAGAATGAAAATCATCCTGTGCACTAGATTCATTCAACGTCAATGTGTGCGTGATTTACGTTCGCTTTTCGTAAAACAAGCTGGCAACGTCGCACGAAAGTACCTATCTACAAGCGGCGCGCGGCGCCCGGCGCACGGCACGGCGCGGCAACGCCGCCCCGGTCGAGAGGGTAGGTACCACAAATGCGCGATAGTTTGGAACGGGGACGGGGATTCCCCGTCAACTTTATGCCTGTTCATCACTAATAAATCGAATACCTACCAAATAATAAAGCTAATAAAATAACATCAAGTAAATAGGTAAATTCGTTGGTAGGTATCTATTGTAACTTTGGCGAAACATTACAAAATGATTGCTTTTTGAAGCCCACCAAATGTTCCCACTGCTGGGACTCGGGGATTTCTCTCGCACGGAAAAACTCAAGGCCATCCACCACTTTGGCCAAGTGCGGGTTGGTGGTTAACATAAACATGACCTCGAAAGATTCTAGGTACATGTCGGTTTTTGTTCACGATGTTTTTCTTCACCGTTTTTAAGTTAGCAGCATTACGCACATGACTTCGATAAGACAGTGGTGCGCGTAGGATTTAAACGCGGGACTAGACCAGCACTTGGTAATAACAAAGAGCATTTAGCGTGAAAGCTGTTGAATTGGTTGGTACCTACAACTTTCTTAAGAAATAAAATAAAAACAACTTCTCGCAATACGATTTAAATTTCGTAAACAATCGTAAACCAATAAAACCCTTTGAGAGAAAAGGTAATTTTGTTTAAAATCGAATTATTGTTGCTAGTATACTTACAAGCTTTAAACGGTCGAAAACATGTTCTGGGTCGATTTTCAAAATCCTATTGTAGGACTTATCAGACTAAAATCACATGTGCAAAGGTACACTCAGAAAACACTGTACGTTCGGCGTCACTAATTAAATAACTATTCACAACACAATCAGAGTCACACAAAAACAAAACGAAAAACAACCTAATCTTATTGACACTGACTCTAAATTACACTAAAAAAACGAACAAAAATAACATGTAAGCGTCTTTTTCCCGAATAATTAGATTACAAAATTCCCTAGTTAAGGATTTACAGTAAAAGTTTTAGCGCGCCATTTAGCGAAATGTGTCAGGGACAACACGGTCAACTTCGCATCCCGGCGGCTAGCACAAAACTAGTGAAAAATTAGAGAAAGAGAAAGACTACATTTAACATTAGTTAATAGGCGTGTGCATTATTGCTCTTTCGTCTGCATTTCATTCACAACGTGCGTACGTTTGCACGTGTGTTGCAGGACATAACCTATCTCGTTTCTTTAGTATTTGCTTTTCGCCTGATTTTTAATTGATAAATCGGATGGACTGTGGGCTGCGGTGTAATGACCTCTGCGCAGGAAATTTTAGATACAGCCTGCTCTATTATGGTATTTTGGAAAATTGCGAATAACTCAGTAAATAATAACAATTATTGAAATTTAATTTGACAGAATAGGTCAAAATATGATATTTTATAGGTGGTTTCATTTAATGTCGGCACCAAAGCGCCACGCTGTATAACTGATCTGTAAATTTTAGTTATACCACAGTGTATTAAATCATACAGTCGTTCGAAGAAGCCGTCTAGACGGGGCAATCGTGCGGGGCGTGCGGGGTGAGACGCGGGAAGCGCGCTCCTGCATTGCCTACATTACAATGTTAGTATTGCAGGAGCGCGGCTCAGGGCTGACGTCTTCCGTATATTTTAATTTTATTTTGGTAATAAGTTTCCAGAGAAATTACAGGGCTTAGAGATATAAGATCTTAGATCTCTGGGCGACGAGCGCAGTGCAGTGCTAGGTAAAGATTTGGACTCTTCATGTTCTAATAGCTGCGTGTCACTGTGCTGTTATGTGTCAGGCATGTTGCTTACCATCAGGCACATGTCCTGATCGTCTCATTACTCTTTATTTAAAAAAAAAGTATTTTTGTTTGCGACAACCCTACCCGTGTCTAGACATTATCTATGTTTCTCCCAAGATCAAAGGCGATGAACTACTGGAAGTATTTCTTTATACTGTGGTTATACTAAGGTTCCACCTATACTGATACTGTAATCCTAGCCGCTTCCACACTACCATATGAATAAAAAACTAATAGTTAACAATAAATTAATTAACGGTTAGAAAATTAACGGTGTAGGATTGAGTCTCTATGAGTCTCAACACATTGCTTATGAATTAGATTAGCGAAATGCACTCTAAATATATTTAGGTGCTGTAGTTAGGTACTGTATTAGAAATGATTACAATCTAGGCTAGCGTGCATTGTTACAACACATGATATATATATATATATATTATTAAAATTATATTATAACAATAATCAGTATTTTTAGTAATCCAAAAAAAATAATTGATTATGAACATGAACAAAAAATTACATTAAGATGAGATAAAAATTGTAATAATTATTATAGGATGTATCCGCCTTGATAGATGTCTAAGATTAGTATTGTTAGTATATAGTAGTTTTTCTCACTAAGTGACTCGCATCGTACTTGTGGTGACCGAGTGTAAAAACACGCAAAGTATATGTAAATTCTTTCCTTCGTTAGCGTCTGGGCCGGTAGGTACTGAGAGCGTCAGCGGTCACGCACACATTCACAGCGTGTTCGTGAACATCGTTACCACAAGGAAATCTCGCGTTGCTTTGTGATATAAAAGTATTATACCCTCCGTAATACTTGGTCTCTGAGGATTAACGGGCTTACTATACTTGGCTAAATTTAGTAGACTTAATTTAGTCGCTTTTGTATGCGGTGAAGTGTAAATAGTAAGCTACTCGTATCATACTAAATTTACTATGTAAAATAAATAATTATTATATCAGCTATTTGGCCGCCATAGTACAAGCCTTGCTTAGTTTGGGGTCAGATGTTGTTGTGTGTGAATTGGCTACCAATATTTTATTTATTTATTTACTGTACTGTGAGTAAATAAGATAGAAACATAGTAAGCAAGTTAGAAAACTTGCTTCTGAATTCAGTCGATTTACCCTGCTTCCAAATTCAGTTGATTATATTTAGCCAAGTCTAGTAAGCCTACAATAGCTTAATCTTTGGCATTTGACAAGCAAGACGGATGGGGGGATATTGCATTGAAATCGTCATTTGTTGTTTTATTTTTGTAAAACTTGGTGTTTGTATATTTTTTACCCAAATATATAAAAAATTACGATTTCAATACAATGTCTATCTTTGGAATTTGATAGTCTGCCCGGGAAAGAACCACACATTTTGCCAGTGATACTGCATTACTATACATAATTGCACATATGTATACTGTATTAACACAGTAATGTGCAAACATTACTGTGTGCCCGGTTGGTAGGGCAATGTTTCCAGAGAAATTCCAAAGCAAAGTGATTAATCAGGTGAAGAACGCAATTTAGTGCTAGGTAGTGATTTGAAAGATTAATGTTCTAGTAATTGCGTGGTACTGCTGTTATGTAGAAGCGTTTACCATCAGGCGCACGTCTTGTCACTATAGTAGAATAAAAGAAATCTAAATGTTTTTAATTACCTCACAATTTCAGTCTCGTGACCATGTGTCGTCGTGACTACGGTTGTTATGGCTATGCTACTTCGGAGCTGGATACGTACTGGATATACCGGATATGTCATTATTTCGGATTATCGGTTACGGATATTAGGAATACACTAAAAATCAAATAAAAATAGTCGAAACTGGGCAGAGGACGACTACATTTAACAAAAAGTTATTTTTAGTCTTATCCGAAATTTTTGAAACGTATACGGTTACGGATTTTTTTTCGGATATCCGATAGTTTCGGTTACGGTTATGGAGCTTCGTGTCATCCCTTCGTGACCATGTAAAGCGATTCAAAAATCGCTTTACATGGTCACGTTGTTATGAAACGTGAGATGACAAAAACCGTTTAGACCGCGGTTAAGTCCTGTTTTGGGTTGTCAATACGAATTTTATAATTAATAGTGATTTTATGAAACACTAAAATATCTAAGTGTTCACTATTTTTAGAACCCTTACGTCATAAGAGAAGCAACGTATCATAATACTTCAAAACTGCAAAGGATTTAGATAGTTTTAGTAATTTTACTTTAGAACTAACGTGGTTGTTATACATTTTTAATCGGTTAATGGATTTTATGTGAAATCATCGAACAAGCCCGACTTGAGTTTCAACCGTAACCACCGCCGATTCGGGACACATTTAAAATTAAGATTCATTTATTTCAGGTAACTAGACCCACAATTATACAACAAACAAATTCATCATCATATTCAGCCCATGTTCGTCCACTACTGGACATATACCTCTCCTATAATACGCCACTCAGCCCGATCCTCGGTCTTAGGTTTCCAACCGCCACCAGCCGTCTTTCGTATACCGTCACTCCATGTAGTCTCAGGGCGTCCTACACTACGTTTACCGATTCGCGGTCTCCACTCCAAAACCCGTCTACCCCAACGGTTATCGGGTCTGCGACAGATGTGACCGGTCCACTTCAGTTTGCTAATACGCTGAGCTAAGTCGGTGACTTTAGTTCTGTGACGAATTACTTCATTGCGGATGCAATCCCTCAGATAAACCCCAAGCATAGCCCATTTCATAGCTCGCTGAGCGATTTTGATAATAAACAAATTAAAAACAATCAATCGTGTAAAAGTTATGTCAACGTATTTAGCAATGACGCGTGCACGTCCCTTGAAAAGGGTTGCAGAATGCGGTTGAAACTCATCAGGCTTGTGTCGCTAGCGAGATTAACTCGTTAGTTAAATAAAAGAATTCGGTCATAATTGCGGATAGTGGATGGATGATAATATGATAATTTCCACTTTTTTTAATTTGTCAAAGATTGGTATTATGCATTTACTAGTAATAAATCTAGTCTCGTTTACTCTACGTTTTAGATCTTGTCACTAGAAGTCCTAATTGGTATTACTTTACGCATTCATCATTTATCGTGTCAAAAATCTAAATTTAGAGATTTACTTTTTTTTAATATCATAATTTACTTAATAAATAATAAATAACTAATTATAAAAAGGCAATAATATTATAATACCAGTCTTAATTTAGTAAATAAGAATGTAAGATGTGAACGGAGTCTCATTCGCGTGTTTCGCATTATGTGATTGTACATTTCTTGGTTTTCCTAAATTGTGTTAGTTTTAAATGCTGCTGTGAAATAACGTGGTTGTTACATATTGATATAATTAATTCACGAGTTACTGATGTGATGCGATCGGCCGACATTTTTCAGTTCAGCCTCATTTAAGAATTTTAGGGTTTCAACTGCATTCAGCGGCCTAATTGAACAAGAGTGCGCACGCAACCCGTTTTGGCACATAACGGAACGCAGTAGAGCACGCAACGCACACTCACGTTTAAAAAGGCTGCTAAATGCGGTTGAAACTTAGTTCTGGCTGGAACGATCATATCACTAATGAGCAATTATATTTATGTTAATCATATTTGGAAGTATTAAATTTACGCACAGATGCATCTTAACAGTTGCGTTTCAAGCACATTGTTTTGTGTATTGTCCCAATTTATCTGTCTTCGTTTTAATTTTAATATAGTTATGTACATAGAATTTAATATCATGTAGTTTCAAAAGTATTAAGAATGGTATATTATTATGGTTTGTAACTCTCTTAAACTACAAAAAATGAGAAAATACTGTTAAGAGTCTATTGCCTTTTGCACATTATTTACTTGTAGTACATACATTCATTATTTGTCATTAAAGCATTCGCAAACGTGGTGTACAACCAAGATCTCTGGGTGACGAGCGCAGTGCAGCGCTAGGTAATGATTTGGACTCTTCATGTTCCAATAGCTGCGTGTCACTGTGTTGTTATGTGGCAGGCACATTGCTTACCATCAGACACATGTCCTGCTCGTCTTGTCACTCTTAATTTAAAAAAACCTAACCACTCGTAAATATGAAGAATACAGTAAGTATGAAGTATTTTAATGCCTTACCTTGTGCAACATAAGGTACATTTTAAATTGAAAAGAAACGAGGTGTTTTCTTGATGCAAACAGATCTGTCATAGATAGTGGTAATTTTCGCCAAATGTAGCGATAATGTTTCATTTTGTAAAATATCTCCAACAAAAAACAAACGTTGGCGCCGCCTATGGCGAAATTGAGAACTATCTTTGACGGGTATTTGCATCTAGAAAACGTCATTGGAGTTTTTTTTTATAAATAATGAACAATAAAATTTTATGACGTTCGATAGATGGCGCTTCAAAAAAGGCACATGTCAGTGTCAAGCAATTTGAAAAATACTGCACAAATATCATTGTTTAGACCGCACCTAGTATTTTTACACTAGCAGTCGATTTAACGACACTACTGAATAAAGTTTGTTTTTTTAAGTGACGAGACGAGCAGGACATGTGCTGGATGGTAAGCAACATGTCTGCCACATAACAGCACAGTGACACGCAGCTATTGGAACATGACGAGTCCAAATTACCTAGCACTGCACTGTGCTCGTCGTCGTCGCAATTTATAATTTATTAAAAAAGCCGTCGCGATAATCCTTTATCTCCGGCTGACGAGGGGTAGTCGGTGTTCAAAGCTCTTCGTGTTCAAAAAACTACGTAACGCCATGTTCGGGGCAAGGATATTGATTACCACCAAATGCACGTCTTGCTCGTCTCGTCGCTCTGAAATAAGTATCGCTCGTATACAAAAAAAAAACAATATATCATTCCTTTTTTGAAGTCGTTAATAAATAAATGAAGGTTGTTGAGACCGTTATTGGTAAATTAAAAAAATAGAACATTGTAGGTAGTGATTCTTATTTTAAATTCTCCTTTTTGTATATGACCACAGGTCGTCAGTCAGGCATCTGTCGAGATAAAAATAAGTGCCAACAATAATAATAATTTGTAACTAGTTTCTGGAAAAATGGCACTTTACCGAAGACTGTTTTGTAGTAATGAGTTGTAATAAACTGATTTGTAATTAATTATTGACTGTGTTTCATTCCTTTATCTACTATATATGTTTTATACTATATATACTTTATATTCATATTTGATCCATTTCAGCATTGATTTGGTTATACCTACGAACTCGTGGTGAATGTTACAGGTAACACAATTAATAAAGTCTCTGGTGTACGTGTAAGGAAAATTATTTTCTGAATATTTGATTGGCCTTCCGTGACGATTATTTTCTAGCTAACAGATTCGTATTTGACACTGAACAGTCTGAACACAGCTAACTTATCTGTGTTTTATATTCATATTACAGGGCCTATAGAGACATAACATCTTAGATCTCTGGATGACGAGCGGTAATGATTTGAACTTTTCATGTTCCAATAGCTGTGTGTCACTGTGCTGTTATGTGGCATGGTCTAGTACCATCTTGCCCTTTTTTCACATAGCTCCAAAAAGCGACATTGTTTCATGGTTAACATTCCAAAGACTTGAACGAAGAGGGATGACTAATTTTGTGATAAGAGTCTAGGATGTGTGTTGCCGTAGTGGGTTTTTACCTATGGTTACAAACTTTGCGCTCAAATGCTTCTCTCTGAGATTCGAACTATGGTACTGAATGTTATCCTCATACGACACTGACACCAGCCATTCATTCCCGAACCGCCTGAGTGTCTTCAAATCGAGAGTGAATTGGTTTCTTCTAGGTAAAACGCTCCATTGTATCTACAATGGAGATGAGATGTCAAGCGCAAACCTATAGTAAAAAAACTGGAGCGTGCCGTTAGAAGTGAAATCTCATCATAATCAGCCCACATTCATCCACTGCTGTACAATGGCTGGCCTGGTGGCTTAGTTGGTAGTAAGTCTGCCTGCGAAGCCGTGGGTCGTGGGTTCGATCCCCACCCAGTGCAAATGTTTGTGTGATGAATTCAAATATTTGTACTGTGTCTGGGTGTTTTCTATGTATAATAAGTATGTATTTAAAAATATATAAGCATTATATCAGCTATCTGGCTTCCATAGTACAAGCTTTGCTTAGTTTGGGGTCAGGTAGTGTTGTGTGTGAAATGTCCACCGATATTTATTTAAAAAATAATAATAATAGGTAAGTATATCCAATAAATAATACGCCATTCAGCCCGATCCTTGTCTTTACGTTTCCAAACGTGACGCTTGAACTCAATTCACAGCCCACAGAAAATCTTTATGAAGTGCGCCAAAATAAGTTTTCACTTCAAATATTTAACGAACTTGGCGCGCATAATAATTTCATGTCAGGCGTTTTTGACGTTTTTTGCCACATATTTTCTGAAACACATTTTTGCATGCTTATTTCCTTGTGATTCACGATTTAGTTCAACGATTCTTTTGCCTAGTCAAAGCGTTTGAAAGGAAACGATGTACAAGTATGTAGGTAGGTACTTAAACGAAATAACACACAATATTTATTTGTATCACAATAATTTATTTTTACAAATGAACTGAAATTAAGTTTTGTATACCAAGGTAATGTGGTAAGTTAATGACATTTCACATGAAACGTAAAATTACATAAAATGAAAAAGATTTCGGTAAAATTAATTGCTCGAGAGCACAAAAATAAGACATTTCATAATAGACTTTACGAATGTCTCCGTTTCGTCGGGAAGCGAGGGGGTGAGGATCGCATGCGCGGAGAGGGGAGGAAACCGAGTGACAGGTGCGTAAGCGTAGCTCGGATCGCCTCAAATACAGTTTAGCTTCTCTTTCCTCGCTCTCGCTCTCGCCTCGGGCCCCGCTTCCGAACGAAACGGAGACGCAACATTTGAGCTTACCCATCAAATCTAAGTAAACAATTTAAACCTATCTACAACAATCGAAACGGTCACTCGAAGCGATTAAACTTTCAATACCAATTTTACAATACAATAACTTTTACAAATATCGATTAGCAATACAACATAGTTTTGGTCCCATACCGGCGCAACACGCGACCGGCATCTGTTCCGTATCGTACTATATACCCTACCGAATAAATCCTCACTCGATGTGATCGACACGATAACATGAGACAAGTGACGTCGCGAGGCGACGCCGCTGTCCGCACAATAAATAACTCCGCGAATTCGCTTCAATATTTACAACTGGGGCAATGAAAAGGCCTGTTTAATTTGACCAATGGAATTTCACCTCTACTATCTCAATCATAACGGCCAAATCAAATTCAAATTCAAATTTGACAAACGATGCATTCGATGATCACCTCAAAACGATCTTTTCAAAGCCCCCGTACGACACCGACCCGGGGGTCTACCGCCTTAAGGAAAACGGTCTTAGCTTTGCTATTGCTCTCTCTTTTCCTTATAGAGAAAGCAATAGCAAAAGATTCAGTTAGGCGTCAAAAGGGCCGAAGATAAGGTGAACACATTTACAGTATAACGTCTGGGTATAATTATGCATTTTGTACCATCATTGTAGGGGCGCGATTGTCGTCGAACCGGGTAAGTTCGCGCGATCGGGGCCCTACCATTAAAAAATATACAGGAACTTACGCTAGAATATTTACATGACGTGCCGTCGCGGCATCGATCGGCAGTTTCTATTTTTTGACAAGATGGCGGTCGCTACCGGCGTAGTCGCGGTAGCGCGCAACACAGCTAGCAGAGGACGGCGCGGTCGGGCGGGGGGCGCGCGGGGCGGAGGCGCAGACAGCCGCCGTCGACGTCGAGCGCGCATGCGCACTCGCCTGCGTGTGCGCACGCGTGCGTGTGTGCGTGCGTGTGGGCGTGCGCGTGCGACAGCTTCGCCGGCTTCTCGTAGTCCGGCTGGAACTTCTTGCAGAGCGCGAGCACCGACGGCGGGTGCGGGTGCGATTTGCGCGACACCTGCAAAACAAAACACATTTATTTACTAGAAATCACAAACACAGCTTCACACTTACCTACTAAGAAAACTACTTAGTTTACCGAGACCCGTAAGTGGATCTGCACTATCAACATCAGTATATTTCAGTAAATTGATCTGCTAGTTGATGTTTGTAATATTTAATTTATTTTTTAAGTAAAAACTTATTTAGGCGCACCACACTCAGATTTTTCGTGGGATGTGAATGAAACTCAGCGTCACGCTCAGAAATTAAATAAATTTTCGGGTAAACTCGGGATCACAGAGTGTGTGAGAAAGATAATCAGTTGCTGCTGTCTATCAGCTGTCACTGTCTTTTTTTAAATTTAATCTTGGCCATGGATACTAGTCCTTCAGCCGCATCGGTCTCTGTCGTGTCGCTGTGTTTACTATATTCAATTTATAAGTTATAATTGTTAATTTTAATTATTAAAATCATTCAATAGTTTTTAATAGTTATTTCATATTTTAGTTTTCACTTCTGCCGCGCGGTCTTAAAGCACATACGTTTTTTTTTCATTTGTAATCCAAAATTAACTTAAATATATCTTAGCTTGTCACATATTTTTTTTTATTTATCATACAGTACTTTCATTAATTAAAATACAAATAAAAACATCAAACAAGCAGAACACATGCACTAAGCATTTCCATCTCATTCAGGAAGCAACGTTTATATAACGCATATTTACTTCATCAAAACATACGGATACCATCCGCAAGTCCTAAACTCAGCGTACCTCAGACGTGCCGATGCATAAGTACTATTTTATTCTAGATTGATGAGATGAGTAAGAGATGCACTTGATGGTAAGCTGTTGCTTACTCAAAACAGTTTAGTGCCATGTTGCTGTTTGAACACAAAGAGTCCAAATCACTACCTACCTAGCACTGCGCTGCACTCCTTTTACGGAGATATGAGATAGTTGATCTCTAAACACTGTAATTTATCTAGAAACATTGGTGTTCCACATTACTGCTTGGCGGAAGAATGCAAAGATGTGGTACTAGAGATTTACTACGATAACATGGCCCGCCCCTCCAAATTACTGTTTTAATGTGTGTAGTCACATCCTTACGAAATAGTTTGTATGTAGTTGTAATTATTCGTCTTTAGTAGCAGTACGCACACATGCGTGGTGGTGCGTTGTATATTCTTTCACAAATACTTTCAAACGTTTTGAATTCTGGAGGGGCGGTTCATGTTATCGTAGTAAATCTCTACACCAGGCGGACTCTGCAAAGCGCACCTCCTAACACCACAAAACTTATCGCGATAGAAGAACATGCATCATAGCATTGCCATCTCATAATCGAACGTCCTCAAACACGCCTCATATGACCTCAGTGTATCACTGGTCACTTCTGTAACATACGCACCGCATCTTTCCCGTGAGGAACACTTCGAAGCCGAATGACATAACACACACATGCGCAGTTCTTTGTCGCCATCACACACATGCAACACACACACATGCACAGTTCTTGTCGCGATCACACACAAGAAACTGCGCAAGTTTCTTGCCACTATCACATGCGCAGTATATTGCCACCAACACATGCTCAGTTCCTTGTCGCCATGCGGAGCTCCTTGTTGCCACACACATGCCCGAGCACATGCATCGAGACACAAGACATTGCCATCTCATTCGCGAAGCAAACGTCACAGGGTCCATACATCCTCAATAGCTCACCGATCACCAGTCACCAGTCCCACACGCGGCGTACCTTAGGCGTGGAGGGCGCGTCGGGGAAGGGCGGCGAGATGTCGCGCGCGTGGGCGTGCTTCAGGGGCTTGTCGCGCTCCTCCTCCTCGGCGGCCTTGCCCGCGGCGGGCGAGGACGGCCGGGAGTCTGTGCTTTCTGGAAATTTTAACGTTTTCGGATAAGATTTCGTACAGCATATTTTAACTAACTATTTAGGCGATGTTCAAGTATTATGTAAAGTCATTTTAAAAGATTTTACACTCTCCCCCGTTCATTAACGCAACGTAAAGTTTGTTGCACCCTTCTCTAACTATCCCTAAACGTTACGTAATATCCAAGTCATGGACGTACAAAAAAGTTGGACGTAGTCTCACTAAAATAAAAACTGTGTCACTAGAGTCGGCCACATTTGCACGTGTGCGTTGTCAGTTTGTCACTGATAGGCTGACACGCACACATATACACAAGTACATAGTGTAGTGCGTGTAATGACCCACTGATGTGTGCGTGTCAGCCTGTATGCGACAGCGAACACGTGCATATTATGTGGCCGACTCGATGGACACAGTTTTTGTCTACGTCCGCCTTTTTTAGATGTCCATGATCCAAGTGATATTTTTTACCTAAAAGAGTCACCATACAAATTGGCAACATGGGAGATTTTCATTCATTAGTTTTATTTATAACTTTCATGACGCACCGCAAAATTTTTACAAGATACTCCTCCAAATTTCATTACGTAAACTTGAACGTCCCTTAAAGATAGTGGGAGCGCAATCGTTGTAGCCGTATTTGAATAGAACAGAGGGGCATTCACAGAGATTTACGTCTAAGCAGTGAGAGAAGACTAAAGTCATCCGACCCAAATCCCAAATACAATTAGCGACCAGGTTTGTCTTCTTTAGGTTGGACATTCAAATCAACAACTGAAGCCAGGTGTCAGATTCATCACTTATAAATCGGTCAGTATCTGTTGAAACCTTCAGGGAGACTGAATATTGAACAATGTGACGATATGGGCATAGGGTAAGTACATCAGGACACCGTTTTCTTGTTGACTTTATCAAAATACGGACCTTTATGATCGTCACGTGTGCCGTTGGTCCCGTTGCAGCCATTCAGGCCATTGAGGCCATTGTGTCCGTTGTGGCCGTTGACGCCGCCGTGTCCATTGACGCTGCCGTGCCCGTTGACGCCGTTGTGTCCATTGTGGCCGTTGACGCCATTATGACCGTCGTCGGCGTCGTCGTCGCTGACCTCGTTGGCGTCGAACCCGAGACCGACGATGGCTCGCGGTAGATCCGCCTCGTCTTTCAACCAGGGGTGCTCCAGGCACTCTTCCACTGTAAGACGGCCCCTGGGGATACATAATTGGATTTGTTAGTTTTATTTCATAATGTAAAGGTCATGATTGAGAGTTTCTCTCTACTTAGTCTGTGATTGATTTCTGATGATTCTATCTGTAGTCTGTAGTATTTATTCTTGACATTGTGTAATTTATGATTTATGTGATTTGGTTGATAATTATTATTTTGCAAGCCGAAAGGTGGATTATGGAGCTCTGTATTGACCGTATCTAATCTGATAAGATCTGATACGCGAATAAATGAATTATGAATTATTCTCATAATCATTTGACTGCAAGTTTTTTGCCCAAAACAAACGAGAATTTACCTGAGAGACCCTGGATTTAGTCAAAATTTTATGTTTTTAAATAGATGGAACAAATTGATTGACTGAAGAACATCGTGACACGGACAAGTTCATAAAATACTATTTTATGAACTTATCCGTTATAGCTTGAGTCTACTTTCTCTTAGGTTGGCAACTTGGCCAGCCCAATCCTATTTGCGCCATGTCTAGATAAAATAAAATAAAAATAGTATTTTATGAACTTATCCGTTATAGCTATTTTAAAAATACTATTTAAATAAAATAAAAATAAAATATTTAAATAGTATTTTAAAAATACCCTCTAGCCTCTTGGGTCAAGACGAAGATAACAGGTAACAAATAGATGGCACAGAACCTGTTTAAAGATTTATACTTTGCAGTGAGCCAAAACGAGCTCTCAATCATGGAAGTGACAAAGAAGAAGCTTACTTAGGATCCACAACGAGCGTTTCCTTAATGAACTGTATGGCGCGCTGCGACACCCCCCGGAACAGGTCCTTGGGGAAGGAGAGCTGGCACTGGGCGATGTTCAGGTACGTCTCCTGCTTCGTGTCTCCCGCGAACGGGGAGTACCCACTCAGGAGGACGTAGGCCAGCACTCCCACCGACCAGATGTCGGCAGCTAGCGATAGCGGCTCGTACGACAAGATTTCTGGTGCTGTAAACAAAAATATGCCATTGTTACAGTTATAGTTGCTTAAACTACGAATATTTCTTACAAAATACTTGTTGTTGGTCTAGAAAACATTAAGGCCTGCCTTAGGCGATAGACCTCCTAGTCTAGGTTTGAATACATTGATTGGTCCTATTTCAATTATACAATTCAGACTCCTAATATATTAAATTGTTTGATTGATAACCATACAATACTAATTAATTTGCCTACATCAATAACTGTCTATATTGAGAAGGCTAAACAGCTCTCTAAATAAGCCATCACCTTCAAAACCTTTGGTTTGCATGTAATTAATGCAGCATATTATTTATTTAATCGTATTTTCTTTCCTAATAGGGTCATTGTCAGTATATTTTTATTACCCAGTTAATTAATTGGCAGCAGAACAATTTCCTTATTTGCGTAGTCTTGTTTCCTTCAACGCCCACAATTTAACTAATTATAAAATTCCAAATAAGTGACTGTGAAGGTGTTAATTTGCTTATAATTTGTATTTGTCTTTTTGGAACTGTAACCCTTGTCTTAATCAGACTGTCTTAAATCAACATCAGCGATAAAAATCCAAACCAGCATAAAAAAAAGGTGTTTCAGACCAAAAATCTATACAAATATACCCTGAATATTTGATTTGATTAAACGCGCTAATCTCGAGAACTGCTGATCCGTCTCCAAAAATTATTTCACCATTGGAAACGTATAGGTAATCCCTGAGTGCTATAGGCTATATTTTATATGTACCACGGACGAAGCTGGGGCGGATCGCTATAAGTATTTCTAATCTGCAACCCTGACGTAAACTAAAGCAGTGGTTGCATATATGTATGGACAAAACCTAAAGTACAACTCTGTAAGGCCCAGAAGATGTGTATTCATTCTTTGTTTAATGGCTCTCAGATTGTAGCACAGAAGTGTGTGAACATTGCTGCTAGCAGAATGTTAGGGCTCTGCGCCTTCTGCGCTAGCCACAGACGTTCGTAAGCAGTAAAGACCACTTGAGATCAACCGCCATAGGATTTAAAAAAAAAGGCAGAATGTTCCACATTTTCAGTGTTCGCTAAACCTACGATAAAAACAACTGCCTATCCTATATCAAAGCTGAAAACAACTGCAGACTCACCAACATAGTCCCTGGTGCCGAGGATCTCTCTGACATGGGCGCCGGGCTGTATGGCGCGGCTGATGCCGAAGTCGCAGATGAGCAGTTCCTCGCCACCGTCGGTTAGGAGTAGGTTCTGCGGCTTGAGGTCGAGGTGCGCGACTCGGCGCGCGTGTAGGTGTGCCAGGCCTTCCAGGACATGGCGCAAGGCTCTCCGGGCCGCGCCCTCAGTCAACCTCTCCTCCTCATCCAACAAGCGTTGGAGCTCGCCGCCCGCGCACAGCTCCAGAACTATGGCCACTTCTGTACGGGTCTCGTATACCTGGAACGTTTCAATTACAACGTCACATTTTGCCTAAAAGCTATTTTATAGAATAGAAGGTTTGGAAGAGAGCAACTGACTTGACTTCGAGTCAACAACTATTTAGTTCAGTTCTAAATCAACAGTTCCTTTAGAGTTATTTTCGTGGGTTTTTACTTTAAATCAGGCAAAAACAAGATAATAAAAAAAAATCGCGGTAAAATTAGAAATTTACATCCGAACTGAAATGGATCACTGAACAGTAGAATAGAAAAATTCACATCGGTACAGCTGAACGGACCGGGCAGAAATTCGGAACTGAAACGGACGGGAAGATGTAACTGTTACATTTTAATCTGGAACAAATATGCTGCTTTCATCGCGGGAAAATAACGGGAACGGGAACTATACGGCTAAAACCGAGGGGCGCTGCTAGTAATAATATGCACGCACAGAGCCAGCACGTCCACCTCGTTCAGGATCTGTCGCGAGGTATCCGCGGCGCGTCGCTTCCTGATGAATTTGCGAAGCTGGCAGCATTGTCCCACAGGGTGGGTGATTCCTACCTCATGCAGGCTCACGACGCGGGTGCAGTCGGCGCATAGAGCCAGCACGTCGACCTCGTTCAGGATCTGTTGAGAGGACTCCGCGGCGCGTCGCTTCCTGATGAATTTGCGAAGCTGGCAGCATTGTCCCACAGGGTGGGTGATTCCTACCTCATGCAGGCTCACGACGCGGGTGCAGTCGGCGCATAGAGCCAGCACGTCGACCTCGTTCAGGATCTGTTGAGAGGACTCCGCGGCGCGTCGCTTCCTGATGAATTTGCGAAGCTGGCAGCATTGTCCCACAGGGTGGGTGATTCCTACCTCATGCAGGCTCACGACGCGGGTGCAGTCGGCGCATAGAGCCAGCACCGCCACCTCGTGCAGGATCTCTCGCGTGGTGTCCGCGGCGCGCCGCCGCTTCCTGATGAACTTGGCGGCGTACTCCTCACCGGACACCAGGTGACGGATCTTACGGACCGACGCAAACTTGCCCCTGGAATTAAACAAACGGAATATTTTAAAAATCACTTCAGATCACGCTTGGGGCACTGTCTTTGGGAGGATCTTTTATGGCTCTGGTAAATGTTTTAGTGGTAGGATATTTAGCAGAGTCCGCCTGGAAGAGAAAGGCCAGCCTTTGCCAGTTATTTCGACAATCAGTATTGTACAAAAATCACTGTGTTCTGATTTGAAGGGCAATGTTTCCAGATTAATTATAAGACATAGAGATAAATGATCGTACCTATATCAATCTCTGGGTGATGCAGTTCAGTTTTAGGTAATGATTGGGACTCTTCATGCTCCAATAGCTTCGTGTCACTATGATATTGTGTGGAAGCGAGTTGCTTATCATCAGGCACATGTCTTGATGGTCAATGGTCACATCAGTCTTTACAGTAAAAAATCGAGCAATAAGCACATAGTTTGCACTGGATCAGGTAATAAAATTAGGTACAGTTTTTCAGTACCTATATTTATAAAAAAATCGACAAACAACTAAATATCAAATAGACGTGAAGAACAGACACTCATAATTAACGAGGAAATCGCAAGCAAACTCTCGCAATATTGTTAGTAAGTTTATACAGGCAGATAATTCGGATTGAGCTATAAGGCTGTAACATAATTGAGGAAGTAAAGTGAAGTCCTCTTTGCATAAGATTCTTCTAATATCTTTAAGAGCACGTTATGCAGATGCCCATGTTCCGTGGTGTCAAACGAAGTGTGTTTTCGCTGGTAACAACGGTTTAAAGGGGCCATTTCTGTCGTCGTCCATTTCGAAGCGCATAATATTGCCTCGTAAGCTGAGAGGCAACGGAACATTTCACCAAGTGAGTGCAAATAGGGGACTTAGACCCACCGAGACATAGAATATAATACGAAACCCTAAAAAATGAATCATACTAATATATACTTACTAATATTAAAAATCTAAAGCGGTTTTTGTGGTTTGAAATCGCTAATCACTAATAGACCGATTTCAAAAATTCTTTTACTGCGTTGGACATCTACTCGTACGTAATCCTTGAGCGCTATATAGTATTTATTACGTCACGGGCGAAGCCGTGTCGGACCGCTAGTCCTATAAACATTATAAATGAGAAAGTTTGGGTGTTTAGATATTTGGATGTTTGTTGCTCAATTGCGTCGTTATTAAACAGATATTGTTGATCGGAAAGCAGGAAGATTATTATCGAGAGTTGCTTGTGAACCACGTTATAATAACCCAGAAATAAAAGCTTGTAGTGAATAATTTTATCTAAATCCACTAAATTATACTATCGAAATTCCCATTTCTGTTAACATAGAACTGTAAAATAATTTAATTTATTATAATACTTGAAGATGTATCTAAAGTTATAATGCATCTAAATCAATCTAAATAATGAACTAATCAATTGGCTGTATAATTTAATCACCTTGATTAAAATTTTAGTTCTGCATTATATTTGAACCTCCTCGTAGTCCAATTTTATGCTGAATTATCTTGGAATTTCGTTATTTTATTTTATTAATTTTTCCTTCTTTGAGTTTTTATCACTTCATCACAAACAAATTTTATTGATATGAATTGACTTTTTTTTTTAATTTTTGTTTACTTTTTATTTTGTATACTTCCCTCATAAATTAGGATAAAATGTCATTGTTAACAACTCTAACCTGTGAGCGCTAACTCTGCATCCCGAGTATTGTTGTAATTACAATTGTTATTACCGGGTGCCCAAAATACAGGCCCAGCCTAGTTTGGGACCCACTGGACAAAGTGCTAAGCGACCTTAGAATAGAATTTGCAAAATGTACTTTACTTATAGCTTTTGTAATCTGTAATGCTTTGGTAAATAAATGATTTATTATTATCATTATGAAATATAAATTATACACGGTCACATCGTAGTTAATTTATTTAGCCAAATAAAGAACACACCATAAAAAATAATCTTATAGTATGTTTGTGGTACAACTGAACCTGTCAAAGAAGATGGATGTAATCTTGAATACATATACATCTGATGACAATATTTTGTATTTTGCGTTGGGTTATTTAGTGGTGGGTTTAAACCTGTGAGAGTATTGGGAACAGTTAAGCCAGTGTTTATGTGCTACCTACTGAGATGAGGTGACTGTCGACGAAGTTATTTGTCGAACTGTTGCTGCCACATCCTGAGTTTTATTGCTCTGCAATAATCTTTTTGTTTTGTTGTAATGGTAACTCCGCGAGGTATAAGCCTTTATGTTTCACCAATCAGGTCAGACTTTAAAAGCTGGTAATTTGGTTTTGCAACGTAATACAGAATGTAACTAACTATATTTATTTAATACCCAAATTTATTTTGACTAAATGTTTTCGTTTTTAATACTAATTTATTTTGAATGTTTTTTTAAACTAATTTGTAAAAAATATACTGGTAGTACTCCGCAGTTTTATCCACGTAGTTCCCGTAATTTTCTCGCGCTGAAAAGTAGGCTGATCATAAACCATAGTATTAAGTTAATGAAAATATCAATTAAATACCAACTTATTGAAACAGAGTTCGCCAGGGGCAGTAGCACTTTGATAGTTATTTGTCGGTTTGAAGGGTAATTAAATGTTTCAAAGACTTATTGGACGAAGAGATAAGGTGATCTTATATGTCGAACGTCAAATTTCATAATAGTGAGGTCGTAAGTTCGAATACTACCTGCACCTCTGGATACTTTCCATGTGCTAGACTGGCTTTAACGATGAAGTAATTAATATATTTGGAGGACAAAGATGGCACGGATATGATCCAATATTATTTTTTAAATAAGAAGTGACGAGACGAGCATGACATGAGCCTGATGGTAAGCAACATGCCTGCCACATAACAGCACAGTGACACGCAGCTATTGGAACATGAAGAGTCCAAATAATTACCTAGCACTGCACTGCGCTCATCACCCAGAGATCTAAGGTCTTATATCTCTAAGTCCTGTAATTTCTCTGGAAACATTGCCCTTCAAACCGAAACACAGTCATGTTTTCACATTACTGTTTGGCGGTAGAATAACTAGCAAAGGTGTGGTCCTTCCCCAGGTGGACTCTGCTAGGAGTCCTACCACTACTAAATATATCCTTCTAGAACTTGTTCAGCATGGTGTATGTATGCCTTGACACTCTCATTGTGAAAGAAGACCCAGAGTTCCAGCTGTCGGATCATTAGCATAAGCAGCCCACAAAATGTTTCTACTGCTGGGAATCGGGGCCTTCTCTCGAAAGGAGAGAGTCAACTCGCACTGGGCCACACACATGACCTCGAAAGATTTAGCAACGTTTCGGTTTCCTCGCTATGTTTTTCTTTGCCGTTTTTAAGTTACGCCCATATCATTGAAAAGACAACGGTGCGCGTGGGATTCGAACCAGAGGCTGTTGCCGTTCTCCCGACTAGACCAGCCGTAACTTATTAATCAGTTCGATAATAAAGTGAATAGTTTATTACTAGCAGAATAGTATACTGGAGCGGTGAAAACAACCTGTAGACGTTGTATAGTGTAATGCACTTTCAATGTTGCGACCAAGCGTTAAGTAAGCGAGCGCGAACACGATGACAAATCCTTACAATCAGACAAACTCAAGTTGCGGTGCGCACGGGTAGCGGCGCCCATTTCTCCCGTGTAAACTGGACGCGGCGCATAAATCGCGTGCTTTCGTTGAGCGCGCGCAATTAGCTGCGCTGCGGCGCCGGCGCCTCGAAAGATTGTCGTTACATTTGTTTGCAGACGTGCTATTGGATGTTGCTAGTAAGTTATTGCTTTTAAGTATTTGCTCCTTTTAAGTGTTTTTTTCATTTTAACAGGTCTAAACTTCACCACCTTCACGGCTAATGTTAAGCGACGATGCGGTCTACGACCTACGGCAGAGCGTGCTTACCTAGACGAAACCACCACTCTCAGTTTTGAAGACTCATATAACCATAGGTAAAACCCTACTCAGGCAACGTATTCCACAGCCTAAACGTTCTTATCGCAAAAGTAGAGTGAAATCTCCTATGTGTGCCTATGTATGTTTGTGCCGTAACGTATCTGTGAGTGCGTGTGTAGGTAGGTAGTTAGTAGGGCTTCTACGATAGCCTTAAGTCCGGCAGGCAGTAAATGCCAAATTACGGCAACTCCTATAAGTCCTTTAAAAATGTTAGTTACTTAACTTCAAACGTGAAAACTATACGATTAATTTATGAGTAACTTCGAGGCATTTATTACATTATTTTTAGGCCTAAGTACACATGTTTCTTATTATTGGTTAATAACAACAGTCAAATAATTTCAGAATTAAGTTCACTAAATTTTTCACCCAACGAACTTAACTCACATTACAGGATAGCTATCCCCAATCTCCACTTACACAGGGATATTCCTCTGTTATAAGGGGGGAGACAGGGGCGGATAATAAGTAATAACGTAAGGAAATTTAATTGGGAAAATGTTATTACTTACCAACATTTAGTCATGTCACTTAATTTAGGCAGAGGGTGCGCCTGTTTCTGTTTGAAAGAGGAATGTTATGATATCATCCTACAAATTGTTTTTACGAAAGGTTCTTTCTTTTTACTTAATGCTAACGTCATGAAGATGGTTTTTAGTTATAATTTGTCTTTTTAGCTGTTGTCCGCGCACCGTCTTGTTGTGTGCGCGTACTGTTATATAGTGTTGTAGGTTCGTTTGTTGATTGGAGATAATATGGAAATCATTAGGGATTATTTTATAACTTTAATCAGCACTTCGTCACATTATTATAGTTCCGCCATTTTTTTGCAAGAGAAAGATTACGGGCGTGGCAAAAACAGTCTTGCCAACGCGAAAAATATTAACTTATATTAATTGCCAACATATGAAATCTAACACAACAAAAGATGCGTTCACAATCTTTTACAGTTGTAGTTAACTTTTCTCCTTGTAATTATAGCGTATATCTACGTTAACATTAGGTATATCTCCGACCCCTTAGACCAGTTTTCAGAAAATGAAAAAGTATCTAGTAGTTCATAATGCCTACTGAAAGTACTGAAACAGTTTAGCTGCATTTTTACCGAAACAAAATACCTACCTACGCTGGGATCCTTTGACCTTTGGCACAGTTGTACAACCTGGGTACACACGTTTACAGTAGCGTAACACGTGGATAGCACAGATCAGGTCAAGTTCAGTCGTTTGTAGGTCACAGGTTCGACGCGCGGGGACGGGTCATAGCGCATGCGCAGACTGTGGCCTGGGCGGGCGGGACATTTCCCGTCCTGCTCGATTGACCCGGTCAATGGGTAAATTAAAATCGTTAAACAGACGTTGATTCTAGGAATCGCCGTTGTTTGCAAGATTGGAACACAATTATCGTTATCTAGGATGTTTGTCGCAATTTGGTACGCATTTAAGTGGGTGTCTCAATATAAGACGAGGTACGAAAGTTATATGTGTGAAAAACCTGTCGACATGTCCGGAAATTAAATAAAATTCAGGAATTCCGGAGTTTTCTGGTTTTCAAACTTTAGAGATGGCAACTCTAGGGACGGCGAATTCGAATGCGAATGTCACAAGTTCACGAAAGGTATTTTGTTTTTCACCATTTTAGATCCGCGCTTAGGGAAAATACACAGAGATGCATGTAGTATTCTAAACTACTATCATCCTGTATTCGTCCACTACTGGACATAGGCCACACAGCCTGATCCTCGGTGTTACGTCTCCAACGAAACTACTATACCCACTTAGAAATTAGACACTATCGCTACTGAGGTACCACGTCTTGAAAAACTCGAAAAATTGCGAAATTTACGTAGGTAGGTAAATTATTAACACGTTACGTTATGAGTTATTTTATCTGTGTCTCGGTTCTAGTCTATGCAATAAGATTGATATGTGAAAACTGGAACGATAACGAAATGTTCATTATAAATATATTAAAACGAGTGATAGATTCTAATGGTTTCCGTTATTACTTCCTGGGTTAATCGAGCCGATTGACACAGTGCCCTACCATGCCTCGGATCAATAAGAAAACTCTTTCGAACCAGGGTTTTGGTAATACAGAACAAGAAACAGGAAATACCGAATTATTAAGTAGTGGATTGGCTTTAAACCCAGTTAGAACCTGATGGTGAGATATTATTACATTATTAGGTACGAAGGTACGGCTAATCGTAGCTAGCAAAGTAAATAATGTAGCAAATGAAAGAAAAAAAGCGTTTGTTGTCAAAAATTTTACCATGTAAATTATGAGCAAACCATCGCCATCTCTACTGATTCTAATGCTTTTGACAAAGACGGGCGATATCTCAATCAATGATATTGAAGCGGTATCCCTTTCAACGTGGAAAGGATTTTTAGGTGTACTCTCTGAAGTCACCATATAATAACGTTTAAGTTATACGACGCAACAGCTGCATCCTCTGTTTCCAAATTCCCAATGCTCGCTTGACTTCGAACAAAACGCAAAGTTGTCCGACACCTGTTTTTCGGGGAAATTTGTTGCACCTGCTCGTGTCTTAAAAGAACAGCTGTCCTATTTTAAAGATCTAAATAACAACGGCTTTTAAAAAGCAGTCGAACTCAATTTCATTTTATTTTGAAGTTCAAATTTTGCGGCGGGGAATTTATCAAACCACAATACATTTGCTTTCTCACTAGGTACCTACCAAGAAGATCTTCAAAACATGAATTATTTTTTTCATTAATATTTTAGAACATCTAAACTAAGGTATTCCCTTGTTTGTGTTAGTCATCGATATAAATCAACAGATGTGCCCTGAGTACCTTGAAATTGTTAACAAATTGCGTCTTTGTGTGTAGCGTGAGTGGTTTACAACTACCAATCTACTTGACCCCTAGAATCGCTAGCGGCGAGGTATGTTGTGGTTTTAATTATTTTGGTCGTTGCCAACGAATAACGATAGATATAAACGTCCGGCGTTCACCGCTTCCTACAATCGACTAAAACGAAAAGAGTGAGTTCACTCTTCCCGACGATAGCATAATTCCGTGCCCCCTTTAGTTTGCGAGGGCACATCCATTGATTTATATCGATGGTGTAAGTATTATTTGATGGATTAAAGCGGTTTCTTGTATACAAGTGACAAGACTCTATAGTAAACCGAATAGTCGCTCATCAGGCGAGACAGGATTTCACCCGTGTTCCTAAGCTATGTTGAGTTACTTATGTAGTGTTTTGTCATGCAGTAACTCTAATAATTCTTTCGAAACATCGAAAATAATATTTTTGTTTCGAGACGTCAACTGCAACACGATTACCTACCTCCATTCCTGACCGCGTTTTATGAGAAATGCTTCACCTGCTTGCTCATTTTCTGAGAATTCGGTATAGTTTCATAAGGAATCCTTAATTACCAGCAATTTCATCGCCGTATCAATTTGCGTTCATGTATAAAACATAATGATGTGCATTTTATTATGTGCAACACGAAAAGTTCAGTCATAGTCGACTATACATAGTTAAAACAGATACGTACTTAGTCCCACGGACCTTATCAATAAAATATCACCACTTTCATCTATTACTGTTTGATCTAAAATAAGTTTTGCAAAACAATAGTTTGCATTCACGCCAATTGACGCCATGTTTTCCTCTTTCCCGCCAAAACTCCACCCAGTATTGCCAGTCATTAGACCTACAGTCGAGCCACATCAATCCGCATCATTGCTATCGAAGCCGATTGTCCAACGCGATATTTCAGGTCGCGAGATTATCAGTTTGAGGCAACATCCGACGTTTCTGATTAAATAACTGCTATTAAGATGTCATAATCTCAGTAGAGTCGGAGTAATGGTACAATTTATTGCCTCAATCGGGGAGACAAATCGCCTGGCACTTACAGACGTCAACATTCGAGGGGAGCAGACTATGAATATGCGAGCTTGCCGATAAAAAGCTCATTTTTCCTAATGATTGTTCTGTCTGGTAGTATAAATCACAATGATATCATGAGTTCGCATTCGCTTTCTATCTCGTCTGGGTCGGTACAGACCACGTCTGTTTGTTTGTGTTCGGAGACGTGGCTACTTTGTTGTCGAAATAAAAACAAAGATGTGACATTTTATTATCGCCGTAGTAAGTGATTTACACCGTAGGCCGCATAGTCATTTATTACTGTCAACACATACAGGGCACTTAAAAAAGTTAGAATCAAAATCATTGCAACATCACCTTACATTAATTTGAACAATACACTGTACGCAATACAGTAATATCCCTATCTTATATAAATATTCGTTTAAACTCAATTTACTCGACGAAAATCAATATCACTGCCTGTCTGTAACAAGTCTAGACTGAACCTATTTACTGTTAGCTTTGTAGACCCCAATACTGTACCTATCGGGAAACAAAGACACAAGCACATTATGATGACTCAGTTCTAGTTAAAACCATCTCAAATACAGGTCGCTTTAATATCGAGCGAATTAAAAAAAAATTGAACCAAAATTATTGAATGTCGATGAACGCGTAAGTATGGGAGGCGCTGAGAGCCGGACCCGAGCGAGCGTTGCGCAAGTCGACCGGCTAAAAGCGAAAACACGTCCTTGGCAGTGAACCGAGAGCGTCCATTTCACGCCGGTAATCATTTAACGCTTGCACAACCGACGTCGATAGATCGGCTGCCGAGATACAGATCGCTGCACTACACTCGATCCATCGCAGCGAGATGGCCATCGCGCGCCATCCGTCATCTCGTATTTCTTAATCGCTGCTCGGATGATGAGATGATTTATTTATTTTATATACTAAACCGTGACAAGACCGTTGTCACAGAAATAAGGTAATAAAATAAGGTAAGTAAATAAGGTATTACCGGACGAAACTGACGCAAAAAAATCGTTTAGGCACGGACCAAACATTTCATGAGCTGAACTCATATCTGTGGGTTTAGATGATGGTTGTTGCAGCTAAATTTGGTGGTATACTGTTGCTTCCAGAATTTTAATGACTAACATTATCCGATCTTCGTGCGAAGAACAATGCAAGCCCGCAACCGAACCATGACGGCCAACGGTCAACTCTTCGAAAGAGAGCAAGCAGAGAAACAGAAGGCTCTTGCGCATGACTCACGCAGTGCGAATGTCTTATGAGTTTTAGATTCGATTATAAATAAGGAACGGCAGGTGCCCTCGCAGCGCCGGCGTTAAGCCGACAAAAAAGGCGAGAACTAGAATCTACTTCACAGTAGCTATACAAATAGAGCCGGCCAGATTTGGTTGCATTAATGCGTTTCTATTAATAGGTCGAATGACGGCCTTGCGACCGTTTAATTGCTATAAAAAGCTCGATACAGAGCGTGACCCTCTATTCCGAGGATTTACTCATCTACATCTACTTATTAAATAACCAAATCGTGCAACCAAATATGTAGACCACTAATATTTACATATTTTTATCACGAAATACCACAGAGGTTCCGTCATTGCCTACAATGGCGACTGCGTTGATTTACACAGAAACACAGAACTAATTTACTATCGCACAAAGGCTTAGCAAATTACATCTGCCATAACTACAAACAAGACACAGCAATTGACTAATAAAAAATTAAGGCCTACAATTTTTTTTATTCTAAATGGTAACCCTCAACCTTTCATCTATGTTAGCGGTAATGAGGCGTTTTACAGACGCAAAAAGACTTGTCAAATTTCAAAACACGGATTTAAGTGCATGAAATTTATAAAACACGATTTATTTTTTCTCGCCAACTCAGAAAAAACGTTTGCAGGAACAACAATTCCAAAGTACATGTTAGAACCACAACCGCTTATTTTAGTATGAGTAAATACATTGAAACACTACATATTGTTCCAAGACACCCAAGACTACGGCGTGTTTTACTAAAAACATATCAATCAGCTCATTGACATTGACAGAACTGTAAATTTAGACATGTTATGAATCAAAGCGTCAGTAAAACCAAGTAAAGTTTTTGTCAATTTTAGCGTTGTTTTTTTTTTTTTTTTTTGTTCCGTCTAAAAAAATTAAACTGACTTTATAATATACCTGTACATAATACCACAGTTACATCAAGTGATCTCCAATTTAAATCCATGATCCAGTACACTGTTTAGTAGTTGTAATATTTCAAAGTTGCTGAATCGCGAAACCTGAGCTAGGGAAGGCGGGCAAATGGCGACGAGCGCGCGTCTGCGGACGGAAGTCGTAAAATGTTACTGCTGTTGTCGGTGGGACCCTCGTTCGACTTATAGAAAGCTTTATTGCTCCTTATGCAAATGACGGGGTCAACAGAACCGCCCACTCTCGACGTTCGGCGACTATAGCCAGAGGAAGCTGTTTCCCACTTAAATTATTACGGTAACTTAAAGCCTCATTCTCTACTTCTTACAATGTTGGTAAATCCAAATCTATGCTGCCCCGTTCAGTTTTATTTCAGTATTTTCGGGTATCAAGCAAAAATTACCCATGTTTTTGGGATTTTCTTTACATATCTAATTGTCTATCATTTTGCCATGTAATACTAACATGGCATATTTTACTAAATTGTTTGTTATTCTATTTTATGAAAGCTCTGCCCTTCAATGATATTTTCGTGATATTACGTCACATTACTACGAGTTGATATTTTCGTAAACATATTTTTCCCGGATATTTTTTCTTAACAGATAGGTAGCTATGACAGTGGGTCTCAGATGCCCTGTACTGCCTGCCAAACATTGCGCTAAGTTAGACTTTAGTTTTTTGGGGCTTACTGCTAATTTGCTTAATCTATGTTTATCTAATTTCTGATAATCCTTGGAAAACTAGTGATTCTACATGTTTTATATCAATACTATTATTATTATATTTTATTTGCTTAGTTGGTCAGATAGGTCAAGATGGTGTTGTGTGTGGATTGTCCACCAATATTTATTTATTTATTATTTATTTATTCAGAAACATGTGTTTATGATCTGCAGTCCAACAAAAAAACATAATTCAATTTCATTTCTATCCCAACTGGACTTCTATTGACTCGTACTATCGTACACAGTGGCGCCATAATTGCAGACTTTAAATTACAAATGTGTGTTGCAGACGCAATGAAGTGCAAATACTTCATTGCGACTGAACAACACCCCAGTGGAAGTTAATTATGTGAAGGGAGAGTCTATTGTTTGAAGAACAATCACGCGGGATTGTAAAGACTCTGAAGGTTCATTGAGGGGTATGCTCAAATCACGAAGTTCACTGTAGTTGAATGAGTTTGATTGTTTTAAACATTATGCAAATATATTTTATTGACGCAAAACATTTTTTCAAGCGTCGAAGCAAAAACGACGTAATGTTATAAGGTATTAGATACAAGTTTGACCTGTCTGTTGTGTGGCATCACAGCCCTCAATGGATGAACCGATTTTGAACGAATGGTATCCCGTGATTAATGAACATCTGCAACATCAGAGATGCTGACAACGTTTTGCCTTCCCGTATACTCTTTTAACCTTTTCCTTGTTTAAGTTTGTTGGAAAACCCCTTCGAAGAAAGGGAATTCCATAGTCTATAGGTACGCGGCAGAAATGATGGCGAGAACCGGACGTTTTGACATTTCCAGTTTGGCAGGATATGAGGCATGAGGTTTTTGGCAATGTCGGATTCGTGCGATGAGCTACAGACGCTACAGTTCACAGTTGCATAGCAAGAAATATTAAACGCGGGATAGATTAAAAAAATTACCGCTTTAAATTATAACGTCACTTCACTCTCACTACCTCACTAGTATGTATATGTATGCAATAAATAATAGTTTATCTATCTAGACTCTCGAAGTATGTCGTACCTAGAATAGGTAGTATACTATAGTAATACATACCTATATCCAAATACATAATTCAGCGTGATAATTCAGTTTTTATCAATCACTTACACGCAAAATATTAAAAATAGCATCAATGGTTGACTCCGCAGCGATAGGTACATATTATCTAGGTACATAAGAAAACGTGGTGGATTATTTCTTCGATTAATCATACGGTTACGTCAAATGGTTTTGTCATAATACTGAATGGTATTGTGGTACTGAATAGTGGACACTGACAGTGAAATCGGTCCATAAGTTCAAAGTCGCTCAGCGACCTATGGAAAATGCTAAATGCTCGGGGTTTCTATGAAGGATCCGAGTATTATTCGTGATGAGGCAATCTGCCAAGTGATTGAAGTCACCGACATCGTTCTGCGCATGAGCGAACTGAAGAAGCAGTGGCAAACAATTCTGGAGTGGTGTCTATGTGTAGGACGCACTGAGACTAAATGGAGTTGGAGAGAGATAGATCTACGAAAGTCAGGTTATGGCAAATTGGATTTCGCTCAATATAAGTTACCGGAACGCATGGAAATATAGTTTTCGTTCTTATCACAATCATTGTGCAAATACCTCAGCTTCTGAAATGATGTTATATATAATAATTCTGTAATAAAGACCATTTAGATGCGCGTACGTACGCGAAAGTGGACGCACCTATCACAATATAGCCGGCATCTCGACGACGCCATCGGCATCGGTCGATGAGGTACAGATGCCCATCAGGGACAGAATTGCGGTCGTGGTGGAGGTTTTGAGCAGGGAGTGACTTGAAAACGAGGTTGGAGTGACTTGATAATAGCAAAACTAAACTGCGCTACAGGACTAAAGAGTACTAAAAATAGGTTGCAAATGTTTCCATCTCCCCTATTTTCCTTTTCTTCTTTTAATCCAAGATCTAATTAAAAAAAACAAATGACAAAGACTCCGGAGACCGTGGAGTTGCAAAATTTTCACAATTTTCAAAAACCAGTCACCGTGCAAATACCTCGGCTTCTGAATATAGGCATGGTAGATGCGCGTGCGCACACGGAAGTGCACGCACCGATTACAATAGGAGTCGGCATCCCACGCGGCTCCGCCCCCTCGCTTTGATCCGCCGCGAACACCGGCCGTCATCAGCTCAGGGGTGACAGTGTTGCCATGTGCCTTGGTATGCAAAGGCCAACACCCTCCAACCTCTACAACTATGCCTAATATGGACCTCATATAAAAAAGAGTATTTTATTCTTCTGATGTCAACAAAGAGAGACTCTACGTTTGTGATAAGAACGTCTAGGCTGTGGAATGAGTTGCCTGAGTGGGTTTTTCCCGATAGTTATAATCTTGGTGTCTTCAAATCGACAGTGAATCGGTTTCTTCTAGGTAAACACGCTCCATCGTAGACCGCATCGTCGCTTAACATCAGGCGAGATGGCGGTCAAGTGTAAACCTATAAAAGTTAAAAAAAAAAACAGATTTCTTTTAGTTTAAACTAAAACAAATCTCACAAGTTCACTCAGTTTTACGAATTCTTTTCTGTGTTTTTCCTATGTTTCAAGTTGGATCAAACTCCACCAGATGTACAAATATGATTAAAATCGGTTAAGTAGTTACAGTCAATACAGTCAATCAAATACAGTCAATCGCGACAAACAGCTTGATGCGTGATTCCTATCGATATATGAAGATTTTGACAACAGGGCAAGATACGGGTGTAAAATACAGCGAGTGAATTGAAATTTGTGAAAGTTAAAGTTGAAATTTCATTGGAACCAAATAAAAAAAAAATTACAGCCATAGGGACTGCCCTTCCGATAGAAGTGAAAATGCATACCTTAGAATTTTAGTATTAAACAGTACCTACTAATATTGCACAAAACGTCACATGCCGATCGAGTATCACGCATGTCGATTGACAAGAAATCACAAGATGAAGAGAAGAAGAAGGGTGAACCTTCCAAAAGGCATATAACGCTGCTCCACTGCAGTTGCGACGCTACGCCGATACATCAGCATGTTGGTGTCCCGAAACCAAAGATTTTCTCCAACCCAAAAAAAACTTTACGCAGCTAAAGCAGTATCACTTTCAAAAAATCAATAATTTAGTACAAATACATATTTTATAATATTACTAATACAAGTATAATAGGCAGCCCTGCCCCGTCACCGGCCGTCGGGTTAGTCAGCCGATATTGAAGTTCAAGCCACACAACTGGTCGCTATCCGTGTCAAGTGCACGCGCTCGCTTTGTTTGTTATTCCGCTTGGGCGCGATGCACATTTTCAACTATGATAATACTTATCCTTGATATGTCCTGGATTAGCCTATAAGCTATTTAAGCAGTTGCTTTGGGCATCCCATCTAGAGGGACCAGAGAAAACCCAGAAAAAGACAACGGATCCGGTATAAATTTGCAACAGATTTATAGTCTGGAATAGCATTATAGGCACTACACAAATAAACCGTGGAGCAGCTGCTAGCATCATATAAAAAATACTTTCCTATAAATACTGCATAAAATAAGAAAGTAATTCTTAGTAAACTTGACACACTTTTTTGTCAGAAACCGCGGAAAAGATACGTCCAATTAAGCGAGCGTGTACACACTAATTGAGTTAGCAATGACCCTTGTTCTTTGTAAAGAACAATGTCTTCTGACCGGCGCTTTTACCGGTACAGCGTATGCCACTGTTTGTGGGCGAATGATTGACGTGGGAATTGGCATGGTAACATTTATTTTGTTAAAATAGTTAGGAATTCCAATGACACATAAGTGTTAAGTAGCCGACAAAGCAGTAACGTAATAATGATTTAACCTTCCAACGTATTCGTGGCGGGCTCGTGGTGAGAATGTTACAAGTCTCAGGTAGTAAGTCCGAATCCCGCTAACACCTCTGAATAATCCCCATTTAATTTTACACATCATCACATACTAAACACGCTACAGTCATGATTACTCGACAGATATGTAATTTAGCCAAGTAATTTCTCTGGTAAATTGCTCTTCAAACCGGAACACTATAATGTTTGCTCACTACTGCTTGGCGGAAGAATAACTGCTAAAGGTGTGATACTTCCCCCTGGCGGACTCTTCAAAGAGCCCTACCACCAAGCTTAATAATGGGCTAACAATATTACAATTGTATGAAATCGAATTCGTGGAGGCTCTTGTCAAAATATACTAATAACCTGGCAGCGAGAAAGTAAACAACGGACCATCTCATGGAAAAGTTTCCGGATCCTCTTCGAAAGAAAGCTCCAAGGCCATTACGAAGATAGCAGATCTCGAGACCTTCAAACAATGGCGGTGCAGCCGAGCGCTTCCCACGGCCGCGTGTTTACATCGAGCCTTACACGAGCTTTAGGCGCGCTACAAACCATCAGGCCGGTTTGACAAGCCAGATTATACCTGATACGATCATTGAATCTTAAAAAACTTACATGATGTATATACGATACCATGATATTGACACTTGAAACCTGCAACTAGAACGGACTAGAAATGCTCCGTGGTAAGCCTTAAAAGTAGCGTACTTATTATTCAAGATAATCAAACACAATTAGTTGATATCCATTTAGTTGTGTTTATATGAAAGATATCAAACATCCACCCAAACAACCACACAAACTATCACAATTATAGTCTTAGTACGATATAAACAAGAACAAAATTAAAATTTTTGATTAACCGACTACCTCGGATTTGTTATCTGTACAACATTCTACTAGTCAAGCCCTTTCATTTGATACCCATATTAAGGGAGTTGTGAGAAAAGAAATGTATTTCGCCATTTTTTGGTAGCGGCCATCTTGGATTTGAAATTTGTCATAGTGCAAAGTATTCTACTAGTCAAGCCCTTTCGTTTGATACCCATATTGAGGTAATAGTGAAAAAAAATATATAATTCGCCATTTTGTCGGCGGCCATCTTGGATCGATACTAACCAAACATAGCTAAGAACATCCGCACGGATTTAACCTTCAAATAAAAAAAATCTGGTTGCCTGTAAAGTCGGTTTTACGGGCGAAGATTTTACGTGACAACGTCTTTTTCTCGGTAGAATATTTATTGATATGAATATAATTAAATTGCACAATAGGAACAAGGAACAAGGAATTGAATGAAAATAAGAATTGCACAAATTTTAACTATAGAAATATATTTTGTTTACTAAAAAAATTGTACATGTAAACTTAAACTTAACTAATTCCTATTTGAGTGATTTTGTTGAGGATAGGACGATGATAGGAGAAATATGAAATGAAAGGAAGTGTTTCTGCTGTAATGTGTCTTGCGAAAGTCAAGTCGATAGTTGTTCCTTTTAACGTAGTTGACTTAGAAACGTTTGATACGCAATCAAGATTATACGTATTTTTCATGAAATTAAGAAATTAATCAATCAATCATAGTTTACGATAATGAAATATCAGTGTACAATTATTTACCTTTATTGTTGTAGTTGTTGTAAATGACGAATCTAAGCACTCCACATTTTCACTACAGACACAGCTGACGATACTTTAACCACACGTGTGAACTTGTATTATGACGCTTTCTTGTTTTTCCAACGCCAAGAACGTTCGAGAAAGACAAAGACAGAGACACAAGCATGCGCCGATTCAATGCGCCTAATTCTCTAGTGCTGCGCGCGCGGCAGACCGATCATAGTTGAGTGGGAGAGAGACGCAAGGCATTCGGCGGGCCTCTCTCTCGTTCGGTGACTCATCGTAACGTTACCGAGCGTTACACTTTTTCATAAGTGACTCCCAGCCGCAACCTAATTTAAGACGTTGTCACGTCAAAAAACCGCATCGAAATCGGCCCATCCGTTTGAGTTCTACGGTGCCACAGACAGACACAGACAGACAGACAGACATACAGACATCGACGTCAAACTTATAACACCCCTTTTTTTGGTCGGGGGTTAAAAAATAGGCCTTAAGAAACTAATGTTCAAAATTTACTGCCCAGTTAAGTAATTCCTGATGAAATCCTAGGTTAATAGAGGCATGCATCATTAACTATTTACCAAAAGATTACACTATAAAGCATGTCTTTAGAACGCGTTGGTCAAATTACAAGCATCTAGATTTGTTTGCTTCAATTTTAAAATTATGACTTACATACACCAATACATTACACGTTTGAATTAAGATTATGACGAATAAACTTACTAACTACAAAATGAGCACTGAGCTTGTCCAGCTTATCAAACAATAAGCCTCAGTAGCGTCCAGTATTGTTTGACGATATCGATTCCTCACTCACTCAGAAGGGATTTTTTTATATTTTATATATTAAAGGATTTTATAGCTAAAACAAACGTCTCCCCAACTCCCCAACTAAGTAAGAATTCTGAACACATAGGGTATGAAATGGAAACATATTTGACAATGTACAATCAGCCTAACGCGTGCGTTCGTCTTTTCTCAAAAGATGTACAAGCCGTGCTTCCACTTTCTCTCGATAACCTTTCGAGGGTGACCCGCTGGGACCTCCATGATCCAATGCTGTCCTATACGGAGCACTTTCACTACTATTTTCTTTTTTAACGGGCAAACGAGCAGAGCCTTTGTTAACAAAACAAAGTTCTCAAAAATCTTGTTTCGATAGGTATGTGAATTGCTATCAGGTACGAGTTAGGTATATGCGTAATGCGTAAGTGTAGTCGGTTCATGAGTTCATTTTCGTAGGGCACCTTCTGTGATAGTCTATAGATATACAGGCTTTGCCTAGTTTGAGGTTCATAGAGAAATAGCTTTTCTGTACAGAGAAATTTAAAGTCCAAAGTTTGATAGGCAGTAGACCAACGACTAGGATGGTCTGGCCATGCAGTAGTAGGCCAACTGAGGCCAAAAGTCGTTTTTTTTATAAAAAAAAAACTTTTTTTTAATTTAAGAGACACCACCAGCGCCTCGCAATTCTACCCGCGCAGTTCCCGGTTCCGTTATTTCAACGTGATAAAAGTAGCCTATTTGTTATTCCATACTATAATCTAACTATGTGCCAAATTTGAATCTGATTCGTTCAGATACTCCAACGTGATTGAGCATAAAACATCAAAACTTTCGCATTTATTACATTAGTCAAAATCACAGTAAAGTTATTAAGATCATAGATATATTTAAATAGATATTTATTACTCGAACAATACGTTACTACTACTAATTTTAGAACATTCACTGGCTAAACAATCCCACCGGCACAGATCGACCAGTGGCGATACCGACGGAAAGAGCGCAAGGTCTCATCATTGTATGCGCAAGCGCACCATTGTAGTCGAAGCTGTAAATCCGACGACCGAGGTGTCCGATCGTTATTCTTACTTCGAACGCTAATAAATAAGATAGGCGGGAGAACAATTGAGCACCACACCGGGCTTTGCAAAAAACATCGATATAAATCAAAAGATGTACCCGGAGCACCTTGAAATTGTTAACAAACTGCGTCTTTGTGTGTAGCGTGAGTGGTTTACAACTACCAATCTACTT
Source organism: Ectropis grisescens (assembly GCA_017562165.1). Taxonomy (NCBI): domain Eukaryota; kingdom Metazoa; phylum Arthropoda; class Insecta; order Lepidoptera; family Geometridae; genus Ectropis; species Ectropis grisescens. Next base: position 23,857,431 of record CM029776.1, read on the forward strand.
GTCCCCTAGCTAACTAGCGGAGAGGTATGTTGCGGTTCTACTTATTTTGATTGTTGACAACGACTAAGTTTAGGTATAAACGTCCGGAGTTCACCGCTTCCTACAATCGACTAGTACGGAAATAGTGAGCTTACTCTTCCCAACGATAACATAATTCCGTGCGCCTGATGTTTGGGAGGGCACATCCATTGATTTATATCGATGGCAAAAAGGGTATTCAATCGAAAGAGACAGCTGTACACACCATCGAGTACTAGCAAAACGGCGGGTTTGACGAAAACACTACGAATACACCAACAGTAGAAAATAAATATTCTTCTTCTGAAAAATCAAAATCAGATAATCTACTTCAGTCTGTAAATATGCATATTTTAAACCAGCTCCGTATATATAAAACAAATATAGTCCGTTATATCATAAACTAGCAGCACCCCGCAGTATTTACCCGCGTAGTTCCCGTTCGCGTAATATTCGCATGATAAAAAGTAGCCTATTTCTTATTCCAGACTCTACTGTGGACACAGATTGACATGACATGAACTACATTCTCAATTTCAACTCAATTTTCTCAGTTTCGATGTGATTGAACAACACACATCCTAACTTTCACATTTACGATATCTATACTAATATTATAAAGCTGAAGAGTTTGTTTGTTTGAACGTTAGGATCTCGGGAAGTACTGGTCTGAATTGAAAGATTATTTTTCTATTGGATAGCCCATTTACCGAGGAAGGCTATAGTAGGCTATAGAACATAACGCTACTATCAATAGAAGCGGAGCGTGAATCAAGAATGTAACAAAAACCGGAAAAATTATTCCTTTTTTGAGAGTTTTCGTACCGTGCTTTGACATGACAGCATGTCTCTAAGATTGCGTCATTGAATATAAACCTTTGCATAAAACATTTTATCATAAAAGTAATTCAATGATAAAATGTTTTTATATTTTTCGGACAACCTTTGCTAATCAAATTTGTTTCTAAATCTGAGTTGGTACGGCCAATTTCCGACAGGTGACGTAGCAGGTTGCTAAAGAGGTTTTTTGTTTGAAAGCGATATTCTCAGGAATGACTGTACCGATTCCAGTCATTCTTTCACCGTTGGATATGCACGGGATCCCGATGAGTGCTATATAATGTACCACGGGCGAAGCCGAGGCGGACATCTAGTTAATAATAAACTGAAATGCAAACCACATGATTCTATGGAAAGTTCGCCCCTAGGAGCAATCTAGTCCGCCCACCGACCACACCCCCTGTCGAGATGTCTAGACACCTAATTCGCACCTATCACAGCAGAACCCTCGTCCAGCTAACCGGCAGAGAGCAAGGGAAAGCACTGATTATAAACTCAATATTGGATTGTTTAGCATTAAGTAACACGCATAATAATGATCCCACTGCTGGGAGAAGAATCCGAGCCCTTCTCACCAAGGAAAGAGTCAAGGTCGTTGGCCAAGAGCGACCTAACGGAACGGTTTCCTTACGACGTTATCCTTCAACGTTTAAGTCTCAGATTGTGACAAACTTGAACACCTCTTTTTTTCAGAAGTGAAGGCAGGATTCGAAACTGGAACTTCACTATTGTGAAATAGGGCGCTATCCCAAGGATTCTCAGATTTCATAAATGGTCTCTCCTATGAACTATTTTCGCACAAAAAATGAAACCGACTTCAAAACCACAAATAGGCACGCAAAAGCGAAAAATAAATTTATATCATTATTATAACGACTTCAAATAGATGAGTGAGTAGCGCTTATAATAACGATTTTACTTTATTTTTCGATTTTGAGTACCTATTTGTGGTAAATAATCGCCTCCTTTTTGGAAGTCGGTTAACAATAAAAAATGTACGATATTATAAGCTGCATTATTGCGGAAAAAACTGAACTAATTTTTTAATTACTATATATCATAGGTTTTTTTTTTAAATAAGAAATGACGAGACGAGCAGGACATGTGCCTGATGGTAAGCAACATACCTGCCACATAACAGCACAGTGACACATAGCTATGGGAACATGAAGAGTCCAAATCATTACTTACACTTACACTATACACTTGACCGCCATCTCGCCTGATGTTATTTAGAACGGGCAATACTGCGTGTAGTATAACCCAGTCGGCAACGAAGACGGCTAGTTCTAATTAATTGACTCTACTTTAATGAATTCACCATTTTATTACACGTTTCAAAATAATCATCGATCAGCTCGAATCATCTCTTACGAAAGAGTTCCATTAGCATCAATTATTTATTTTACAACTGCACTCATACAATGTTAAGCAATAATAACCTCTTTACTGTTAATAGCAGACTACCGTTTAAACCCTGAGGTTGGTGTCAAGGCTGTTTTCAATTGCTAGGCCAATACAAATTGACATAATGATTTATGGATCATAATTTTGTGAGATACTCGTACGAGTTTAATAAGAGTACCTATCTAATATATTTGTATGCCTACTGTTTGGGAGCTTTAAATATAAATCTATTTAGGTTAGAAGTCTTTTTAAATGATAATAACTTAATTTTCTCCGACAAAAAACAAAAACAGAATTCAATTTAAAATGAAACTTGTCTGAGTTGCATTTAAATCGACAAAGTTTCAAAATGATTAATTAATCAATGTTTATCTACTAATATGTCGTCAAAATAAAGAAGCAAATTGTTGTTTTTTGTTCATATTTCAAAAACCGCAACTCTGATTTTGATAAAATTTCTCACCTCTCACCTCACCTCTGAAGTATCTACTAAAAAAAAATTCGATAGTCTAAAATACTTACAAAAAAAACATACAACTGAACCTCCTTGAAGACATTTTTTCCTCCTTAAACCTATCTTTCCTTTCTTTTTCCTTTGAACCTCCTCCTTTTTTGAAATCGATAAAAAATATAACATTCGCTCTGGTTCTGCCAGTTTCAAATGTCAATTGTGTATGTCATTTTACTAGCGGACATATCTTTGCCATGCTTTCGACGAAGACGCTTATCCTTCCATTCCTTTTAACAAGCGTCATTATTATAAAGATCTAACGTAGGCTGTAAGTTATGTCATCTTCATTACAGGCTTCAAGAGATTATGACATAATGTCATTAAATTGCAATGTATAATGAGTTAACATTAATCATCGGAGGTTGATGCACTATACTTAAACTGAGATAAATTATCTGTGGACATGACTGAGAGGGGTCACTTTTATTGCAATTATTGAGATGGGCACATACATAATGGGCATATAATAAATTGTGATTTAATTCAGCAGACCTACGGATAATCGAACGGCAAAATTAAGGGTTTACGGAAAGAGAAGGATGGTAATATTAAAAAGGTAGCTAAAATCAAGTTGTTCGGAGAGATGATTGTTCATTCATTTGAACAAATTTACAGGTAAAAAGAAGTTGACTAAGAAAAAAATACCCAATTTCTTAAAATAAAGACGAAATGAAGATTTAGGCGCATCGTAGATTTTACCTTGAACCTTGATGTAGTGGCGATATATGTAGATACGTAAAGTAGCAGACAGAGGCTGGAGAAGCAAAGCCGAGGATAGGACTGAGTGGCATATCATGGGAGAGGTCAATGTAGGCACAGCAGTGGACTAGAGTGGGCTGAAGATGATATAGATTTTACCACAATGTATTTTTACATTTACATTAAAATACTCGTATTTATATACATAAAAAAAACACAACAAAAAAGAGTTGAATAAACTTATTAGTTACTAAATAAATTGTATTAAAATCATCTCATAGATACAGATTACAGATAATCAAATGTCGAACTTCACTACTACAACTTCGCAGTTGTGAGTACTGCGAAGTTAACACTACCCATCACTGGTTGAGCTCTATTGCGACAGATCAATTACACGACTTAACTGTTCCATCTTCAATACGGGCAGTGGTAATAAGTAATACCTTAACAACCATTGTTCAGTGAATAGTTACAGCCATTAGACGTCTACGTCTAGTAGTACTTTGGAGCCACAAAGGGCTGCTAATGCGTCCTTGTCCGGACCAAGTACCGGTGCGACCTGGAAACCCGACTGATGGATGGATGCGTTGGTAAAACGCAACGGATTCTCTTCGAGAGAGTATGATACTGTCTTTGAAAGTTAGAACTCTTCGTAAAGAGGTAATTGACCGTTATACAATTTATATGATCTCGTGATTCGTTTGCTCATACTGTGTCAGATAGAAAACAAGAAATCTTTAAAGATGTGTACTAGACATTACCAAAGGTATGCTTTACTGGAACTAAAAGTTTAAAGATGTCTTCAGTACTAGATATTGTCAAAAGGTACGCGTCAAATGAGGGCTAACTGTTATTTAATATGCTGGATTGTACTTAATTAAACCATGCATTTAAAATCCAAAGGAGGGAATGGTCTGAAGACAAGCCAATAAGATAACACAACCAAAGCAACCAAATTTAAAAAGATAAGCAGTTTTGGTTCATTGGTAAGCCAATAAGACAAGACAACCCCAGAAATACAGTCTTGTCTTCTGATGATTGCTTGACACAAATCTCGGTCTATGATTTCGATCACAGTTACAGAGAACACACGAACCATAAACAAATGCGTTTGGCCGTAGAAGAGCTGGACAGTGAACATCAACATTGTTGGCGAAATCTTCATTCAGAAATTCATGAGTTCGTTGACTTTGCGTGAATGCCCTCGTCTATTTCAGTCGACCCTCAACTATTAGCAGACACCGCCCCTGACCTGACGCAATATCGGTCAATGCCAAACAACTGGTAAAATTTTACGATTATCGCCACTAAACAAGCATTGGCAAAATTTCAAGACATAGTACCGTCTGTAGTAAGTCTGATGGAGCGCGCAACACTGAATGATCTGCATGATGACTCCCGCTGAGCGATTTTTTAAGTATTTCTTCTATTTTAAACTGTAATAGCTCGCAGCAAAGTTTATTTTGAGATGCGGTTTCGACATCCGTCTGGCCGGTGCATGTATGAGTTTTAATTTTAGAGTAACGGAAACAGCAGCGCTGTCGAGCCGGCTTTGCTTGCATTTCTTATTTTCTGATTGGCCTTCGCGTGAATGGCGCGCCGCGAACGGTCAATGTACTGAAATGCAGAATATCTCATCACGTTTCAGGTCGAATTTGTAGATTTGTTTCAAACTTTTAACTAAATCACTCGCAAATTTAAGCTTGATAATGTCATCAAAATTTATTGATTCATATTTCTTGGATGTTGAGAAATCAGAGTGCATTATTAAGTCCCATTATTGAATTTTATGAAATAAAGATTTGGGACTAATACATTATTATCGACGATATATTATGTACATTCACTTAAAATTTACCGATTTTTTTATCGACAAATTCGTTAGAACATCTGGATATAATAGCGACTACGAAGCAATTTTGTATTCACTAGACATTTCATTATAATACGGTTTGCTTCCGAGTGTTCGGTGCTACTTGTTCGTTAATTTGTATCGAAATGGGATGCAATGAAGCATAATCTCCCGCTGCTTACAGTTAATCGCTCATTAGAGCTGCATCGGGCGCATTCCTCGCGTCCCCTTCGTCACTTCAAGTCTCGTTGCGACACGGCTTGTTAAACAAACACACATTAAGTTCGTCGAACTACCAGCAGGCCGGAATTAACGCGTCTAATATGGAAAGTGAAAGGTCCAGGTCTATTTCTGATGGTTTGAAATGTCGAGATGATCACAATTTGAAGTTATACTTGTTTATGGATGAACATCGAAAGATCTACGTTTGTGATAAGAACGTCTAGGCTGTGGAATGAGTTGCCTGAGTGGGTTTTTTTCCCGATAGTTATAATCTTGGTGTCTTCAAATCGAGAGCGAATCGGTTTCTTCTAGGTAAACACGCTCCATCGTAGGCCGCATCGTCGCTTAACATCAGGCGAGATGGGGGTCAAATGTAAACCTATAAAAGTTTAAAAAAAGATAGATGATAGATCTAGATCTACAATCAAATCTCGTTTTTCATTACCTACAGACAAAATGACACATTTTTAAATCTGTTAATTTTTCTGCCCTATCTTAAACTAATGACCTAAAGTTAGTTACTTTAAAATATTCTATAACAACTACCTACCCCTACCGTCATAGTTAAGCGAAAAAAAATAATTAGTTTATTTTTTTCCGCAAACATCTTTAGATCAAATGGATTAGAAAAAATTTCATCAGCTCACTAAGTTGCACACACACCGAGCAAAGTGCGTCAACCATCAATGTCTAAACCCGGAACCGACTCTCGGGATTGCCTCGGAAGCCATGTTCTGCTCAGCGAATAGTGAGCATACACGATCAGAAGTTGAGATGCGTTGATCGCCCTAATGCAATTATAGTATGTCGTGGCGGATTTGTTTACTTACCATGATATGTTTAAAGGAACCGGAATAGTTCTGTACTATTCTATATTAGTAGGTACCTACTGGAGTGGATCAATACAGAATCAAAGACGCCTATTTAGGGCAGGCTTAGAGGATTAAACTGAAACAGCAGTGGGCCGCCACGTAGACTGAAGGGCCGATAACCGTTAGAGGGTAGAGTAACTGTTTCTACCCCAACAGTTGTTGGATCTTATACTTATTCGAATGTGGATATTGAATTGACTGGCCTCGTGGCTTAGTGGGTAGTAACTCTGCCTGCGAAGCCGAAGGTCGTGGGTTCGATTCCCAACCAGTGCAAATATTTGTGTGATAAATTCAAATATTTGTACTGTGTCTGAGTATTTCTATCTATTATTTGTTTCCTGAATGATCACTATCATTGTATGTACATATATTTATGTATGTTTATTTATATTTTATTATTATATGTATTTTTATTTCAGTATCTAAATTATATGTGTAAAATATTGTTAAGTAGTCTACTAAGATACGTGACGTCACATTATTTTTGTTTTTCTCATGTTCTTACTTTTGCACTCTATCCTCACTGTATTCTTTTTTAATGTTTTCCTGCTGTTAATGGTTGCTTGGAAGAGATCGCTTTTAGCGATAAGGCCGCCATTTATGGCACTAGATATTAAGTTATTGTTTTTTTGTTTAAGTGTTTGTAATTTACTGGTGTGCATAATAAAGAGTTTCTGTCTGTCTGTCTGTCTGTCTATAATAAGTATGTATTTACAAATATATAAGTAAATGTATCAGCTATTTTCATTATCAGTTATTTGGCCGCCATAGTACAAGCTTTGCTTAGTTTGGGGTCAGATGGCGTTGTGTGTGAAATTGTCCACCAATATTTATATTTTTTATTTAAATTGACCCAAATTTAGCAGGGCATTCTTAGTGCATACGCAATAGTGCATTCCGCCGTGTATCCATTAACGTAACTATGATCAACTGTAGCTTTAAAGAAGAATCCAAGGATATCTTCTTCGTCTCATTTCTTGGTTAGTTTGGGTTAGATGGTGTGTGAAATGTCCACCATTATTTATTATCTAGTTAAACTGCTTTTTACACAGTTAACATTAGGCTAATTGGGACATTGTGTGTGATTTTCTTCATCTAACGCCATTCCTATCAGAGATTATTACTCTTATACAATTTTTATCCTAAACCAAGGGAAGGCCCTTGAATGATCAGTTGGAGAAGTCTGCACTGACCTAAATTGATCGTTCACGATATAATCCAAGGTAACTGTATTTGATGTTATTTAAATACAATTTATGTATACAAATTAATGCCCACAGATTACGCCTAGAGATTATCAAAATTTACCTCAAAGGTATTTGTTTCGTTTCATAAATATTATGCAGAAAAACAATCATACAACAAAGTAAGTGTAAAAAGCAAACTATTTCTTCTTGTTTATAGATTCTTCATTGAGTTTGAAATGGAGACCTCTATTAAACCAAAAGACAATGACTATTAACATCAGCTAGGTCTACGCTTTATACGCAGCAACAGCCTGTTCGAGGGCATTAAAATAATATATTTTATTAGTACTGACGTGCTAAGAATTCGCCCATTAAGTATTAGGGTTTATTCTAATGCTCCATGCCTTGTAGGCAGTTTATCTGCAATGCAATTACATGCTACTTCGTAGAACTTTCTTTGTCTTAAACGCTGTACGGCGTTTTAGATAAATCATTTTGATTTAGTTTCCTAGACATTTTTTTAAGCTATTGTATTTCATAGGCTGTTGAATTAATCAGTTCGCTCCGATCCTCCGCCGCGGTCGCACCTGCCGACCGCTCTCCGATTCACAGCGCCCTTACGCTGTGCGTCACCCCGTTCGTAGTCGAGCCTAGCCTCCGTACCGTATCGCGTGCCCGCCTAGTGCGCTCAGAGCCCCGTCAAGTCGTGCGTCATCACCACCCGACGCCGCCGCCCCGATCCATTCAGTGCGTGCCAGACAATAGACTCTTAGTGCCAAAGGACTTGCAGTGTTGTGTATGGACTCAGTGTGGACTTTATCAGGACTGTACCAGTGAAGTGTGGTTGGACTCTTGTGATACCGTGGATAGTGTTGTGACAGTGCTTTCCCGTGTTGCTGAGCTGCCGCCTTTTCCCGGTACGTACTCTTTTCTCTCATTGCCGTTCCTTGCCATTTCTTGTGTACTGAGGATTGAGTTAGGAATAATTCACTGAACCGAACGAACATCTCGCGCCATTTCGTATAGTTTTTTCTCTCATGTCATCTATCTCTCTCTCTCGCATTTATTTTATTAGTTAGGGTGCTAACTCAAACTCTCCCTCAGTAGGGCCGCTTCCCGGCCATCTCCCACCCTGTCATCTCCCTGCCTCCCAGCATGGAGCTTGACAGGGTCTTAGCCGAACTCGCGAGAGTGTTGAAGGCCAACCCAAATGGCATCAACAGGCTCGTGAAGTTTATTGCAGAGGTTAGGGATGACCCAACCCCCGCCAAACCTCCCGTTATCTCCCTTGGCCCCCCCGCCTCACCTTCGCCCCCTTCGTCCCCGAAGGGGAAGAAAAAGCAGCAAAAGGGCTCCCGCCCTTCTGCTGCACCCGCCCAACCCGGTCCCTCTCGCGATCGCTCCGCTCGTGACCGCAGCGGCCCCTCCCGGGACCGCTCCGCTCGCGACCGACTGGCTCGCTCACCTGTCCCTCGCCGCCCCAAGTCGGCTTCTCCGACCCCATCTGCCACTTTGCATGTGGCACCGCCCGCTACCGCTACCGTTGATGAAGAGGGCTTCACCCCCGTCAGCAACCGTAAAAAACGGCCTCTACCAAAACCGTCTCCCTCCTCGTCGCAGCCGGAGGCACCACTCAAGGTGCCCCGTGCTGCCGAACCCTCACCCACCGTCACTCCCACCCCGCCCAAATCTCAGGTTCCGCCTGAGTTTGTGCTTCGGGATGTTCCCAAATGGGACCAGGTCCAAGAGATCATGACCGCTTGCAAAGCGGCCTACAGATCTAAAAATCATCGACTTGGTATCCAGGTGAACCTGGAGACCTCTGACGCGTACCGCGAGGTCACGCGCCAGATGACCGAAAGGAACATCTGGTACCACCGTCACGGCCTCGAAGAGGAAAAGGTTCTCCGCGTCGTCATACGCGGGGTTCCCAAGGAATTCGAGGTCGTTCCCATCCATAATGACCTAAAACGTCAGGCTCTCCCGGTTAGGTCAGTGACCCGCATTAAGTGCGGCAGAACTAAGGTCCCTCTCGACCTTGTCCACGTCGTCTTGGACAAGACGGCGGCGGGCAAAGCCGTTTATAACATCAAAACCATCATGGGCCTCTCTGGCCTCTCCATTGAGGCCCCCCACAAAAAAGGTTTCCCTGGTCAATGCCATCGTTGCCAGGAATACGGGCATGCGTCCCGATTCTGTTCTGTTCCCCCCCGCTGCGTAAAGTGCGCCGGAGGCCACAACACTTCCGAGTGCAAACGCAAGCGGGATGACCCTTCCCCTCCGTCGTGCGTCCTTTGCGGCACCAAAGGGCACACCGCGAACTATCGCGGCTGCCCTAAGGCCCCTAAGGCCAAGCCATCGCCTCTCAAGACTAGCTCTGCTCGCCACCCTCCAAAGGCTAAGGAACACTATGTTCCTGCGCCGGCTCCTACCTCCAACGCGTGGAGGGGCCCCCGCCCTACCAACGCCTCTTCTACCGCCACCTCTGCCCGGGCCCCTGTTCCCGCAGCAAAGGCGAACCCGGTCGTGCAACCCGCGCGGCCCCCCAGCCTCAGGCTCCCGCCTCCGCGCCCGCATCCTTATCCGCCTCTCTCAGCGACTTGCAAGCCCTCATGGCCATCGCTCACACGATTGACTTCAACGAAGTCAGCGCTTGTGCAGCAACGATGCGTTCCCATGGGGTGATCAAGCGTTCACCGAACATGGCGCGCTCTTTGCGCAGCTCCAGAGCCTCCGTTCCCCGCTTCTGTCCCTGCAAGGCCTCACCATGCATAAGACACCTGCTAGACTCAAACCAAGATCCTTGTCATTGGCATGGTTCAATGCCAATGGTAGCCTCACCGACCAACGTGACCTGTTTTCTCACTTCCTTTCTGACCACCAGGTCGACATTCTCCTAGTGAACGAGACCTTTCTAAAACCAAGCAAGAGGGATCCTAAGATCGCAAACTACTCGCTGGTCCGTAATGATAGAACTACCGGCCCCAAGGGTGGTACTCTTATCTATTACAAAAGGGCTCTTCATTGCATCCCTTTAGACACCCTCCTCTCACCAATCTAGAAGCCTCCGTCTGCCGTCTCTCTATGACTGGCCACGCATCAATCACTATAGCGTCGTGTTATCATTCCGGTAATAAGGAACTCCTTAAGAGTGATCTCGAGGCACTTCTATCCCTCGGAAACTCTGTTATCCTTGCAGGCGATTTTAACAGCAAACACCTTATCTGGGGTTGCAATTTCACCAACACTAGGGGCAAGACACTCTATGACCTCTCCTCAAAATTGGGCTTCGATGTCCTCCCCCCCGCTTTCCCGACTTACTTCCCCTTCAACAATAACTATCGCCCGGACATTCTTGATGTGGCACTTCTTAAGGGAGTCACGCTTCGGCTGGGCTCCTTGGAAGTGTTACACGAGCTTGATTCGGACCACCGACCTGTCCTAATGCGGCTAGGGCCCGACCCGACTGACCGTACTCTCCCGACTAAGACTGTGGTGAACTGGAAGCAAGTAGGCGATCGCCTACAAGCCACCGGACCATCACCTGACCTTGACCGCATCCCTGACAACATCACTACACCGACCGAGGTATCACTCTCCATCGACGCTCTCACCAACCACCTCAACACCGTGATCGGTGAGTCCTCACGGCAGGTTCCAGCCGAGGACACCCAACGCTGGGTCCTGCCGGAGGACGCGAGGCAGTTGCTGAAAGCCAAACACGCCGCTAAACGGATTTATGACTGGGTCCGCACCGATGAGAACAGAGTTACCCTGCGCTTCTACGAGCGTGCCGCGAAAGCTCGCATACGGGAACTCCGTAATCAAAAGTGGGACGACTTACTCTCGGAGATCAAGCCAACTCACCAGGCCTTCTGGAAGTTGACTCGAGCTCTGAAATCCGACACGACTTCTGTCATGCCCCCCCCCTTTTCCGCCCCGGCCTTCCCCTCGCCTTCGAGGACGAGGAGAAGGCCGAGTGTCTTGCCGACAGTCTCCAAGCTCAATGTACTCCCTGTCTTGACAAGGTCCCCCAACGCCACCGAGCCACGGTGGACCGCACTGTCAAATACCTTTCCTCTATCCCTCTAGAAGACGACCTCGAACCGGTCACGGTCCCCGAGGTCGAATCTATTATCAAAGACCTCCGCCCCCGCAAAGCCCCTGGTGCCGACGGCCTCAGCAACAGAGTCTTCAAGCTTTTCCCCCCAGCTCTAGTCACACTGCTAGTCTGCATCTTCAATGCAGCTATTAGTAACGCTATCTTTCCCGACTCATGGAAGTCAGCCCGTGTCATCGGAATTCACAAGACAGGCAAGAAGGCGTCAGAGCCCTCCAGCTATCGCCCCATCAGTCTGCTTAGCTCCCTAGGGAAGATCTACGAGCGTATCCTAGTGAGACGCATCTGGATCTTCGTGACGGACAGCGAAGCTATTCCCGACGAACAGTTTGGCTTTCGAGCCCGACACTCCTGCGTCCAGCAGGTACACCGCCTCACGGAGTACATCCTGGACGGTTTCAACAAGGTCCCGACCTTCACCCAATCCGCCACGTGGCCTCCGGAACACACGGTCGCGGTGTTCCTCGACGTTGCGAAAGCCTTCGACAGGGTATGGCATAACGGGCTGTTATACAAGCTATACCAGCTCGGTGTGCCAGATCGCCTCGTACGAATAGTACAGGACTATCTCACCGGTCGAACCTTTCGATTCAGCGTCGGCGATGCACTCTCGACACCCCGCCCAGTTGCGGGCGGTGTTCCGCAGGGCTCAGCGATGGCCCCGATCCTCTTCTCGCTCTTCACAAGCGACGCGCCCCGCGCGCCCGACGTGGAGCTCTCTCTCTTTTGCCGATGACACAGCTCTCTACTGCCGGGGATTCAGGTTGCATAACCTGATCGCCAGACTCCAAAAAGCCCTTAAGCAATGGGAGGTATGGTTCAAGCACTGGGCGTTCTCAGTCAACTCTGATAAAAGTGCAGCAATGTACTTTATCAAGAAGATTGGGTATCGCGCAGGTTTGGCTACCACCAGATCTCTCATGCTAAACGGCAAACCATCCCCTGGGTCAAACGCACCAAGTACCTTGGTGTAACCCTTGACTCAAACTGTCCTTTGGTCCCCACATCACAGCCGTTCGTAATCGAGCGGCATTCTTCCTAAGTCGCCTGTTTTCCTGCTCAACAAGCGTAGTAAATTGTCACTTAGAAATAAGCTGACGATCTACAAAACTTGCATCCGCCCCGTCATGACGTACGCCTCAGTTGTGTTCGCCCAAACCTCCCCAAATCTCATTAACAAACTTCAGGTCATCCAAAATAAGTTCGTTCGTGGTGCGGTCGGCGCCTATCGGTATGACCGTAACGCCACCCTTCACTGCGACCTCGAACTACCATCCATCCCCCAGTACATGAAGTACATCTCTCGCCGATATTTCGACAGCGCTCCTCACCACCCCAACCCGCTCGTCGTCCGAGCATCCAACTACCCCGACAACTCTGTGCCCAACCACCCCGATAGGAGCCGACGGCCGCGAGACGTTCTGGGTGACCCGGACGACCCCATCGGCGCCGCTACCGCGGCGGCGCTGGGGTCGGCCGATCCCTCAGCTCCCGGCAATCGGAAATATGCCGTATTTGGTGTAGGCGCCGGGTACCGACGGCAGCACCGCCCACCTCGCCGGCGAGGTTGGCGGCCCCCCTCTGGATCTATCAGCAGATCGGTTAGTTTCACTCCTGCAATAGTCAGACAGCCGACAGCAGCTCACCCCCCGCAAATGGGACACCCGCCGAACACTCTATCAATCGACCCGGTAATAATCAGTCAGCCGACAACCCAAGTAAATACCACAATAATCAGTCAGACGACAGAGGATGCCCCCTGTTAACAGTCAGTCAGATGACATCTGCTCTACCACTCAAGTCAGTCAGCCGACAAAGCACCCCCTTGCTTTTGCTGGTACACCCCCCAATAATAAGTCAGCCGACATAGATTCACGCGTTTAGAAGCGAACTCGATACCGACGCAAGTCGGTGGGTGTCTCACCCCCCACTCCGCTAGGGCACCAAGAGGTGCCAAACACTATGTCCCCCCGGCACTAGCCCGAGCCGTGGTCGAGCCGTCTGAGGCGCCCTCGTAGCTAGCAGCCGTAACGCGTCCCAGGTATCATCCCATGCTACAGTGCTAGCATACCAGTAGGTTTTTATATAGGTTAGGTTCCTTTTGGGTCCTGCGCCCCCCGGCGCTAACCCGAATAGTCAGATCGGTAGTAAAGGCGACTAGCGGCCAGCTGCCATAGGTTAATTCAAAAAAAAAAAAAAAAAAAAAAAAAAGTTGAATTAATTCTTCATAGTATTATCACCCAAAACTATGGTTCCTTGTGCATTTTTAACCCCCGACCAAAAAAAGGGGTGTTATAAGTTTGACATCGATGTCTGTCTGTCTGTCTGTGGCACTGTAGAGCTCTAACGGATGGGCCGATTTCGATGCGATTTTTTTTATTTGAAAGTTAATATCCGTGCGATCGATTCAAGATGGCCGCCGCCACAAAATGGCGGACAAAATATTTCTTCACAATCTACCTCAATATGGGTATCAAATGAAAGGGCTTGACTAGTAAAATACTGTACATTATAAAAAATTCAAATCCAAGATGACCGTCACCACAAAATGGCGAGTTATGTTATTTTTTTACTACTACCTCAATATGGGTATCAAACGAAAGGGCTTGACTAGTAGAATACATTGCACTATGACAAATTTCAAATCCAAGATGGCCGCTTCCACAAAATGGCGAAATACATTTCTTTTTTCACAACTCCCTTAATATGGGTATCAAATGAAAGGGCTTGACTGGTAGAATGTTGTACAGATAAATAAACTTGAGGTAGTCGGGGGTTAATCAAAATTTTTTAATTTTGTTCTTGTTGGTATACAAGTCGTTTTAAAGTGATTGATCATTTAGAATATAATGTATTACAGAAGTCCCAGCATTGTTACAATATTTGCAACGGTGAAACTTTGATCTGTTAATCTAGTTTGATAGATAATGGATGCTTCAAAAAGCGTAAATTTATAATACCAGCGCGATTCCAATTCGTTCGTTTCGAGACAATGAATTTGACAATAAATGCATAGAAAATAGAAACTAACGCAACGTCGACATAAAGGATCAAAACTTTTACGTTTGAAATTCATTTTTTTGATCTTCAAAACTAAAGCTCACTTCTTCGAGATCCAAAATCTCCTTAATTTTCCTAATTAGGTACAGGATCGCTCGCCAATACTTGAATTACTAACACCAAATATAAGTGTGAAAAAATACATTTATTTATTTGTACGCAACCTTTTGAAGGCGATTTTTTAATTTATATGTTAAAGGAATGGCATATTATAGTGGTGTTAACAGTGCTCAATTATCGCACTTAAATTTTGATTCGATTACCTTCCAACGGCAATAAATTTAAATTTTTGGACAGATTTATTGATTTTATAAGCTTAAGTTCAACTTGGTATGCTTCCTGTATGCTAAATTCGTTTACAAGTCGAATTTTCATTCACAACAAATATTTTACTTTTGAATGTCGTTGCAGAATGTCGAACCTTGACATGCGGAGGTCGAAATTCTACAGTGTGTTACGAGATATACAATTACATTTGGAGATTTTTTTTACCTATAACAACTATTAAGAATTATTTTATAGGCTTATAAAAACACACGTCAAAAGTCATTTGAACACAAATAACCTATCCCGACATGTTCCCGGTGCAAAGGAATCCAAAACGGCTGCATTGCCCTGCTGAATGCCGACTAATATCCTCTGCACTAGAAACTAGCTAGACCAACTCCACGGACTACATTCTTCGTATCACATCTCAACTACTCGGTCTCCATGGCCACTAGAACATGAAGTACTGCGGGGTTCAAGACTGTGTATGGACGATTCGGCTCCGGTGCATGGCCGCGATAACGATGAACCAAGCAGCGTATAATATGCTAGGCGCGGTTCCAGCCTCGAATTTTGGAGGGGGTCACCAGTACGCAGCCTCAGATTTGGGGGGGGGGGGTCACCAGTATAAATACAATAAATCGAATACAAAATACTTTACTAGTAGCGCCCCACGATTTTACTCTCGTAGTTCCCGTTCCAGTTGTTTTCTCGCGTTAAAAAATAATGTTTGTACTATTACATAAATATGTTTTTTTTAGATTTTAAGTTTAACGTATACGATTCCCAGACATGTCCCCTGTGACCTGTGATTTTTTTAATCAGGTATTTGATAATGGCACGTACATAGTATAACATTAAATTATTCAACTAAGCATATTTAAATAAACTGCCTAATAGATAATATTAATTATGTCGCGAAAACATTAAGTCTTGTCCATACAAGAAATGACACTCAAATTCCTCGAATAATTTCCACACGAGACCAATCGGCTCCAGCCCACATACGACTCCAAACCATTTGAACAGTCATCAAACTGTCAAACCAAACTATCGTTCACTGTTTTTGTGTCCTATTATAAATTGGGGCAGCACAAAATTAATATTTATGAGTTTAACGGCCAATTGCGCCGGCGGCCGAATGTCCACTTTAGAAAACAATAAAAATGTAGTCTGATCGTTTTTGCACTGGACCATAAATTGCTGCTAGCATTTTGTATGTACTCCTACACTGCTACAAATATTGGATAGGGATGCTCAGAGCGTTTTAATCAAAGATTTTACATATCCTACGTATAGAGTTGGCACAAACGCTTTACACCGAACGCACGGGTAGCATCTTTGTTGCCTTGTCGCTCTTGTGGAAGTGGATTACTTTTGTCGCGGCGCATCACTCTGTTGCCATAGAAAGTATGCACGTCATCTGCTTACGATTGACACAAATAGACTGCAGGCCCGTGAACAAAATTTATGGGTCATATGATACACCAGGAGACCTATGTAGGATGATAGAAGGGTATAAAGTAATAAGATTGAGCACTATGCCGTCACTTGTAAGCTGTCCAACTGAGTGCAGTTGAAGATGGGGGGGTTCTAAACCTTGATCTTCTCTTTGTCGCATGATTTTTGTACGGCGTTGCGAAATAATGGATTAGAAATATAAACTTACGCAAGTAAAACATTAGTAGGATGGGATCTATTTGACTAGACAACCCTAGCTCTAAAGAATGAATCACTCGGTTGTCGTATTGAGGATAAAAAAAATGAAATAAGTCAGCCGATTCGTTAGCGTTTCATACACTGCGGTTACTAAGCCGCTGTTTCTATGCAATCTCGAATAGGTCAATTTGACACATTTGTATGCAACCTGTCGGACAATGCTTTATCGTCTAATGGGCGTTTCTTATCAGTTATTTTCATTGTGTTTTCAATTGCTAACACTTTACAATTGCCTTTTCTTAACCTGGGTGTCTTCAAACTACGGCTGTGTCCCTAGTAAGCAAACTGTTAACAGCCGATTTAATTAGCGGCGTATCGGTCTAGTACGCCCTTCCATATATTTATTTATAAGTACATTGGTAGTGGTAGGGCTCTTTGCAGACCCCGCCTGGGGAAGTACGACACGCCAGTTACCCTGCCGTCAAGCAGTAGTGTGCAAACATTAATGTTGAAAATGTTAATTATGAAACAATCCCGGTTTGAAGGGCAATGTTTCCAGAGAAATGACTGTGCTAAGAGATAAAACTCAGACCTTAATATCTCCGGGGGACGAGCGCAGTGTGGTGCTAGATAATGATTTGGACTCTTCATGTTCCAATACCTCCATCACTTTGCTGTTATGGGCAGGCTTACCATCAGGCATATGTCCTGCTCGTCCCGTCAATCTATACTACAAAAAAAACGAGTGTCCACAGTTTGCTAGTTTTGCGTAAACCGCGTTTATTGCTAGTTGAGCGCAAAACTAGCAAATTGTGGACATACCATATGAAATACGTGGAAGGGCGTACTTAGACTAACTCAGTCGTCATTGCTAATCTGGCTAATTTAAAACAATTATCAGTGAAAAGATTAAAAAATGATTGTTAAGTATTTTACCTTTAGTGAGGTGCACAGTACTTACAGACAGGCTACTCCGAATACTTATGACTCACCTGAAACAAAAACAGGAAAATATAATTAAATAGTCCAACAAACAATTGCGCGACAATTCTATCAAAATAATATTTATTACGACTAATAATAATATACCAATATTTGTATGCAAGGATACGCATAACTTAGGTGGTACTTAGCCCGAAACGTGAAGTATGTATGCCTAATGGTAAGCAACATTCCTGCTCATAACAGCACAATGACACGCAGCTATTGGACCGTCCGAATCACTACCTAGAACTATAATACTGCGCACTGCGCTCGACATCCACAGATATAAGATGAGTTATCTCTGTGGCCTGTAATCTCTTCTCTAGAAACATGTGTTGTATGTGAATTCTAGCTCAGGAATTAACAATTAGCTGTATCTAAGTTATAACCTTGCGTATCTATGGGCGTTCCGTCTACTCTTACAAGAAAATTGTAGTCGTTTCGTGCACGTAAAATCAAATAAAAATAAAATGTTTTAACCTAATTAGCGAATACGACACGAATGGTCTAGTTCTAACCGACCGACGTTCGTCACACCCAGACTGGTGCATGGCGCCGCTTCGACCAGACGCTCGTCTAGCGCATACATTGTCATTCATGAAGTTACCGACATGCCGACGCGTGCTTTATTCTATATAGTTATACTAGATGTCCGCCCTGGCTACGCTCGTAGTACATTACATAGCACTCATCAGGATCCCGTACATATCCAACGGTGAAAGAATGACCGAAATCGGTTCATTAATTCCTGAGAATATCGCTTTCAAACAAAACACCTATTCAGCTACCTGCTACGCCACCTGTCGGATATCGGTCGTACCAACTCAAATTTAGAAACAAATTTCATTAGCAAATGGAGGTGTTTAATCTGTGAGCAAAGGTGAGGTATGTAATCTGTGACAAAGGTTTTTAATCAATGACGCCATCTTAGACACATGCTGTCATGTGTCATGTCAAAGCACGAAACGTACGAAAACTCTCAAAAAGGAATATTTTTTCCCGATTTTGTTACATTTTTGATTCATGCTCCGCTTCTATTAATAGTAAGTAGCGTTATGTTCTATAGCCTGTATAGCCTTCCTCGATAAATGGACTATCCAATAGAAAAATATTCTTTCAATTCAGACCAGTACTTCCCGAGATCCTAGCGTTCAAACAAACAAACTCTTCAGCTTTATAATATTAGTATAGATTGTTTTATTACAAAGCGAGAACGATTGTTATGTTACACTACTGCCCCATAACATACGAGTACATACATTTGGCTGGCCTTGTGGCTTAGTTGGTAGTAGAGCATAGTTTATACGAAGCTAGCAATGCTGGCGCTACTTCTGCATACAAGCCAGCATTGGACTGGCCCCTGTTGTTTAGACGAGGCCAATTCATTCACGGATTTTTCTTCGGGTGTGTTCTTATCACTGGCTTGAAAATTAGACGGGAGCTCTATTCTCGCCAGCGTTGGCAGCCAGCTCTGGCTTGGCTTGAAAAACTGTTTACACAAGGCAAATACAAAGCCACCGCTAGCTACCAATGGGACTGGCAGCCAGCGATGGTCTCGTGAAAACTAGGTTTAAGTCTGCCAACGAAGCCGTGGGTTCGATCCCCACCCAGTATAAATGTTTGTGTGATGAATTCAAATATTTGTAATGCACCTGGGTGTTTTCTATGTATAATAAGTATGTATTTAAAAATATATAAGTATTACATCAGCTATCTGGCTTCCATAGTACAAGCTTTACTTAGTTTGGGGTCAGATAATATTGTGTGTGAAATGTCCACCCATATTTATTTTAAGGCATAAGACACAAATTAAGACAATGCCCTCTAACCGTTAGAAGTCGTATCATATTATCTTATACATATATATATATCATATTGTATATGTACTAATGTATAAAAATATTGTGCCACGACATTTTTTGTCGAACTTGTCCTAAACAAACTGACCGTTTTTAACGAAATTTTGCATGTTTATTTGAAATAGACAACAATCAGCACAACACTCCAAAATCATACCTACATATTTATACGTCCCAACATCAGAGCTACACCCATGCCTGTGTATGGATAGTTGGATAGGTATGATTTTGCTCCTTTCTAGTACCTACATCGTATCTGCTTAATCTTGTCTAATTTATTAGTAAGTGTTGTAGTTAGTAGGTGTACTTTTTTACAAATTGCAATAGGCCAAGTTTCGAAACCAGTACCACGCATGGAGAGAAGCGTGGGACGGACTGGTCAGTGGCCACATCGGCGCCCACGTACCCAAAACTGGACACTTTGACCAACCGCAGTCCAGTAACCATATCAATCAATTATTATTGTATACAAAGGAATAAAAAAACAATTAAAAATATTATTAAATAACTTTTAATTTAAAAAACTCAACAGCAAAAAATCAACAGATATAAAACATTATGTAAAATCCGTGTCATACATTATGTAAAAAACATTATGTAAAAAGTGTCCTTAGATCTAGTTAGACCCTAAGGACACTTGGGTGATTGACACGAATCTGACGACATCTTAATTGTCAAAATCCATCCATCCGTTTGGAAGATACGATCCGGGAATATTAAAGAAATTTACAAACATATGAGTACTTAAAATAAAAAGGACCTGCCCTTCTACCGCCTAACCAACACCGGCTTTAGCTATTGCTGTCTCTATAACTTCAAGCGGAAAGGAAATAGAGAGCTATATCAAAGTTAAGACATTTAAATAGGCGGTAGAGACCTGATCGCGATTTCGTTAGAATTTGGAAGACTTATAACACCACTTTTTTTGGTCGGGGGTTAAAAATATCATATTTTTGTCACAATACGTTTTTAATTGCTATTTTTGCTGATAAAAACGTAATTTAAAACTAAAAATAAACATAAAAATTATTTAAACATTTCTGATTTATGATGAAAAATGCTTGTTACTTACGTCGAAAGTGGGGGACATAGTAAAAAATACGTTTTCGGCCTTTTAACCCAAAAAGATTTCAAGTCGCGTTTTGAAAAAAAAAAAGAACTGGTAACGCTGGCTGCCACAAACAAAACACCCCAATCAAAACGTCCGTGGACGACTTATCGCCTACACGTAAATTAAAAAAAAACGCATACAAAATTCTAGCTTAAAAATCCCCTGTTCCAATTCCAAATTTCAACCCGATCAATGCCATTCTTGCAATGCGATTAAGCAAGAAACATCCCAAACATCTAACCACGCAAATTTCCACATTTATAATATTGATTATTATCGTAATAGTCATAATATTGTTTTCAATGTGATAAGAATTAGTTCTGTGGCCGTTTCAATAACTATGATTAATTTAGCGGGAATGTTGTCATTATTACCGTTCGCAGCGCTATGTTTTGGCAGCTATTGAATAACGTGTGACGTGTGGATGTGTGCCGCACACAGGCAAACAATGACGCGGCTGATTATAACCGTCGCGCCGCGCGGCGGCCCGGCACGGCCCGGCGCTCGGGATATTTTACTTGTGTGGTTGAACTAGCGATATCGGACCGCGTTGTGCCGGGCGCGGCGGCGTCGGCTTGTGTGCGCTCGATAGAAAGAGACAGTTAACGTTTCCAACGTGTAGGAGCGGGACGTTCGATATTTCTTACAACAAGCCCGAAGCGCGGTGATACGCGGCATGGTTGCCATTGCTGTGAGCGTGAATACACGTTCCGTCGGCCATTTTAATTTTATTCCAAGGGCATTTAGTTTTGTGTTCGCCTGCGCTGTGAGTGTACTTGAATAGTTGAATTGAACATTTTGTTTCTATCAATCTTGATGTACAAGTGAAGTGATGGCAAACAAGAGAAGTTATTCGGACGATAAACAATTAAGTGATGAGGATTTCGAGACTTCGATGGAGGAAATGGGGTTTAAATCGGATGAAAATAGCGATTCGTTGCCCATAACTACAAAACGGAAAAAAAGGGCGAAAAAGATTATCTTCTCTGTGGCTTCCGGGAATATACTTACACTACAAGCAAGAGGTGCATCAAGCAAGAGTTGCAGCGAATCATATAGTACCGCGTTCGCATCTGAACCTGGACGCGTGGTAAATAATACCACGGAATTACACATCAAGACTGAAATCGACAGTAACGAGAAGTCTATTCCATCGCCTTATTCTGTATTTAAGGTTAGTGTCACAGGAGAGAATGTAAAAGAGGATCAAGATAACCTATGGAGCAGCGCGGCGAATATTCCGACTCATTCCGCAATTGCAGATACTCTCACCAGCGAATTGGATATTAAGAAAGAAATAAGCGAAAGCGAGGAGGATGTTGGTATGGACAGTTCAGAATCAGACAAGAACCAGGAACAGACAGAACAGGATGACCAGCCAGACGGTGATTTCACAAAGAAACATAGTATAAAAAAGACACAGGATTCGAAACAAACTGAATCGAATACTTTAACGAAGTGGACAAAAGATTCAAGTTCAATGACAAGTTTTCTATTTGCAAAATCACAACAAATATTGAAGCCACTGCCGGAGGAACCATACAAAATTTTTCGTGTGTTTTTAGATGATGATATTTTAGACGTAATCTGTAATGTTACAAACAAACGTGCCGCAAAACATGATAATGAATTTACCCCTCTCACACGTAGTGAACTAATTATTTTTATTGGCCTATTATTGCACACTGGAAATGTTAGTATGCCACGATTATGTGATTATTGGAGTTCTCACTATCTATTCAACTCAAAAGTTTTTGAAAAATTTATGGATAAGAATAGATTTTTACAGATTTTAGATTTACTCAGTTTCTCTGAAATTGAGGGTGGAACGGAAAATATAATGAAATTACAGCCAATCGTGGACCACTTTAATAAGAAAATGGAAGAAATTTACTACCCCGGCGCAAATCTTATTGTAGCCAAGTCAGTAAACATTTATTGCGGAAATATATTGGCTAACGAAGAAAACAATCGCCTGCGAATTAATCCGTCTCGTCTGTCTACCGTTCATATGCTTGCCGAACCCACCGGATTGATATTGAAGTTAAAATTGACCAGAGCACAAGTAGATTACGAGGGTGTGGTATTCAGTCTCATCGAAGAAAAATTGCACAACGGTCATTCCGTTTATCTCCCAGAACGATATAGTACATTCAACATACCATTAACACTGCTCACTATGAAGACTCACTGCACATGTATTTTGTCTGATATCTCTGTAGAACGCAGGCAAAAGTACTTAAAAGAAATAGTACCGCTAGAAGATCTCTACAGTAAAGAGGGTTCGTACTTCTGTGATGGTATTCATCTTCTGAGAAGAAACGAGCAATTCTACGTATCATCACAATATGACGACGAAGAGCTTCACGTACAGTCACATAGGAGACATGTAGTAAATCAGAAATCAAAACTGGTAGCCATGTACGATAGCGTTATGAATATAAATTTAGACGAGGACATTATGGCATTCTATCCTTGTTGTAACATCAACCTAAGTGTGGAGAAAAAGGCTTTCATTCACATGCTGCAAGTGATATTAGCGAATGCACATAAATTCAGTAAAGGAGATAAGATATTGTATAATTTCCGATTAAGAATAATCGAAGCAATGTTGCCGCAGCGTTATAACGATGCTTCATATACCATCGATGACACAGGTGACCTTCCGCCTGGTATCCACGTACTGACCAAAATAGAAAAGAGGAAGATGAGAGAGAAAGAGGTGTAAGAACGGTAGAGTACAACTGTCGAAGGAGGTGGTCAGAAAAGAATGCAGAGGATGTAAAGCTCTTAAGAAGAAGAGAAGAGGCACCATATACGAGTGCCGTACTTGCACAGATAGTCCCGGCTATTGTAAAGTCTGTTTTGAGAAATATCACGCTTTTCTGAGTTTAGAAAAATCTAAATAGTTTTTTTAGATGGCATTTTTAAGTTTGATTAATACTTTATTAATGATAAACACGAAACACTACATTGTTGTTTTATTTCAAATTTACCTTATTTACAAAACAAAACAAAGCTACTTATAGATAAAAGATCTCAAGTCTTGTTTGACAGGTAGGTATGTGATAAGATGAGCAAGACAGGTGCGTGATGGTAAGCATCATGCCTGCTCATTACAGCCCACTAAATGTTCCCACAGCTGGGACTCGGGGTCTTCTCTCGCAAGGAGAGAGTCAAGGCCATAATCCCACACGATGGCCCAGTGCGGGTTGGTGGATGACACATGACTTCGAAAGATTCTAGGTACATGTCGGTTTCCTCACGATGTTTTCCTTCACCTTTTTAAGTTAGCGACATGACGCACATGACTTCGAAAATACAGTGGTGCGCGTGGTTTTTGAACCCGGGGTCTCCGGATCGGCAGTCGCCGTTCTGCCGACTAGACCAGCTGTAACTTATTACAGCCAGTGCCATGGAGATATTTGAACTTGAAGAATTAACAATTAATATTACTGCCCAGAACTTGCAGTGCGCTCGTCACCTAGAGATAAGTGTAAGATAATTTGTCTTTTTTACCCTGTAATTTCTCTGGAAATATTGACCTTTAAACCGGAACATGGTAATGTTTCAACATTACTGTTTGACGATAGAACAACTGACATAGATCTGATTATTTCCTAAAGGTCCTTCAACTACTACTATGTTCCGATTGTATAGACAATGTCTCCAGTTGATTTTTTTTTTTTTACCTAATAATCTATACTAAAATTATAAAGCTGAAGAGTTTGTTTGTTTGTTTGAACGCTAGGATCTCGGGAAGTACTGGCCCGGATTGAAAGATTATTTATCTATTGGATAGTCCGTTTATCGAGGAAGGCTTTAGGCTATAGAAAATAACGCTACTATTAATAGAAGCGGAGCATGAATCAAGAATGTAACAAAATCGGGAAAAAATATTCCTTTTTGAGAGTTTTCGTACGTTTCGTGCTTTGACATGACACATGACAGCATGTGTCTAAGATTGCGTCATTGAATATCACAGATTACATACCTCTTGAATATAAAACCTTTACTAATCAATTTTTTTTTCTAAATATGAGTTGGTACAACCAATTTCCGACAGATGGCGTAGCAGGTAGCTGAAGAGGTGTTTTGTTTGAAAGCGATATTCTCAGGAATGGTTGAACCGATTTCAGTAATTCTTTCACCGTTGTATATGTACGGGATCCTGATGAGTACTATATAATGTACCACGGGCAACGCCGGGGCGGACATCCAGTATAGTATAAAAAAAAAATCAATGCCACTTTTCGTTGTAAGTGAACTCCTTCTAAACGGCTCGACCGATTTGAATTATTATTCAGCCCGGCAGATGGCACTGCACTTGATGTTTTGGTTACTATCCGAGCGAAGCCGGGACGGGCCGCTAGTTTACTTATAAAAAGCAGAATCGACAAAATTTCTAATTTTTTGTGAAATCTACGAATACATATTAACGTTATTTTATAGCTTATTTTATAACGTCGCGTCGCCCGGGTAAAAGGTGAGCATTTAGTTTTGTAAAATTTTTGAAACCCGCTACACCGATTTCTATTAAATTAATATGGATACCCCTGAAATTTCTACCAAACAAAAAAGTAATCATAAAAATCGTTTGATCGAGACAAGAACATTGGGAAGAAGAGGAGGCTCCTTTTTCGAAGTCGGTTAAAACATCCGTAAAATAATAATGTTAATATTCAGGGACGAGCGTAGAGTGAAGATATTAGTAGGAAGTAGGAATTAAAATCCTTACTTACATAGAATACTTATAATACATACATGAATTTATCGAACAACCTATTCACACGTATGTTTGTTCTAGCTGGGAATCGCACCCACGACCATCGGCTCACTGAGCAGACTTACTACCGACTAAGCCACGAGGTTTGTCAATATGAATTGTACATTACATTACTGTTTTAATTTTAGCATATCTATACTAATAACATAAAGCTGAAGAGTTTGTTTGTTTGTTTGAGCGCTAGGATCTCGGGAAGTACTGCTCCGAATTGAAAGATTTTTTTCTATTAGATAGTCCATTTATCGAGGAAGGCTATAGAACATAACGCTACTATCAATAGAAGGGGAGCATGAATCTAGAATGTAACAAAAACGGGGAAAAAATATTCCTTTTTGAGAGTTTTCGTAGCGTGCTTTGACATGACAGCATGTGTCTAAGATTGCGTCAACTTCAACTTCATTTTTTTCTTTTGGGTGCCATTCGGTAATGTCACCGTAATTTCGCCAATGTTCAAGATTGCGTCATTGAATATAAACCTTTGCTAATGAAATTTATTTCTAAATATGAGTTGGTACGACCAATTTCCGACAGGTGGCGTAGCAGGTAGCTGAAGAGGTTTTTTGTTTGAAAGCGATATTCTCAGGAATGACGGAACCGATTTCAGTCATTGTTTCACCGTTGGATATGTACGGGATCCCGTTGACTGCTATATAACGTACCACGGGCGAAGCCTGGGCGGACATCTAGTGTTATAATAAAGCTGGACATAGTTGGATTTTTTGATTGCGTGTCCGGCGGGTCCGGCCGATAAATGGTACCCGACTTTTGTTATGCTATTTATTCACTTATTGTAGGTACATATATATGTATAGTCGACTGTCGGTCGCTTCCGCAGTCAGTGGTGTTCATTCCTTTTTTAATCGACTTCATAGAAGGATAAGGATCCTTCTTTGAAGTCGATCTTCTTTCTCGATTCAGTTGTTTATTTTTTACATGACAAGCGATAGCTCTGCTAATTGTGAATATTTTTTTGACCGGTAGATCAAGCTACACAGGTCACATATACATTTTATCCAAATCGGTGTGCCGGTATTTAAAAAAAAAAATACTACATTTATCTGGACGACAGCAGATTTCATAAAATATGAAGTGCCTGTCTGAGTTTAATTTTAAATTGAAGTCGGTTTTTTATTGAGTTATTTATTCGGTTAAAATTAAATTATTTTGTGCCTATTAAATACGAGACACAAAATTGGCAGTCATAGGAACTGCCGGTAGAAGTGAAAACTTAACTTACTTTGGAAACTACGCGGGTGAAACTGGAGAGCGTGGTCATGAGCATGGACATCTAGATGCATTTCTAGATAGCAAATGGAAAATTTAGACACATTTCCCCGCAGATTTCTTATCATTTCCGAGCGTGACGCTTAATTCAATTCACAGACCACGAAAAATCAGTTTATTGCGCGCCAAAACTTTTCACAAAACAAACATAGTTTTCACTTTAAAATGCGTGTGTGTATGCAGTACGCACTTACGAGCATACAAGAAGTTAATAGTTATTCTCTTTATTCCTCGAACTAAGCAGTCTACGAGTACTTTCTACTATACATCAGTTAATATATGCAACGCAAAGTATTAATTAACCTGAATTTAGTTAACAATGTTAATGTTTGTTTTGACTTTTTGGTATTGTTTACCACTTGTATTGATGATTTTGATTTGAAACTCTCAATATATTTGCATACCATTAGGTGAAAACATGGTGGACCCTTATTTGTATCTCTAGCTTCAACGTTATGTAACAATATTAATTGTGTACAACCCATGTTTTGCAAATTAAATAAATTGAATTGAATGTTTACTAAAAAATTTACTACCTGACTTCAGGGTATTGGATTTTCGTGACGGTGTCTGCGCACATAGTTTTTTTTTTTACTTTTATAGGTTTACATTTGACCGCCATCTCGCCTGATGTTAAACGATGATGCGGTCTACGATGGAGCGTGTTAACCTAGAAGAAACCGATTCACTCTCGATTTGAAGACACAAAGATAACTATAGGGTAACTATAGGGAAAAACCCTCTCAGGCCACGTATTCCACAGCCTAGACGATTATTTTCAATTTGCTCTCATCATTATTTTTCTAACGCGCCAAAATAAGTAAAACTTCGCACTTCAATAATAATGTAGCGTGTCCGGCATTTTACCCAAACGTCCGGCTAAACTAGCTGGTCTGTGCCTGTCTAGATGCCAGGCATCCCTAGCTAGGTGCGTCTCAATGGAATGTCTCCGTGAATCGATATTTTTAGAAGGTATGTGGTAGGTCAGAGAGCGTTGCGTGGGCATGAATGGACATGAATGGCAGCTTTGTGCCGCCGCTGCCCGCACCGCCACCGCCTAGCTAAATTAACTATGCTATTGCTGCCTCTTTCATTACCACTCGAAAGTGTAGAGAGAGCAATAACAACGCTATAAGCAATTTAGTTCCACTGTAAACTCTCGATCATGAATGGCAGCCGTACAGCAAAAAGAGTTTTATGTCTGGGCAATAACCGTCGACGTCGTTCGAATAGTTACTCGTAGATGGGTAGATAAAAGTTTACGCCGGTCATTGCAGGTGCAAATATTTCGCCACACTAACTGCAAGGTTCCGCAGAGCACATGTATTAAGCCGAAAGGGCATTCTAAACGTCACTGTTAACAATTTTTTACTATAGGGCCAATCGTGATCGATATCTGGATGAGATAGGGATCGGGATTGGCTACTTGCGAAATCGTCTTTGGAACGCAAATCTTTGTAGTGAAAACGTCTTTGGTCGCGTTGAGCATTTTTTGGTAGGGGAAAATCTAATAAGTTCGAGTCATCGACATGCTAACGTCGTGCGGGGGTGCCGTAGTTTCAGAGCGGCGGCGGAGCTGCGGAGCGGCTCGTGCGCGTAAAGGTCTGCGCCGACTTGTACGACTCCGCTCCCACCCTACAAATAAAATACACTCAAATATATGCTTTATGTCATACATGTTAAGATATAGATTACATTGGCAACATAAATTAGCAGACGGCTGTCAGCGAGCGGTCTGCTATTAATTTGTGTTGCCAATGTAATCTGTATCTTAACATGAATGTCATAAAGCCCATATTTGAGTGTATTTTATTTGTCATGCGGTAGCCGAGTCGTATAAGTCGGCGCAGACCTTTAGACGGGTGGGTGGAATCTTTGAAGCCGCGTCACCGACACGCGTAATAGCTAAAAATCTATAGATGTATTGGTCTAACTAAGGTATTGTCCAACATTACTGCTTGTTAATAATTACAATTCTACAAGTACAAGTTACAAGTTTTCACTTTTATCCAATCAATGTGCAAGCTGTCCTACTGTGGAATACAATATGTAAAATGTACCTTTATGTTTTCGATAAACTAAGTCTCCTTCAATATTCAAAAATCTTGTAAATCACTAGAATTTAAGTTTAAGTATATATTTTTCTGTATTGTTTTTTGTGGTAAAACAAATGTAATATAGAGGTCGTATCGATAAATTACGAATACAAATCATGTACGTACTGTAACGGATCACAAGTAACAGTACTGTTGCAACCATCAGGTTGCATTCATATTCGATAACCGCATGAAAGTCAAATCTGGTACTGTACTCTGTATTCTAACGGCTTTTGACTCTGAAAACCCACGAAACGTTTGGCATGTTACGTTTATTTGCAAAAGAGTTTCTTTTTTCTGCATCTGAGAATAATCGTAGCGAAATATTTTAACTTAAACAATCAATCAATAAACAGCCCACTAAATGTTTCCACTGCTGAGATTCGGGCCTTCTCTCACAAGGACAGAGTTAAGGCAATAATCCACCACGCTGGCCCAGTGCGGGTTGGTGGATGACACATGACTTCGAAAGTTTCTAGGTACATGTCGCTTTCCTCACGATGTTTTCCTTCACCGTTTTAAGTTAGCGGCATTACGCTTATTATTAACTTAAATAATACCACTTTGTAATAGGACTCGGGAAGAACTTTTGTCCAGGAGTGAAAGCTTTACTTTTTTTTTCGAGATAGTGGCAAACAAACCCACCGACCACCAGATGCTTAGTACCTAATAACCCTCGTTTATGCATATCTGCGACATCAAAGACGTTGACTATCTTTCGCCAATCCGTATAAGAGCAATTTTTTTAACTATTATAGGTTTATACTTTACCGCCATCTCGCCTGATGTTAAGCGACGATGCGGTCTACGATGGAGCGTGCTTACCTAGTAGAAACCGATTCACTCTCGATTTGTAGACAATGAGATTGTAACCACCGGGAAAAACCCACTCTGCCTGAGTGGGTTTTTCCCGGTGGTTACCATTCCATAGACGTTCTTATGTAAATGTAGAGTCAAAACTCTTCATTTGAGTCTTTGCAACGTCAGCCACAAAACGATGATACCCTTTTTCACATGTTTCTTGTTGTATGATGATGGGAAGACTTTAAGAAAGTAGGTATAACAACAATTTACAGAAATACCATCAAATTTTCGTGCAATATTCTGTTAAGAATCTCAACGAATCACCCAGCAAACAGACAAATATATAAGTCATATAAATACACAATCGATTGTGATTGTTTGTGATCCATCGTACACCGACCGAAGGGTCAATTCGCCATGTTTGCTCGGACCGTTAGAGGCCTTTTCTCACGCCAAAAACAATGCACGGCTGTTTGCATTCACCATAACTGAAAACGCATGGTTTATTTTCACAGTCAACCTTAGTACGGCGAGTATTGAGTTGAGAATTAAATGGAAACCGCCAGGTGGAATTGGGTTTCGATGACGAATGGCAAACGACAGACACGAGTTTGAGGCCAGATTGTTTGCCCAACAAATTGATTTAAACGGTCAACGGTCGGTTGATTGGACTGCACCAGGAAATGCTGGGTGGCATTGAACGGTACCCAAAGTTGACGTTGCAATTTCTTAAATTCAAGCTTTTGTTGAATTTAGTAAATTTACTGCTTATTGAGACCAGTCAAATTCTCCAAAGAAATGTCGAAATTTACTAAAGGAGTGTATAAAATATTCGGTCATCTTTAAGTTTTATGAGAAGTGTCATAAGCAAATAAACATTGGTCGATACTTCATCATACAACACCATCTAGCCCCGAACTAAACAAATGGAATAGGTACTATGGAAGACAGATAGCTGATATGATACACATACCTATATAATGTTCAAAACATACTTATGATACATAGAAACACCTAGACACACAACAAACATCCATATTTGTCACACAAATGTTTGTCATGGGTGGTAATCGTGAAATGGAACCCAGAAACTGTGATTCAGCCTTCAGCCAGCAGACTCCATATCTCATAACATGAGGCTAATCGGAGGTTAATCGTACAGGCTCAAGTAGTACCTATTAAAACTTATTTCGGTGCCGAAACCTGCACTAAACTTACAGTTTGAGACCAAATAAGTTAACAATAATTTTCTCGAAGATTTTACCACGTAGCCACTGAGACAAATAACGAATTTTGTTATTAACTTTCAAGATAATAAAATATTGATCATACACCTCAAGATAATATTTTAATCAGATTGTATCTTCATGAGGTGAAATAAAAAACGTAATTCAAGAGCGTCCATCACCTTTCCGAGGGCTACTCTCTAATTCCCCGCACGTGCCCTTATTAGTCCAGCGGCGCGGCGTGACATTGCCCTCGACTGTCAAGTTGAAGGGCGTCGGTCGTCGGCTCCGGGCAGCCAAGCGTGACCAAACTACCATCGGAACTATTACCATTGGGCGCTCGAGCTGCTCCCATCCTGTGTGACGCAACATACAGATCGTCCACATACGGATACACTTTCCACGTAAGGAGCTGTGCTTAATTTTTACAACAAAACATCACTTGACTACACATATAACTCCAAATGAATTATGCAGAGACCACATATTATGACGAAATGGGAGTGGAACTGGTAAGTCAGCTACCCAAGGTCGTCCACTATCTAAGGCTATTTAAGGTGCTCGCCTGGTTTGGGAAAACTGGCCAGAGAAGCTGCTCAATTCATCCCTAGCGGGACAACAGTGAAAGCCAATCACCCCTCACCCTGAATTAGATTACACACCTAGATAAGCGTCAGTCAAATAAGGGACCTTTCGACGACGAGGTACTCGAAAAACAAAGTACATCGTTGACGTTTGTACGAGTATGTACGCCGTACCATAAATACCTCTTTGATTAATCTTTTTAAGTCGTCCATTTTCAAGGACAAAATATTCCGATAATTATACCCTGAAGAACATGCAAAAAGTTTGGTAGCTCAATTTAACACTAACTCAAAGTCAAACTTTTTAGCGTGTCGCTAGACCGCATCGTCGCTTAACATCAGCCGAGATTGCGATCAAATGTCAACCAGCAATAGATAAAAAAATAGGCAACAATATTTCATTGATTCTTTTGTTGTTAGGATGTTTAAAGCAGACGATTTAAATCACAACAAAACCGCACGGCCATCCCTTCAGTTACCTCACACAAAGCAGCGAGCCAGGGCTTTGACATTGAGTTACGAAACCGCATCAAAAAATGAATCATCTTCGACGGCGCTCGTCTGTTGCCGGTTACGAAACGACTTGGATTGATTTGTTGATGTCCGTGATGACATTTCCGAGTACATCTTCATAAAAGCATTTGAGTTTTCGTTGTTGCTATGAACAGGCGGCATATTATAATGCTTGCTACACGTTTGAAAGAATATTTTTGCGGTTTTCACATCACGGTTTTCAGTTAGTCATAAATACAAATTTGTCTGATGTTATGCCTAAGTAGTGAATGTTTCTAAATAAGGTATAGCTATTTAATTGTAGATATAACTACATCACCTACATTCTGACACCATCCGCTATTTTGGTCATTCGTGGAACTAAAATACCTACCAATGTTTTTTTATATATTTTTAAATTGTTTTCTGTCATGCTTGTCAGCTTACTTTAAGAATAGAAATACAAAATTAAATTGTAAATACCTTCCAAGCTAGAAACCAATTACAAATTAATAAACATACATTCAATGTCCTAGATGCTTTCGCAATCTTTAAATCGTTAATGTGAAGTGTTAATTTATAAAACTTTAATGTGTTAATACTGAATGTATCGATTTAACTATTTATTAAATCACCTTCACATTTGACCCAACAAAGACTTAATGACATCGATTCAAAAAACCATAATCGTTTTATTAAAAACCGCATGACGCCGCGATTCGCTGATTTTGATTAATAATATCTCGAGGCGACCTTCCTGGCGCCTGGTGACCCTCGGGATTGGCAAGGCCGTCTGCGCCGAGCTGATGATGACTTGTCCTCTCCTGGATACCTACTCGTGTTTAGGCAAGTCATATGACAGTACACAATAAAAACTAACGGGCTAACAAGTCATTTGTCCAGGGTAGAATAACTAACCAGCAAAACAAACGTACGCCGCCGCCGCGCCGCGCGCCGTCACAATGCATTTTTCGAATCCTATGACCAAAATCATCACAACTTGGCCTACCTATAATATTAATAAACGAACATGAACCTCCCCTCTTTGCAGCGATGCAAACAAAAAATAAATCCATGTACAACTTTCTCAAATTCGCGAAAACATGCAAATGAAAGAAAATTTGGACACTTTGTAATAATTACTTACGTGGCGAGGAATATATAAAAATAACAGAGTTAAGAACATACCCTAATAAATTATTATTATTATTAAGAGCCCATTGTGTCCCATTGTTGAGCAAAGGCCTCCCTCCCTACCCTCCTTCCATTTTTGTCTGTCTTGACTCAAAGTAGTCCAGTCTTTAACGTGTTTGTCGAGGTCATCCCGCCATCGCCTATTGGGTCTCCCGCGTCGTCGTTTCCTATTTGGCTGCCACTGGGTAGTGATCTTAGCCCAGCGATCGTCTGACATTCGATAGACATGTCCAGCCCAGTCCCACTTCAAATTGCTGCACCCTAATAAAAGATTTTTAAAACGTTGAGATGAGCAACCAGGTGGTATTATTTTTTATATAATAAAGGGAACTATTGCAATTGACCTAAAGTTACCCCAATTAAGTACCTATAAAAATAGAACCGAACATTGCATTAGTAGTAGGTACTTATTTGAATTTATCAAAACTTTATTATAATATCCGTATGTGTAACTTTATTTCACCCGGACTTAACTAAATGCCACCATCATAAATAATTTATTACGTATCAAAGCTTGTTTGTCCCAGTTAGTCCATTTACAACATGCATGAATGATCACCTTTGAATGGGCTTCAACGTTCGCATATAAATATTAAAATACACAACAAAAACATGCACACGCTGTATGAAATACGTAAAAGAAAATTAATACATTCGTTGTGCTCATAAAGTTGTAAGTCGTTAATGAAATATCTGTAGGTTAACGATGAATGGGATTATGAATAAACAACTTATATTCTTATGGAACAAAACATTATAATTAAAATGGGAAAAGGGCGCACTGGTATCTGGGGACTTTGGTAATCACTTCATAGTATAAAACAAAGACGCTTTATCAGTCCCTATATCCCTATGTATGCTTAGATACCTATTTAAAACTACCAAACAGATTTTGATGCGGGTTTTATAAATAGATAGTGTGATTCAAGAGGAAGGTTTATATGTATAATAAGTGCATACAAAAGTAGAGAAAACAGCAAGCACTAATAATTTTTAAGGTTTCTAATGTAATGTCACAAATAAACACATTTTTGCGCTTACTTTGCAAACGCTAGCTGGATCCTAGCAGATGGATCAAAGTAATATACTGCAGTAGTGTACCCCTTAAAAAGGTCTACAAAAAAGTCAACAATTGTCTATCTCTTAGGGATAACCCACAATAACCATTTTTATTCGTATTTTTAGTATCAGCATAGAACCCGTGCGAAGCCGGGGCGGGTCGCTAGTAGTATAATAATTAACTCCCATTATGCTTTGTTCGAGCGAAAATCCTTACGACGGACTTGTAGATAAGGATTTTGGTGCGCGACCGAACTGAAAAAATTTTAAGACTAAAATCATAAGAAAAATATACAACGGAAGTGACGCGTACAAACTGACCGTGGCCAGTATAGCCAGCTTTATTTTTCAGAGGATCGAACCATATTATCAGAAGTTCCGAAGGAACTTCTTTTCCACCTGGTGTCCCATGACACACATATTTTTTTAACAATGATAGGCTTACACACTTGACCGCCATCGCACCTGATGTTAAGCGACGATGCGGTCTAGGATGGAACGTGCTTACCTATAAGAAACCTATTATTCACTCTAGACTTGAAAACACTATGGATATAAATAAAATAAATTCATAATGTATCAATTAAAATCATGAACTATTACTAAATCTCTTTTTTATTTCAATACTAGATAATCAAGGACTAACGATACGCTTTGACAGCTGCCTAGTTAACGTCAAGTGACATTGTCAATGTCATGTTGACAGATGAAGAATGCCGATCGGCGAGGCTTGTCGTTAGAGTTATTGCAGACCTGAGGTTGTTCAACACGTCAACTCTTTGATATAGTCGGGTCTCAGATGACACAAATATTTGATAAGTAAGCTTAATAATGTAGGTAACTCACTAATCTGAAATATCTTTTCACCTATCTATCACTCATACATATCTGCCATTCTGAAAACGCTAAACTAAATTAATAAAAAAATATCTTGTGTCTTCTCTATGATGTGAGACGCATCCCTTCGCGGATATATGAACTACACGTCCACTGCCTACCTTACTTATCCCACTGCTATAAAGCATTAGACTTTTCTGATTTGACTCCAGCGCAGCGTCGGACTGGTCACATAGTCGAGATCGGATTTTCCAGCGCGGGCTTCCCACGGGCATGCTTGTGAGGCATGTGGCAACCGTAGGATAATACCTCGGAACCCAGGCTTATGATCTCCATTGAGCCACCAAGGGCCTTTCAGCCCAGTCTGACCCTGGGGTTCTCTCTTATTTTGCCTCGGCCAAAACAGCCCATATTCCACTCGGGATTGCTAGGATGTCGACGACCCATGTTGCCGCTGGGAGACTAACGCTGCAAGAGCGTAGAAACAACGCCCGTCTGAAAGCCCTCAGCGGCGGACAATTACAATGCTCGTTACGAGCTTTGCATTGCGATTGAGAGATAATTGCATTTAATTACAGCGCTAATTGAAGTTGACAACACGGCTAATTCAGGATAAGTACTTACTAATGGCGCCCGCGATTTTATTGCCATGTTTCCGGTTTTACTTGGATTAAATGTAATTTTATGACCTCTATCGTGGTGCATGTCTGGCTACTACTTTCTAGCATTTTATTGAGACATAAGGACAGTTCGCGGAGTTTAGTAGGTCTTCGTTCTGAGCAACATATTTAAGTATACAGTTACGGTCTTGTTCATAAATGTCTAAGAGCAACATTCTAGCTAGCAAAATGTGCTCCCCTGCTACTAATCAGCCAGGTCTGCAGCTCCGTGTTGGGGTACAAGGTATACTGTATAAAATAGGAGAGATATGACAAGTTTTCAGCTTGCCTTTAATGCCTACCCAAAATTTGGTGCCAGGTCTCGGAATAATGGAACAATAGGTCGAGATTATAATTTTGTTATACAGTAATTTTTCTTTTAAATATAGGATGTATTGTTCTTTTAAATGAACACACGAACTATTTTAACAACTGTTGTGCGCCGTCAGTAGTCATGAAAAGGTACGCTGAAAGGTTCCTCCTAGCAGGCCTATTTGAACATGAAGAGTATAAATCACTGCCTGGTACTGCACTGCGCTCGTGACTCGGAGATAAATATGGTAGGTAGTTCCCCAGGACTCAGCCCCACCGCCACATATAGGTACATACTAATACCTATTTGGCACATAGGGGAGTTCCGCTGCTCAAGTCGTATACGCAAACGAATTTAGGTAGGATACGTTTATTTACGTATCAGAATTCACCTTATGTATAACTAAGTCGTTTGCGTTTGTAGTTATACCCCCGTGTTATACCTATCCTACTAATCTATACTAATATTATAAAGCTGAAGAGTTTGTTTGTTTGTTTGAACGCTAGGATCTCTGGAAGTACTGGTCCGGATTGAGAGATTATTTTTCTATTGGATAGTCCATTTATCGAGGTAGGCTATAGGCTATAGAAAATAACGCTACTATTAATAGAAGCGGAGCATGAATCAAGAATGTAACAAAATCGGGAAAAAATATTCCTTATTGAGGGTTTTCGTACGTTTCGTGCTTTGACATGACACATGACAGCATGTGTCTAAGATTGCGTCATTGAATATCACAGATTACATACCTCTTGAATATAAAACCTTTGCTAATCCATTTATTTTTTTCTAAATCTGAGTTGGTACAACAAATTTCAGACAGATGGCTAAAGAGGTGTTTTGTTTGAAAACGAAATATTCTCAGGAATGACTGAACTGATTTCAGTCATTCTTTCACCGTTGTATATGTACGGGATCCTGATGAGTACTATATAATGTACCACGGGCAACGCCAGGGCGGACATCTAGTATTATTATAAACGCACGCACGTTTGTAAGAGCGTATGGATATATATTCTCTCACGCAAAAACTACTGAAGCGATTTGGATGAAATTATGATAATGTTATGAAATAACACATAGTCATCCCGGGAAAATAACAGGATCGGGTACTACGCGGGTGAAACCGAACCAAACACAAAACAAAAACCGCTTGTCCGTACGGTAGTGTAAAAGCACCATCATAATGTTTCGGCACCGGCGCCAACGCAACACGTATAGGTAGGTACCTATAACGTTAAAAAATTATTTTCGTGTCGCGTGTTCGATTTCATTAAATTGTCGTAACATTCAACAACGCCGGTATTTTTATGTTGTTTTAATGAAACTGTATTCATTTCCGAGCGATTCGATGTGTAAACTAACTGCGCATTTCATAAGATGGCCGCTAGTCGGTTTTCTAACGAACTTTGACACGGCGCTGGCGCGTTTGATTTACGATAATTAGACGAATGAAATCGATTTATCATTTTTAAATTTACTACTCTAACGGATGAATAAAATTTACATTGGATATAGGAAGAGAAGAAGAAGCAAATTCAGCACGATTATGAGAGCATACATTAGTTTGATCGCAATATGATCTATATTTTAAAAATTCTAGGGGAGCCCGAAAGCTTTGCTCGATCATACAAATTATTATCAATCGAATGAAAAGTAATAACAACGCAACAACACTTCATGTAAATGACTTCAAGTTATATTCAAATGAACAACGGTTAAATTATTTGGATACTAGCGGTCGGCAAACATTGCCCTTCAAACACAGCGACGTTTTAACTCGTATTAAAGTGAAAACTTCTTTTGGCGCACCACACACACATTTCCCGTGGGCTGTGAATTGAACTCAAGCGTCACTTTCGTAAATGAAACAAATCTACGGGTACGTCGGGGCTATGGCCATTGGCCAACTAGAAATGCGTTAGCATTTCGAGATGGCCATGGCCAGTTGGTCAGGGGCCACGCCCTCCGGTTCCACCCGCGTAGTTTCCAAAGTAAGCTATCAAATTCTGAGCAGTCCCTACTCGGTAGGACTGCCAATTTTTTAAATTTTAGCTCCCCCCATTTTTACTAGCAAAGTAATTACGAAGTAAGTATCCTAGTTCTCTACTAGCGGAGTTTCACCTACATCAAGTGCGTTATCGCGTTAATCACCCTTCTTCCATGTACCATGTACCCACTATCTGCGCCTACTCGGTAATCTTATCATTAACTGTATTCACTATTACTACAGAGTACAACATATGCAGAGAACCAGATGCCATTTTTCGCGTCGTACGGAGTGTGATTCCATCGCACTTACAAGGCGTACAACGTACAAATGAGATCAGCAGCACTATTCCATTAGATTATCTCCATTGAGTTTAAGCGTTTGCCAACGAGAAGTACCTCGAAAATCAATATGTTCTAGTAAAGTGATAGGTGGAGGACATACGACATCGAATAATATTTGGCCAGCGTGAAAGACAAAGTCTTATATCAGTGTCCTATGAGTAAAAACCAAATGACTGCTTATGACTTTGGGTTTCATTTTTAAAATAAATTATCTTGTCGTATTTTGACCTGTTCATATCATATATCTTTTGGAATTTGTACATGTAACGATAAGGGTAATATTTAATACCAGTATTATCTACCAGTAATGATAATGTTAATAAAAAACTGCAATGATAATAATGACATCGCGATTATATGACTAAATTATCAGTTTTCTTATACTACTTCAATCCTGTCATTTGTCTAAAATAATCGTTCTGTGATTCCTTCGTTTTTATTATGTTTTGGCGTTTCTTAATTTAGGGAGCTAACTTGCGACTTTTTGAGTTATTTCTCTGTGAATTGTTCTATCCGCGAGGCACAGTCGTCCGCCCGGCGCCTGCCCCTCATACAATATTAATGATTTGACAGATCTATTGCCGGATAATTAAAACCCTATCGCACTTAGAACGAAATACGTCTAACGTCTAGACGTGGATTTACAAAGAATAAAACAGATTTGTATTTCTGAAGCTTTGTTTAACTGCGTTTACTTTTCCGTTTTATCTTTTATACTTAGTATAGAGTGACGGAAGGAGCAAAACAAGTGTTTGATGGTGAGCAGCATGCCTGCCCATAGCAGTACAGTGTCACGCAGCTGTTGGAACATGTAGAGTCCAAATCGTTATCTAGCACTGTACTATGTTAGTAGCTCATTTACGGTGAGATAGACTAAACGGATAGGGATGAAATTTGGAACACAGTCATATTATCATCAACATCAACAGCCCACTAAATGTTCCCACTGCTGGGACTCGGGCCTTCTAGAGAGTTAAGGCGATAATCCACCACGCTGGCCCAGTGCGGGTTGGTGGATGACACATGACTTCGAAAGATTCTAGGTACATGTCGGTTTCCTCACGATGTTTTCTTTCACCGTTTTAAGTTAGCGGCATTACGCATATGACATCGAAAAGACAGTGGTGCGTGTGGGGTTTGAACCCGGGGACTCCGGATCGGCAGGCGCCGTTCTCTCGACTAGACCAGCCGTAAATTATCGTAGACGTAATCATATTAGATATAGTCTGGAATAACACATAGGCTACTTTTAGTAACGGCAAAATAACGGGGACGTAAATTACGCGGGTATAATTGCGGGGCGCTGTCGTACTATTAAAAAAAAATACGCAACTCACATTAACAAGTTATACTTATCACCAAGCGTAATACAACAGACGAATCGTAACGTGGTCCCTTGTTAACTCATCTGGTTCACTTTTTTTGCATCCCAACGGCCCGGTCATGAACCCTGGCGGGGTTCACCGCGGGCCAACAACCTTTGTGCCAGAGCAAAAAAAAAAAACGCTATGAAATTTCATACCGCCGAGATTTTGATACGCAATGAGCGTGAAATACGAGTACGGACCGGGAAATGTGCCAAAGAGCCGTTGTTCAGACGAGTATTTCGATTTGAATAGTTCCTATGTATTAGGCTGATAATCTAGACCAGGGGTTGCCAACCTTTCGGGAGTCATGGGCCACATGCTGAAAAAAGTAGATATTGCGGAAAGTAGGTAGTGCGGCACGCACTTTTAAAAGGTTGTAATTCATTCGCAATTAATTACATATACTATATAGAAATTTTTTTTTTTTTTGGCCGGGCAAACCTTTTTTAAATCCTATTTTCTTAAATCGTCGCGGGCTGCTTGCTAGAGCGTCCGATTTCGCAATCCCAAGGTCGTAGATTCGAGTCCAGAGTCCAGACTATAATTTAACTGTGTTCCAAATTTCAACCCAATCCAGTCAGACATTTAGACGTCATTGACATCCAATTATCATCATACTTTCACGTACATACTATCTATTAGTGGGATAGCAGGATTTTGTATAATTTCTGATAAGAGCTTTAATATACCTACTAATATGTTTTTCTTTTGACAAATTACCTGATAAAGTTGTCACCTTTTTTTAAATCATTTGGAACGTACCTGTAACAAAATACAAATCATCATTAGTTTAACAGACTCATTTTAAAATTAAGATCATGATTGTTGCCCAATTTAAGATCACGTCAACATAAAACGGGTACAGATCTTCTCCTTCTTTCGCTATACTTCACTGCCTTCTTGTCAAAAAAAAGTTTGAAATTTACAAAAAATCTATTGACTGAATTATGGATTGATTGAGCCTTGACACTCCCTTTACTCTCTTTGCGAAAGAAAACCTCGAATCCCAGCAGTGGGAATATTGAATCAGCTGCTTATGCTGCGCTGTGCTGTGCTTATGTAAATCGGTAAATAAATTAAATATTGAAAGTTTGCGTCAAAAGAAAGTTTCAAGTTAGAGTTTAAAAAAATGGTCTGGATTATGGAAAAATAATTAAATTACATCCCTTTAAATAATTCATAACACTTCAGGAAAAAGGTGCCCTGTTTCTGGATCGTTCGGAAGGAAAACCACATAATAGTTAATTACTTATCTAGTCGTCCGAGTTCAATATTGCACGTAAACACATAATTAATTAATATAACTAATAATAAATCTAACGTTAGTAACATCACACCAGTGAGGCGTATATTTACAAATAGCAAACAGCATTTTTTCCTCGTAATATTGAGTGCAACTCGTGTTTGCATTAAAATAAGTAATGATGAGTTCTTAGCAATGAGAGAGAGAGAGAGAGAGAGAGAGAGAGAGAGAGAGAAGTAAGATAAAGTAAAAGGGACGACCACGAAGTGTGCCTGATAGTAAGCAACACGCATCTCTTTCGACTGGAGCACTGCCAATTTGAAGTGGACTTGGTTTGGAGACTCGTCTGCGGCGTGTCGGATAATGTTTGGGCCAGACCACAAAGTAGAATACCGATCGCAAACAACGTTGCGGGTAGACTAATCTACTACCTAATGGATGGCGGCAAGACCACGACAAATCCTCAATAATTGGCGCAGACGCAGATTGAAAGATGAGGGTAGGATAGTCTTTGGCCAATATCAATTATTAAATCATTAATTCATCCAAGTTATTTTTAACCCCCGACAAAAAAAAGGGGTGTTATAAGTTTGACGTCGATGTCTGTCTGTCTGTCTGTCTGTCGGTCTGTCTGTCTGTCTGTCTGTCTGTCTGTCTGTGTGTGTGTCTGTCTGTGGCACCGTAGAGCTCAAACGGATGGGCCGATTTCGATGCGGTTTTTTTTATTTGAAAGTTAATATCCGTGCGGGTGTTCTTAGCTATGTTTGGTTAATATCGATTCAAAATGGCCGCCTCCACAAAATGGCGGACAAAATATTTCTTCACAACCTACCTCAATATGGGTATCAAATGAAAGGGCTTGACTAGCAGAGTACTAAACGCTATAACAAATTTCAAATTCAAGATGGCCGCCACCACAAAATGGCGAATTATACAATATTTTTCACTACTACCTCAATATGGGTATCAAATGAAAGGGCTTGATTAGTAGAATACTTTGCACTATGACAAATTTCAAATCCAAGATGGCCGCTACCACAAAATGGCGAATTACATTTCCTTTTTCACAATTCCCTTAATATGGGTATCAAATGAAAGGGCTTGACTAGTAGAATGTTGTACAGATAACAAATCTAAGGTAGTCGGGGGTTAATCAAAATTTTTAATTTTGTTCTTGTTACATTTATGGTGTCATGTTACTCTACTCCAATTAATTATATTACAATAATACAATTTTGAGGAGCGATATACACTACAAACAGACACACAGCCAAAGCCAGCAAAATTATAAGTAGACCATCTCTATGTCGCAGGTCAAAAGTAAACAAACAAATAAAAAAATTGGTTATTTCACAAAAATATTGTAAAATTGACAAAAATAATAAATAGGTCGTTAAAATTATGTCATAAATAACATATTTCATTGTGAATAGCCGAAGGGAAAGTATGAATGGAAGAATTATGGGATTAAAGTGACCGCCCGCCGAGTTTTTAGATATTGAAACATATTAGGGCATTTATCAAAGCTCCTTTTTGGGAGCAGAGCCGAAAGTTGTAATGGATTTAAATCAAATCGGAAAAAGTAGGGAATCTAACGGAGTATGGATTTTTAGATTGTCACGTAACTGAAGTTTATTTTGTCATCAACACTGGCTTCAACTGTGAAAGAAAACATAGTGAAAATACGGAATTGTGAAGAAAAACATCTTTTGCGATACCACATTCAACAATATGCACTTTGTCATACGTATACGCTATTATTTAAGGCAAAGGGATCACGACTTTCCTGCTAATTAGTTCCGAAAGCAGTAAAAGACATCTGAGGTCTTTAAAAAAACAGGTACGTCAAAGTTATATCACTCTTAGTATTGGGGTAAATTTAACCCACAATTTAGATTATCATTAGCGGTAAACTGGGATGATAATTAGATAAAAATAATTTTAATTGGTGGTCAAGTGCGAACCTATTACAGTAAAAAAAAAATTGAAAAAGGTAATAATTATAAGTATTTATTAATAAGTAGCAATGAATACTAAATAGTTGTAAAAGTTGTCTATTTTGAATTTTTACGAATGATTTCGTTTTGCAAACTGGATAAAACTTTGTAATTTTAAAAATTATTGCGACAACCACTGACAACAGGGCTTGCTCCTAGACAACCACAACTAGGCAATTAAAACAATAACCCGGCGTCGCGAATTAGATAGGCGGATAGCCAAGTAAGTCCGTTTGTCTGGTCGTCAGCTGTCCTCAGCCGGCGATTGTAATCAACAACGCGGATGTACGCTAAACAAAGCTTATTAATGCATTAAACGCATTGTCGTAAGGCCAAGGACAGTTAGTCAGGACATTCTAAACAGGACATCGAATTTGAGGTGTATTGCATTCGTTACGGTCATAAATTAATCAAGTACCTAACTAGTAATACCTACTTGTTTTGTAAACGAAACTACGCAACGTATTGACTAATTGAACCCGTGGCTCAGTCGGTAGTGAGTTTGGTCACTGAGCCGTAGGTCCGTAGGTTAGGTGCCCAGATTCCTCATCACACACATTTACATATGTGTTGATTACGGATATTTGCTCTGTCTGGGTGTTTCTGTGTCATCACTACATAGTATAAAACAAAGTCGCTTTCTCTGTCCCTATATCCCTATGTATGCTTAAATCTTTAAAACTACGCAACGGATTTTGATGCGGTTTTTTTAGTAGATAGAGTGATTAAAGACGTAGGTTCATATTTATAATAATATATATTAAATAGTGGAGAAATACTGTTATTTATGAGGTTTCTAATGTGATGTCGTAAATAATTTCATTTTTCCGCTTGCACTGCAAACGCTGGCTGAACCCTACGAGCTAGAT
The DNA here is from genome assembly GCA_017562165.1 of Ectropis grisescens. NCBI lineage: Eukaryota > Metazoa > Arthropoda > Insecta > Lepidoptera > Geometridae > Ectropis > Ectropis grisescens. Next base: position 23,901,246 of record CM029776.1, read on the forward strand.
CAAATAATCTAGATCTAAATAATGTACAGCAATATTGTACCCCCTTCAAAAGCTCTACAAAAACGTCTGCAGTAGTATATCTCTATCTATTGGGAATAACCCACAATAACCATTTTAGTACTTATATTTAGTATCAGCATTGCGTGCGTGCGAAGCCGGGGCGGGTCGCTAATAATTATCTATTTAAAATTAATTATGTATACTAGTAGCACCCTGCGGTTTTACCCGCAGAGTTTCCATTATTTTACCGGGATAAAGAGTAGCCTATGTGCTGTGTTCTATAATTTAACTGTGTTCTAAACTACAATTTAACTTGATCTAAATGTTCACCTGATCTATTCAGACGTACGACGTGATTGAGATACAAACATCCAAACTTTCACATCAATAATACATATTAGAGGTATCCATAGACCATAGAACAAGCTCAGTTAAGATTGGGCTAGATGGTGTAGTGTCACAAAGCTTTGACCAATATTTATTTAATTTTTACTACAATTGTGTTTAGATACATTACAATAAAAGCTTCTACAGTTGGTGAGTTTTATAGGAATTAATCCAAATCCATCTCAAACTATATGACATCACAGATTTGTATACAACGGTAATTGTGATACGTTAGGTCGAGATAACCATCATTTATCTACGAGGCGCGAACGGAGAAAGTTCTGGAAGACATGGAGAATCGATTTTCGAGAGATATTACTGATAGCATTGACAGAAATATGTTGGGAAGAATCTCGAATCCGATTAGAAACGATAGTCTCAGTTGTGTGAGGAGTTATCCAGTCTACTTTAAATTTAAGTCTAAACTGCGAATATACAAAACTAGAGGTGCAAAACCGTACACACCTGCCTCTCTTAAATAAAATAACTATTTACGCCAATGAATTTGTCTACCTAAGACAATTATTTTTTCTTTATAAAAACCAAACAAACGACTTCAATTTAAAATATTAACTCACACACGCAACCAATTTTAGTAAAATTTGTATGAAAACAAATTCGGTAGGCCAACTAAACACAAAGCTACAACGAAAACCGAGGTTTCAGAATAAACGGAAACGTCATAATTTTTTTGATTTTCGCCAAGTTTTCAAAAACCGACCAATTTAAAAAAGGCCACCTAGAAAACAGTTTTATTAAAGAAAGTATCAAAACATTGGAAGATTCCTTAATCCCCAGATCTACATGTCTGTGTTAACTAAATAAAGCTTTCCTAAAATCATAGAGATCTAATCATAACAGATTTTGAATTCGAAATCAAACAAACCTATTTGTTTTTTTTTATAGCATTCAACCCAAATGTCAAATGCAGCATACTAAACAGGACTGTTATAAAACATGTCCCATAAATGGATGTCTGTATGAGTTAATCCATAACAAAGCTCGATATAAAATATGCGCGCGCGCACCCGTCTCGCCATCCCCGTCTTTTTGTCTCCACCACGAAGGCAGTGACGTAGGCGTGTCCCTTTTTATTGTAATGAATGTTCCCTTGTAAATGGTCCTTAAGTAGCTGCAATAAACAGTAAGGGGCCTACCACGTAAGAAGAAAGGATATACGTTTTTAATGAATTTGTTTTGTCAAATCAAGTAACATATTCGTCGTAAAAACGGTTTATTGGTTTAAATTGTTTTGTAGTTGGGTTGTGGTGTTGTCGGTCAGTGTTGTTAAAATTCTAAATAACATTATTAGATTACGAATGTTTGATTTTAATTGGAATAACCTCTGCACATGCGCGACAACAGAAGTGTTGTAGGTAGTTGTTGTGAGTCTAGGAAGACTACCAACAATTACCAAAGCTGTGATTTCCATGTGCACTACTACCACATTGATTTGACACGATTATCTCAGATCTTGCTCACTACCTTGGGGGGGGGGGGGGAAATCCGAGCTATTTTGGGAACACTGCTCCATGGGCGTTGGGGGCCAGTTAGTTGGGGCAGACCTCTGCCTCTTCATGGTGGCCGCGACAAGGATTTGTGGTGCTCTTTCCTTACTTTAACTCATGGTTGAAAAGGCCTCATTCTCTCCTTCGTCCCTCGCCTCTGCATCGGCCAGGAGATGATCACTACATAAGTGGCACCATATATGAATTATCACAAAAAACCTTACGGTTCGGAAGATACCTACAGCTCAAAATAGAATAGACTGCAGGCCCGTGAACAAAATTTATGGGTCATCTGATACAGCAGGAGACCTATGTAGGATGATAGAAGGGTATAAAGTAATAAGATTGAGCACTATGCCGTCACTTGTAAGCTGTCCAACTGAGTGCAGTTGAAGAGGGGGGGTTCTAAACCTCGATCATTTCTCCTTGTCGCATGATTTTTGTACGGCATTGCGAAATAATGTATTAGAAGAGGTATTGAAACTGTATGGAACCAATGCCATACATATTCAAATGACCAAGCTTACTCAGTAAATCGTCGGAAAATTAAATTTTTTTTTCACAAACTAACAATAAGAATTTTAAAATTTATAATTTGTATTATTTCAATACTTCTTCTAATCTATTATTCCGCAACGCCGTACAAAAATTATGCGACAAGGAGAAATAATCGAGGTTTAGAACCCCCCCTCTTCGACTGTACTCAGTTGGACAGCTTACAAGTGACGGCATAGTGCTGAATCTTATTACTTTATACCCTTCTATCATCCTACATAGGTCTCCTGCTGTATCAGATGACCCATAAATTTTGTTCACGGGCCTGCAGTCTAGAACGAACGGACGGGATGTACAAATAGACTCAGGACGCACCGAATCCTAGAAATAGCATCATTAAAGGGATAATAATACTAAGCAGGATATAGGGTAGCACTAAAATAAACTTTTGCACATTACTCCAAAACACAATAAAGTCAAGTCAGATTTTTAAGATCTAAACATGCAAGGAGTTGTCATCTTAGTTTTTACAATATGAAAAAGTGTCCTTACTGTTATTACAACGGTGTCCAACAGGCAGATAGATACACAGATGACAGGCCAAAAGAGCCTATTGTCTTATGAGTTTTATTTATCGTTTTCCGTACGTAGTAATTTGAAAGTGGGATTTGTTTTTTTGTGCGTCTACCGGCGCTAACAAAGGCCAGACAGTAGACCTCGACCGAGAAAGGGTGATCCGAACTTTTTAGATTGTTTGGCGGGTAATTTATTATTTGATCAGAACTGATTTCCTATTTTCACTCGTATTTATAACAATACACAAAAATTTAGACCAAAGAGCAAGTGAAACAGACTGCGACTAAGTCAATTAGTAGTTAATATTTTCAATACACACAAGTGCAATTAACATTTGTTTTGTAGTGGTAGGTCTCTAAGCAGAGTCCGACTCGGGAAGTACCACACCTTTGCCAGTTATTATTCCGCCAAGCAGTAATGTGAAACATTACTGTGTTCCGGTTTGAAGGGCAATGTTTCCAGTGAAATTACAGGGCATAGAGATAAAACATCTTAAATCTCTGGCTAACGAGCGCATTTCAGCACTAGGTAATGATTTGAACTACATATAAATTATATAATATATAATGTTCAAATAGTTGCATGTCACTGCGCTGTTATGGGCAGGCGTGTTGTTTACCATCAGGTACATGTTCTGCTCGTCTCGTCATTATATACTATCTCTATAAAAAAAGGACGTTCCTCAGAAGAAAAAAACATTCGGGATTAGCAAGAAAACAAATACATCTATCAAACTAGTTCATAAATGAGTGGTCATCGTACTTGCGTAAGCGCACCTGTCGCATTACACCAGATTAATGCATAGCCACGGCACGTAAATCAAACGAATCAAACTTGTTCGATCGCACTATTCGAATAAAAACAGAATTCGCATACAAACACGACTTTCAGGTTCGCGACCATTTGCAGTGACAATTAACCACGCATAGCGACTGCTCGTTACAATGTTGCGACGATCCTACAAACAATTATCTACCTTATTTCCTAGACCTCAGGTGTTAGGATAGCGCCCATCCGTAATTGGATCTTAGAAGTTTATCGCTACATCGTACACCCTTTCCCTAAGTTTAGCACAATAATTATAAAGACTCGCGTACAAAACAAGCACAGATTTAATTGAACACTGAACACATAAAGGGACAGCGAGGACAAAGAATATAAGACAAAGAGCAAAACCAACTTACATAATTACTTTATTGCCTACATAAAAAGTAATTTGCATTGAAAATATTATTATAAAATGGCATTATGGGTAAATTGTGGTGTAATGAAATTAAACAGGTATGTTAAACGAATCACGTTCTATGCTATGTTCAATAATAATATTTTACTTCGAGGATCTTGGTGATTTGCGTAACTAGAAATTGCTTTACTATGAAAACTAACGTTATTACACATCATTTTAAATAAATACACGGGTAGCTCACGTTTAATAAATATAGTCAGTCCAGTCCGACTCAAGTTAGCACTAGAGTGCTAAACGAGCTGCGAACCCGCTCGCGCACTCTCCTTGAAAAAGATCGCCGGACGCGATCGGAACTTGAGTCGGACTGGACTGACTATATTAAACGTGAGTTACCCGTGTATTTATATAAACATAGAAATTGTTTTCTAACAAAATTATCTTCTGCGCGAGTTATTAAATAAGTTTGCGCGTACGAAGTCGAAGAACTGAAGTTTTTGATTCAGGACTTGCGCTTGTTCCAAACTAATAAAGGTAACGTTTCAAAAAGGTCACTTTTGTCGTTTTTTACCAGGATTAATAAACTGACTAATTTACGGAGTAATAATTATACCGCATTTCAGCCTAAAATAGGATACAAGGAGGCCATCCACTGTTATTAGGCTAACATGAGCCCTGCATTACACAAAAGAGTAGGACCTGTGTAGTTAATTTTAATTATACTTTTTGACTCAGAAATGTAATAGTTTCCCAACATTCCACACATCTCACATTTTACACGTTTTTTATGGTATAAATTGACGAAACGAGCAGTACATGTGGCTGATGGTTAACAACATGTTTACCACAGCAAAGTGACACGCAGCTATTGGAAATCGGAACATGAATAACCCAAATCATTGCCTAGCACTGCACTGCGCTCGTCACCCAGAGATATAGAATGTTTTATCTCTATGCCTTGCAATTTCACTGGAAACATTTGCTAACACATTATGGTAATAAAGTAATAATGCTTCGAAAGTAATATAGCTAGGAGTTTAATAGTTTTTCTCGTATCATAAAACCGATGTATATTATCCTGTATTATTACGTGTATTGTTACTTTGTTTCGAAGTTTCCGCATTCCGACCACGTGACCCACTTGTAAGAGTCAGCGCAGACGGGGATATCTTTGTTGTCACTACTGAGAAATTACGAGATGCTCGCAAAAATCCCCGTCTGAAAAGTAATGTATGAGCAATGTATGAGACAAAGGAAGATAAAGACTAATATGATAAAAAAATACAATTTATAATCTGGAAGACTCGAGAACTAATTCAATCTTTATGTAAAATATTTTTTTTTTATTTCTTTATTTCATCGGCGCTACCCCAATCAAGCACAGGGAATTAACCTTAATTATTAAAATTAATTAAGGGAACCAATTTAAGAACAGGGAAAAATTAATTACGAAAAAAACTCGATATAGTTGAGGTCTACAATGTTAATAAAATATTTACCATTTACAACCAAACCAAATAGAGAAAATTGGCGAAAGAGTGGGGAGGCTTGTACCCACCCTGCTGCTATGGGCTGAGTAACCTGCCTTTGATGATAATGTGCTAAAAAAAAAACCTATTTTTTTTAAAAGGAGTTTGACAGATGGCGTCATTTGGGCTCTACAAACTTTGGGTTAGCTTATGTACGAGTATTATACATATATCTTCCAACTAAACTTAAACACATTTATACAACATAGGTACCTAATGGTATACACGACGGATACATACGCATATACCACCAAATACAGCATAAACACTTTTTTGTACTCAACGACTAAATAATAAAGTATTTATTTACGATTTGATCCGTCATCTCATCATCATATAAGAAACCTCAGTATCTTTAGCCTCGAAAGACAATTTGGTCCTTTGGTATTAAAGCATTTACACTGACCACGACACAAGACACAAGTCAGTTCGAGGCGCTGGCTCGGTATGACAATGGCCAATTTGGTCGACGAGAAAATGCACGATTCTCGAATTTAAGTGAATAAGCTTCTCAGAGAGCAACGGGACTCGCAATGAGGTATTTTCCCACAATTCACTCGGTAATGTTTAATTCTGACAGTTGCCGTGCTGTATTGAACGGGTAAATTGGTTCACGGCACAGAATTTGTGCTTTTCGATTTCATTTTAAAACAGACGGCAACAAACAATGGTAATGTTCCATATTAAATATGTTCCAGAATAATAGAAAGGAATAAAATTGTATTGTATCACAACAAATAATTTTGCAGTGAAAGGACTCTTTGCCAGTTTTTCCACCGCCAAGCAGTAATATGCTAATATTAGGTGTTCCAGTTTGAAGTACAAACATTCCAGAAAAATTACAGGTCGAAATAAATCATCTTAAATCTAGGTGACAAATGCAATGGCAGTGTTAAGTAGAGATTTCGACTCTATTCAAGTTTTATTAAGTTCTAGGTGGCATTGCGCTGTCATGGGCTAATCATATACTATATATCATTAACATCAGGCTAATCTACAGTTAGGATGACCAAAATAAAACTGGTCAAAATCCCGAAAAAATTGAGTTTAAAAACAAAGACACAATACAGAGTTCCACGTCCAATAGTTACTGTTGTCTATGACAAACCTCGGTGTGAATTCCCCGCTTCCTTACTCACAAAGAGACCTCTCGACGGCGAAAGGGCAAATGTGATTTAATGCTCCCAGTCTAGCTTAGACCATAATAGGATTACACCGTGTGAAAAATGCAACTATTAGCCCACAGACAATGTTTACAAGTACGAACAGGATGTAATTCGTGATTAATGAAGTGATAAATATTGTACTATGGAAAAAGAGTAATGACACAGTCGTTCGATGTCAGTTTCCTTAACGACCTTACAGAAATCAGTCGGGTTACAGTATAGCACCTGGTTGACCGAGCTTTGCACGGTTTAAATGCATTTATAAAGGGCTCTAAGTAAAAAAAATCTCAGAAAAAAAAGAACAAAAAGAAAAGACCCGAGTGTAACCATCAGGATTCGAACCGAGGCCTGTTGACTCCGAGGGCGAGCATATCCCGTCTGAGCCATTTAGACTTAAAGAACAGTGGCGAAATAAGTAATCGTATTCTAATGACATTGTAGGACTTTTTCATTGTCTGAAAACGCGCATAAAATGATGTTTTAAAAAAATAAAACCTAGCTAAATCGATTTATCGTCCCCGAAACCCCCATGTATACATAATTTCATGAAAATCGTTCGAGCCGTTTCCGCGATTCAGATTCTATATATATATATACCTATATACCTACAAGAATTGGTCGTTTAAAGGTATAAGATAAATGTGCTGGTAGGGTAGGGTCTTAGTGGTAGGGCTCTTTGCAGAGTTCGCCTAGGGAAACACCAACTATGCCAGTTATTTCACCGTCAAGCAGTAATCTCCAAACATTAATGTGTTCCGATTTAAACAGCTATGTTTCCAAAATTAATAACTATAACATCAACACACTTCAAAGAAAACGAAAGTTTCTGCGAAAATTAATTAACATACGGACTGAAAGAGAATCTTATCGACCGTTTCGAGCTAAGCGCACGTGATAATGAGATCTTAAACACAATAAAAGCTTATATCATGATTCATACGGCTCTTGTATGTAAAATTTACCACATTCAATCAACAGAACGAGTTCAGAAAGCAAAATCGATTACAGAAATATAATTTCAAAAGAAACGAAAGCAATATGTGTATGGCGAAACTTTAAGTGTGGTGATTTCAAAAATATTTGTGCAAAATGACACGTAGCGACCAAGCGATTACAGAGGTTATTTACGACAACACAAGATCGACATTAGCAACGATATAGTTATTACGAATGTCGGTGAAGCGACCAAGGTTAAAATTTTCACTTAAAAAAAAGTTAATAGACGAAGTTATTTTTTACGAAGTTAAGTTTCTTAAAAAAATTACAATTATTATTCTGTTCTCGTTGTTTATTTTTATCGAGTCACAGAGCAAAGTCGTTGAACAGGCAGAGGTCACAAACCAAGCGACCTCAAGCGGCCTTTACTTAATTAAGCTTCACTTATGCCAATAACTTACTGTTGCATAACAGAGTTCATTTGTATCTCATTACGGCTTAAATGTGTGCATAATTGTGCGAAGTGATCGATGCCATCCAATATCTTACGATTCGATACGCTTTTTACAGATTTTTGTACTTAACGCAAATGAAAGTTAAAACTTACCCTTTTTTTAAAGGAACTATGGTCAAGTGTAAGAACCAAAAAAAGAAATTGGCTAAACACACTGTATATATAACACGGGGTATAACACACGTATTTATCTCATAATACCTAGTCAAAATAGACCCTGAAATGGGCTTAACATCCCTTTAAAATGTCAGTTTACGTATTAACTGAAATCCATGTTACGGTCGTATCGTTAATGGGAAGTAAGCAAATAAAAAGTCGGCGCTAGGTGGTTTATTTAAAAAGATCACATTACTTCGAACGCCGGAATTAAATAACAAATCCCTGCGTAGCACTGAACTACGCTGGTAACCAGGAAATATAGGATGATTTACTTCTTTGACATGCAATTTCTTTAGTAATCTTTCAAATTGTAGCGTAATAATGGTCCCTCCTTACCGTTTTTTTTTAACTATTGTAGGTTTACACTTGATCGCCATCTCGGCTGATGTTAAGCGACGATGCTGTCTACGATGGGACGTCCTTACCTAGATGAGACCAATTCACTCTTGTTTCACCGTGTAGAGTAACTTAGTTAGGTTGGAAACGTAAATCCTAAGATCGGACTGAGTGGCGTATTATTGGAAAGGCCTATGTCCAGCAGTGAAACAAGTGTGGGCTGATTATGATGTAGAATAACTGCGGAAGGTGTGGTATATCCCCAGGCGGAAAATCCGCTGAATCTTGTAAATATTATTTCATCATCCACATGAGGACGAATCAAGTGACCTATTTATTATTAGTAATTTTTTTAATCAATCCAGTCACCACATATTAAAATTTCACAAATTCAACACAAATGATTTCGAAACTACCATTCCAGTGTCTTTATTAATCGAGACTTTACACTGTCGAATTACAGTTTGCAATGATTCAGCATTTATTTTACTCGATTATTCATTACCGTGATTAAACAGCGTGTTTAATTAACCAGTACTTGTTAACGCTTAATCTCGAGATGAGTAAGTTTCCATTAATCACTGGTTAAGATTGCCGTGTTATGAAAGTCAGACGTGTCGTTTAAATCGCGAACTTGAATTGAGAATGGTTTTGTTTCTTTAGGGTTGTCAAATGTTTGCAATAAACTCATCGTCATAATTTTCAGACCGTTTTTGTTCACTGCTAAGGGCAGGCCTCTCTTCGTGGATGCCACTTGTCTCCATCGTGTTATCATTTGCCTTAACTGACTAATCCTTACGACTACCGCGACTTTTCAAAAGTCCCGCGTTCGCCAACGCTTCTCTTGTCATCTGTTGGCCACTAAACTTATTATTTTTGAAGCCATGACCAATGCCTGGACCGTGCGATTCACAATCTTCATGGCGTATATTTGAGTCCCCTCTGTATCTCTAAATATTTTCCCAAGTGGAGATGTAAAATTTTTGTCGTCCCGACTGGCTTTGACGGGAAAAGAAAACTTCGTGGAAAACCGGCATGAACCTAGAATATTTTGAGGTCATGCAACTTCCACCAACCCCCACTGGACCAGCTTAGAGGATTATGGCCTTGTTATCTCTCTCCTTGTGAGCGACGGTACTTGATCCCAGTAGTGTGAACATTTAGCGTGCTGCTTAGGCAATGCTTTTGCTAGCTGATTTGGTAACCCTATATTTTATTGTTCTCATGTCTGCAGCGATGGGTTTGAATAACTATAATTTATTGATCAGACGTTAAACACTTGGCTGGCGTTATTTTCATACAGTACTGTCACTTTCCGTACAAATAACTACAGTATGGTGATAGCACTTCGAATATTATGAAATTAAATTGAAACCACAGTGCAATATCTTACTCCTTAACAGATCTTGGGATTGGGCAAATATGTCCTATATTTGCCGAATGGCGCAACAAAAGTTACTACAGATTGGGGATTGGGGTCCAACATCTATAAACAGCCTCCGGTCGAACTACTTCGTCTAGTTCGACCGGAGTAGTGGTGTGACAAACTGAAAAATAACGATAAAAACTAGAACGTTAAAGCCGTAAATTTCACAATCTAGAAGGGAAGATGAGAAAAAACTCGGGAAATGTGGTCGTAGGTTCAAAATCAGCGTGTGATTTGATTCTACGACAGCACGCTTGTCGAATCAGTGGTTTCCGCCACTCGACCGCCACGGTTTCTCATTATGATAATATAGACACATTAACTGGGTCAAAAGCGTTATTAACAAGTGGCGCCAAAGCAGTCCCGTTACACCGTCGATCAATCCAAAGGCTTTGTTTTACGATATGACCCTAATGACTTCAAACAACAGAGCGAGAGTAACGAGACACCTTCGACAATGGTCATCTTAGCATTTGACATATGAGAAAACATTGTGTACGATCTGTTTAGACTCACTCGTGAATGGAAATACGGTCTTAGTTAAACACATGAATAGTTATGAATCGACGTTTATGGAATAGAAAGAATATATTGGACTTTTGCCATTTCATATGGTAATAATCTTACCTTTCAAACAGACCTTTGATGTCGTGGGAAAGAAAGACTTGTAAGCTATATCAATAGATACAGTGCTAAAATTACCTCCTTAATATTTAATGTCGCTCTAATATTAAAAATATGAATTCCGACACTATCTATGTAGCCCCAAACTAACTATGTATAACTAAATATTGTACTATAGATATAATACTTGAATAACTATAAAAAGAGAGCCTGCGACTCTGTGGTGGCTAAAGTTTTTAAGTAGCGTGCTAAGTGAGACATTAGTAGTAAGAAGTATCTTGCTTAGAATGGCAGGTATTTGTAAGTAATAATACCGTGATAATAAGTTGATTGAAGAGTTTGAATAAAAATTGCTAATAGATTTAATCAAAAAAATAAGGCATTAAATATTTGAGGATAAGACGACAAATTTCTCAATATTATGCAATATTGAACATTAACGTTAATATGTTCCCTCCATATACGAAGGGAAAATTTTAACATATTTTTCAAAATTAATGTTAATTAATGTTAAGTTATCCCAACTCTCTGTGCATTGTGAGTACTAAATCTCTCTAGACGTTCTAATACTTAACTCTAATGACGTACACATCCCATAACGAGCTGTCAGATATGACAGCTGGTTATAAAATGAAGGCAAAACAAGTGCAACAAGATGTGCTATTATGAGTGGGAAATAATCACCCGACCTCTTGTAAACGTGCAGTCGATGAAATGTAAGGGCATTGAGATAAAACATCTTATAAATATCTCTGGGTGACGAGCGCAGTTCACTGCTAGGTAATGAGTTGGACTCTTCGTATTCCGATAGCTGCGTGGCACCGTGTTGTTATGCTCAGACATGTTGCTTATCATCAGATACATGCCCTGCTCGTCTCGTCACTCTACAATGCGTAACAGTAAATGGATAATCCAAAACATAGCTAGAACCAGGCCAGAATATAACAACCAAGAAATAACAATTAAGTACATTTTTTAGTTTTAAACATATATATTTAATTTTACGTTTAAGTATAGTGTTCAACTTCAACTTTTACTTTTGGCTTCCATTCGGTATTGCCACCGTAATTTCGCCAATGTCCAGAGTCTGAGCATTGGGACAGTGTTTTATGGTTACACGTCAATCTGCTCAATTGACATTGACATAACCATAGATATGGGAAAAAAATGAAGTTATAAGCGCCAAATAGGCGACATCAACATTCTGTTTCTCGTCTGTAAATGTACAAACTTATATTATTGAGGTGAAACCATTTAGGTAGCCGTTTAATTAAAAATAACCTCACATAAAATTTGAAAAGTGATGAGCGAACGCATCAAATCTAAAATTTGATTACGCAACTAGCTCTAGTTAGGTCTTCTATTTTAACTTTGATTTGATGGTCTATAAAAAGCTAATGAGAAAATTAATAAACGAGACGTTCTTACACAATAATAACTACGGAACAGGAACTGATAAAGATGAAACTTTACATTTCATTATCTTTTACAGAGGATGAACGTAGAAGGAGCAAAGGCAACGAAGCCTGTAGTGCAAAGAGAGATTATGAAATAGTGCGAGGTATATGATAAGTGATGACGATTTAGGACAACGAATTGGAGAAATAAAATAAAAGAATAGCCGAGACTACCACCACAGTCTATTAAATCATACAGTCGTTGGACGAAGCCATCTAGACGGGGCAATCGTGCGGGGCGAGACGCGGGAAGCGCGCTCCTGCATTGCCTATATTGCAGTGTTAGTATTGCAGGAGCGCAGCTCAGGGCTGACGTCCTCCGTATGTTTTAATTTTATGTTGGTTATAAGCATTTTTGTTTGCGACAACCATACCCGTGTCTAGACATTATCAGCGCTTCTCCCAAGATCAAAGGCGATGAACTACTGGTAGTATTTCTTTGGGCTTGCTACCACCATGTGCATTTCTAGAAAGGAAGATGAGAGAGAGAGATAACGAAGTCCAGAAGCAAGTAGCAGTCATCCTACCACTCAGCGGTTATCTTCAACATAGCACGCCAATAAGTCCCTCACTCTGCAGCCCTAACCACCTACCTGTATGTAGTTCGCGTCTTGGCCCACTGCCGATTACCCTAGTTTTTAGTCATTTCTATTTCCCCAACACGATAATAATAAGAAAAATCCTAACATAATCTAACACAAAGTAAAATAAAATCGTTAAATCATTCTGCGAATACATACTTATGATACTCGTAGATGACATCTTAACGAAAAACATTTTTAACAATACTGTAACATATCAAAATGTATTATTGCTTAATATTAAATGTCTAACTTTAAATACACCGCAAACTTAAATACAAAAAGCTGCAAGTTTATTTTCGAATCGTTTCGATTTTATTCAACTGAGAATAACATCGAGGTCAATCGATTTCAATCGGAACTAGTTCTCCACAATGTTTACGTTTTATTTATTCAGTAGAACTAGCTATTTACGCGATTGTAGATTCTCATTCAAACGATATTGAAATGGGTTTTGTAATGGATCGTCAGATCTTTATCGAGCAGATTGAAATTATTCGATTACCTACGACAAATTAAACAGGAACTATATAAAACAAAATGAATGTTGATAAATAATAGTTAGTAAATAACCTTAACCAAATTTATGGTAATATTATAAAGTTGAAGAGTTATAATTTGTTTGAACGTGCTAATTTCAGGAACTACTGATCCAACTACAATAAAACTTTTATTGTTGTATATCATATGGGATCCCTGAGTTACCACGGGCGAAGCCGGGGCGGAGCGCTAGTAAAACACAAACTGATTATGATTATCCAAATATGATTATTACATTCAAATTAAGAATTAAAACAAAGAAATTAGATAGTGTATAGTTACCAATGTACCTCGTAAATTACAGTATTTGTTGAAGAAGCTTATCACGATAAAAAACATAGGTATTACTACTACACCTTCTGAGAGCTCTAATAAAATAATACTATTCTTGTCAAACATGCATATTATTTAATAAAAAAGACAGAAATAGCTTTCTAATTCTGGCTTTCATCTTCAGAATATAATCTATTATGTAATTATTAACTTATTGAATAAAATTAATTAGAATAGAAAGTATCAAGGAAAACCAATGTCTTATTTCGATACAATATACAGATAAAAAATTTGATAATACGTTAAACAACACAACTGATTATGATAATTCTATAAAAGACGCAACAGAAAACTCTACATAAACACATTACAATAATAATGCCTAACTTTCCAACGATTATTAAAATATAACAGGATACGTTTTACATAACTTTTAACGATTCGCAGTTTCGTAAAGTTTTTAATCTACATTTATGTAAATATGAACGTAATCAGTGAGTCAGTAGTAAACAGATTAAAAATTGTCGAACCTACAAACCTGCATACCGCGGCTCTCATGGAAATACGGAACTTCGTAAAAAAACTATAATGCTGCAAAACTTCAATAGGAATACACGTTTCGAATGTCAGAAATGGTGCCTGGTAATATACAGGATAGCGAGCGATAAGATATTTAAAAAAAAGTTAATACACGTTTATTTCAAATTGTCGTTTCATCATATCCATGTTTAGTCACATTTTTCGTATAAAGTAATCAATGGCCGTAATATGACATTTAACCATTTATACATCTACCAACTTAATAAAATTCTCAGAGTGATACTTACGGAAATCTAGAACTGGATAATACGAGTACGAGAGTAATTATGAATTTTACGGTTAATATTTTATTATAGAGATAGATGTCATAATTTAACCGGTAGGTAGCAGAAGGTTACGGTAAACAGTAGATCCATCTGAAGGCAAATGCAAAAGGGCCGTTTATTAAAAAGAAAATTAAACTAAGTAATGATTTTCGAAATAAAGGCGCTTTTAATAAAGGCGCTTTTAATAAAGGCGCTTAAAATTTAATTAGATCCAAGGTCCGTTCTTATAACAAACATGTTTTACGTAAATTACGTGTACCTTAGACTATTTGTCTCTCGAGTCTCAATTACTCATAAATGGCAAACGCAATAGATATGATAAGATCTCCCATACCTTCAACGACACGTGTAACCACAAGCGAATTCATCAAAAATAACGCGCAGTTCAGCCAGAAGTTAACGTACTCGGCACCATGTCTAACATCCTCATCTCCATCTTACATCACATAACTTAATAGCCATTTATAACAATTTCTTAATAGATTGCGGACCGTTGCATAAGGTATCATCACAGAGGCCATACGTCAAAGTCAATGTACTTTTAGCATTATCGATGTTTTCGTCATAAATTTACATGCGGAGACACCCATTTCCATCAGATTAATGGCTGAGTTATGAGCGGCTGTAGTCAAATTGTTGCATGCAGAACTCGGAGGCTATATCCTGCAGTGAATTTACGAGAGGGGCAATGAAGAAGGAGAACGTAACGGTATGTCTGGATATGATGAAGTGTCCAGAATTCGAAAGGCGTTGTTACGGCATCCAGTTTATGAAGTATAATTAGGGACGCGGGAGTAGGTCATGCTCATGAGTCTTTTTGTTGCGAAATTCGTACTCAATAAACAAAGAAGATGTTCAGTAGACATGACTGTATATTTTACACCATATATAATTTACATGTATATTTATTTAGTACCAAATGATCGCGATTTCGTCCGCGATTAGATTTTAGAAAATAACTCCCCAGTCTTTGACATAAATATTATAAAACCTATATGTTAATCCTGGCCATAATTTACCTGAGCTCCAAATTTTAGCCTGATTCCTTTTGACGATTGAGCAAGAAACATCCACATTTATAATATTAGTATCATGAGGTAACTCAATATAAAGTATTATAATATAACACAGGTTTATTCATATTAAAAGAATACGTCTGGAATTATGATTATTTACATTTTATTATCGAATTGATCGATCGATCTTGGCACGTCCTTTGACAGCAATAAATAAATGAAACAATGTTTTATCTTTTTTTTGATAACTTTCATTACTAAATAAAATCGTTTAAGACACTACGAATTTTATTTTTTCTGAAGAGCTGAGATAACAGCGAAAAATGAAATCGGGTTAAGATGTGACATAAAATGATGAAGAGCCAAAGGCCTGGGTCCGTATGGCTTTCACCATGATTGGACACCAATTACCCTTTGGGACCTTGACGTTTGTGGATATATGGCCGGAGCAAACTGATTGTTACTTTAAGTGCTTTTCGGGGATTCAGATCGTGAGGAATTCCATGAAATAATGTCAGTAGATCATTTCTTCGAAGTCTTCCTACAATGTAACTTAGCTACGCCTTCTTGCTTTATTTCTGTGTCGAAGTCAAAAGTTAAGTTTTCGATTTTCATTCGTAGATTAACACTCGTTTTATAAAACTTAACTAAATCTTGTTCTCTTCGTTTAATTTCAAGTAAATGTTTCACAACCCTTATTTTACCTTAACCTACTCAAATAATGCTTATTTTAGTTCCTTGAAATAAATGCATAAAGCTCTAAAAGGCTCAACTTAAGGACACTCAAAATGTATTATAAATTATGCCATAAGTACTTAATCAATCAATGAAAAAGTTAACAATGAGGTACCAATTTATTAGTAATTTTGTTTCTATTTGTTTTCGTTGGACGGCTAAAACGTCGAATATGTCCATACCGATTTGACTAAGTATACAAAAAAAACAATATCTTGGCTCGCATAAGCCTTGAGAGTACGAGTTTATAGTTTACAACGTCGATTAGAATATGGATATGGCTTAAATTTCTTCTCCAGAACTAAAATTACGTTCCGTACCTTCAGTTCGTTCAACAGCATTCAAATAATTCTCAACCACAAGAATAAATAAACTGAATGTTTCTTTATTAAATTTAACATCACCTACACAATCTCGTGCTACCTCTGTTTTGTCACAGTTTACATCACAGCTCCTATCATTACACGGCGAAACCTTGTGATCTGCATATCCGAAGGTGCCTCGGACTAATTTTGATAAGCTGACGTCACGAAGGTCACCTCTCGAACGTTTAAACACTATAATTGCCGAAGAATCTTCTTGAGAAACAATAAAACATTGAGGTAGGAACGGCGCGTATTCTGTACGTACCTACTTATTAACTCGTCCGTTTCATTTTTTTGCAGTTATAATTAACGGTTCCCGTTTTACAAGACATATTTTTGGACTCATTCTGTTCTCTTTTCAATGTCAGAATTTTTCGTTTTCTCGAAAGGGTTGAGGGCTACTAAACATTAAATTTTACAAGACACAGTCTTCATCTCATTCTTTTCCCTTTTTAAAATCAGTATTTCCCGGTTTCCCGAAAAGTTCCCCCGTTTCGAAGGCTACCTAGCATCGACTTTTAAAAGCCATATTTTTGAACTCATTTATTTTTTCTTTTCAAAATCAGAATTTCCTTAAATATACTCGAAAGGCTTCGCCGCTTTCAGGACTACCCCAATATCGACTTTTACAAGACACATTTTTGAACTCATTCAATGCGTTTTCCAAAATTACAATGTACCGCTCTCGGACGTGAGAACATCTTGCGGTATTGAACGCTACCTACCCAGCATCTACTTTTACAAGGCATATTTTTGAGCTCATAATTTTTTTTCAAAATCAGAATAAATCCTACCGCTTCGTACTATACTACACATCTACACTTATACTAAGAAAAGAAAAGAAAAGTCTAGAAGAGTTGTCTTT
The DNA here is from genome assembly GCA_017562165.1 of Ectropis grisescens. Taxonomy (NCBI): domain Eukaryota; kingdom Metazoa; phylum Arthropoda; class Insecta; order Lepidoptera; family Geometridae; genus Ectropis; species Ectropis grisescens. Next base: position 23,918,783 of record CM029776.1, read on the forward strand.
AGATCTACTATAGGTAATCAAGATATTATAACATGTTATTTTCGTATATTAATTTAACTACGTATTGTATCAACCATGGAAGAGGCAGAACAGTCGGTTTCAAAATTGAAAATGTATTGTAGGTCTTGGAATCAGCAGCCATTGTTTGTAACGTGGCATTAGCGGCTATTGTTTCACGTGCGCCTGCGCCGGCGCCGCCGCATAGGACGCGGCAGGTGCCCCGGGTCAAGGATGACTCTGCTCTTTGACTAAATTTATAATTATTCACTTGCCTCGTCTCTCAGTTGATAGTATTAACGACTTATCTCGCGATAAAAAAAAATACTTGTGTTATTCCAGACCATAATCTGTGTTACAAATTTTGAGTACATAATATTTAGGTTATAAATTAATAAATTATTCGAACTTTGACATTTAGAACATTAGCAGGACTTAGTAGGATGATATCTTCGTAATGATAAGAACGTCTAGATTGTGGAATGCGTTGCCCTGAGTGGGGTTTCCCCGATGGTTAAAATTTTGGTGTCTTCAAATCGAGAGTAAATCGGTTTCTTCTAGGTAAGCACGCTCTATCGTAGATCTCATCATCGCTTAACATCAGGCGAGATGGTGGTCAAGTGCGAACCTATTATAGTTTAAAAAAAATATAAACTAAATAATGATACGTTTGTAATTATTGACTTGCATCGTGTCTGAATTGGTAATTGTTTATCTATAATAGGTCTGCTATAGACCCACATGTCAAAATATTATATGAATATAAATTCAATGGGAATATTATGTAGATCCCGAAATGACTATATTTCATTAAACAGAATAAAAAACAACAAAAGCCTTGACATCAGAACAATATTACGTTTTAAACTAACAAAACCCAAATATAAAACTCCTAAAAAATAAAACATTACACTTGACATAATTATTATTGTTGTATAGTACGTACTCGGCACGGCAGGGGGCCTCGTAACTAAGCCCTGTAACCCGGTTTACGGTTTTATTGTTGACGCCTCAATCCTTCGGCAGGTGTCTTGTGTGGCGCGAAACTTACCTGGAACAAAGAAAAAAAAGGAGTAAGTTCTATGATCGATTATAACCTTCATCTATAATACCACAATGTCAAAAAGAAGATATTAATTTTTTGAACAATTACTATTACTTGACTGCAATCTTGGATGATATACTCGTATATTACGCGAAGCTGCGGTCAATCCTACAATGTAGCGTCATATTATTGTTGTAATGATTAAGCTCAAAAAGTACTGAACCGTTTTTTTTAATGATAGTGATGGGTGTAAAAAAGTCAATTTTTGACCTTTTTGCTTACAATAAGGCAAAATGCAGCTGATCAAAAGCACATCCTTTGTATAAAACTTCTCGTACGTATGCAAAATACTGCTTGATTCTGTGCTATCTAGCACGTAATCAAGCATCAAGCATTATGTTCATCTGAACATAATTGATTTGTAAACTATACTACAGTTCACTCTTTACATCAGTTTTAACGCAAAGGAAACTTATCTATCTACAAAAATAATTGGGACTTCGAGTCAGCCGACATAAGTGAAACTTGGACAATAATAACGTACATAAACAATGTATATACATAATTATATGCAGTGGTGTCGGTCACGGTTACAGCGTACGAGTTCAATTGTTATTCCCGTCTTAAAAAACGCCTAATGCGTCTAAATAAATAAAAAACACGTAAAAAAAACATTGAAATATTTAGACGCGGCGAACAAATCAGGGTATTTTTAGTATAGTTAACGTGAAGAGGGTTGTACACACATGTCCAGTTTAAACACAGAGCGAGGGCACGCCCATACAGTCACAGACCACCATGGAACAAAGGGTTATGGAAAGGATAACTTGCATTGAATACATTATGCAAGCAAACCGCCCGAGATACCTCTTGACCAACGCCATCGTAACGCGTCCAAAACGCCGAGAGAAAATTAAAACACATTAAGATGAAATCACGAATGTTAAATGGATATTTTACTATACAACCAGTTGTTTCTAAAATTGGCTAGCTACAAGTTAGAACCAGTTTTTTTAAAATAAAAACGACGAGACGAGCAGGACATGTGGCTGATGGTAAGCAACATGCCTGCCACATAACAGCACAATAACACGCAGCTATTGGAACATGAAGAGTCCAAACCATTACCAGCACTGCACTCCGCTTTTCACCCAGAGATCTAAGATATTATACCTCTAAGCCCTGTAATTTCTCTGGAAACATTGCCCTTCAAACCGGAACACAGTAATGTTTTCACATTACTGCTTGGCGGTAGAATAACTGGCAAAGGTGTGGTACTTCTCCAGGCGGACTCTGCTAGCAGTCCTACCACCACAAAAGTTAGAAAAGTTGTAAAATACTATACAGTTACATTTCGAACTTACTATTAGGCTAGTACTGTGTCAATTGGTCCTTTTTTTAGGTATCAGCTACCTGTCTCCTATAAATTAAACTTTGCTTAGTTTGGGGCTAGATGATGTTGTGCGAGTCATGACTAAACAGGTATTTATTTATCGTATTCTTCTCAGAAGATGATTAATTCGGTATGAAATTACACGAATCAGTTGATACGGTTTTGAGAGGACAACAGTAAAGAATAAATAAAGAAATAAAGAATATGACATACATGAATCATGAGTAAATATTACATCCTAATATACAAAAAGAAAAGGTAGTATGCATTTTTTGTAAGTTTGTAGCGAAGAATTTCAAAAACTAATGAACCGATTTCAAATATTATTTCAACAATTATTCCTGATAAATGTGGTATAAAATTATATATTAATTTTTCAACCCGAACGAAGTTGCTAATATTCATAATATTAATCAAGATACTCATATTGAACGATATAAAAGAAAATTGAATATTCCATGTTTTGTATTCCGTAGAGACCACACAGAGTCGTCAAAGGATGCGTGTGTGTAAACAGGTGATGATGATACAAAGGACTTCGTCGGAAGTCCACGTGTGGTCTAAGGGACTGTCAAGGGTGCGACTCCCAAAAATAGACAAAGATAACCAAAACATATAAATGGATAAGGAATAGAATGGACAAGCAAATAACCAAAACAAAATACAAATGTATTAAGTCCTAGATTTAACGTTTAACTTAAAACGTCAAATGTATTTCAACCCTAAATTTAGTTTATGACATTCAAAGACACAGATAAGAAAATAGGTTACATTTAATACTGGCATAAACACCACACTAAATGTTTCAGACTGCTAGGACTTGGGACCTTCGCTCGCAAGGTGAGAGTAAAGGTCATAATCCGCCACCCTGGCCCGTGTTGGTTGACACATTACCTCAAAACATTCTGGGAACATTTCGGTTTTCTCACAATGTATTTCCTTCAACGTTTTTAGTGTTTGTAAGTTAGCGGCATAACGCACATGACTTGAAACAGACAGTTGTGCGCGTAGGTTTCGAACCAGTCCGAGGGCTCCGGTTCCCCAGTTTCCGTTCTCCCGACTAGACCAGCCGTAACTTGTACGAGTACTACAAGACGTCAATAACATTAATTTTATCAATATATCAAAACAAAACAACGAATAATTGCACAGACAAGCACAGAAGATTCGATTTACCTCGCAGCTTGCCGCAGCTCCAGTGGCGC